>OX596258.1:14633691-15216632 GCA_951394255.1 Polyploca ridens
TGTACACAACAACACAATACAGTATATATGTATACATATACCCGTTAGGTATAGGATTTACGAAAGTAACATACCAAAAGGTCCTGCTTGTTGGGGTCAGCGCCATGTTGCAGCAACAGTTCCACCACCTCCACGTGGCCGTCGGCCGCGGCGCGTTGCAGAGCGGTGCATCCATTCTGTAACGTGCAACATAACACATTGTACCATAATATTGTAGCAACAAAATTTCAGTGAAGGAAATTGTCTCGAGAAAGTCATAGAGTAATAAATAATTTATTTATAAAAAAAAAAACACATATTTTAACATCTATACAAGATTTATGCACACAAGAGAGTCATGTATGTGTTTGTTGCACGAATATTGAACACTGACACCCAAGCTAGGCAAGAGCCTGTATTATGGGGGACAGGATTCGGTCAACGTATTTAAAACATACAATGAAAAATTACAAAAAAAAACGTGTCTGACGCTGCATATTAATAACTAACATGGATCAATCATTGAAAATGTTATCTTAGTGAAGTAACTATTATCACCAGATCGTTAATATGCAGCAGAAATAAGGTTGCAGAGACAACTGAACACTGAAGCATTGATTACCAAAAGGTCCGACGAACACCCGTCTATGACCACATGAATAAACCGTTCGCTCAGAAAATTGGAAACTCAGGCGTACATACCACCAGAGACTCAAGCATCATGGAATCTTACTTAGAAGGCTGGTGTGCCAGACCCGAAATAAAAAAAAACTGAGATCAGCCGATGTACAAAAAGCTTTCAGCGGAAACCCATCTAGAACTATAATTCTTGATATTACGTTGTGCAGAGTTGTTACTCGCGCCGCGCGCGCGTCGCCTCCATCTAAGACTCACTGGCCGAATTAGCTACTAGCTAGATGGATGAGCGGGAGCAACTAGCAGCGTGTGAGCCGAGCGGTTTATAGATTTTACTATAGACCTTATAGGCACCGTGAACAGACACGGCAACGCAATCGCACGAACTAAAGCGCAGGAGTTTTAAATATTATGCGGATTTGTGCGTCAGAGTAATACTGACCTACATGTACTGGATATTCAATGATAAGAATTGTATCATCATTGTACCACCATTATAACCATCAACTATTGTCAATTATGATTTAAGGATAAACATCAACAAATCTAAAAGATCTTTTAGATTATTTTTTTTACCTTCGTAGAACAATATGGATAGATGTTTCAGTGATTAGCGTCAGTAGAAGTTCATTTGGCACATTGTGTTATGAATGTTTTTTGTATAATATGAGCCATATTTGAACATTTCTCACGGTTTCTCTAAAAACCGTCAAACTTACTATTTTGGGAAATGTACAAAAATAGTTAATCTTAAACAAAAAGTATCAATTCTACAATATGCTAAATGAACTACTGGTCGCGAATCACTGAAATATCTATCCATATTGATCTACGAAGGTAAAAAAAAAAAACTCGAAAAAATTAAAATTTCCCGCCTCGTAACTGGGGTTAATCTTAAATTCGAAAAAACCGGATTTGATTCTGAATATTCGGATTTATAAATAGGCCCAAAAATCCGGATTTTTCAGTCATTTTCGAATTTCGAAGTATCCGGATTGCAATCCCTAATCGCATGGCTTTGGGTTGCAAAAATCACAGGGGGCAAATGCTCGTTAATGAGTTACAGTCGGCAGCCCCAAAGAAGGTGGACGTGGCGAAGCTCTGACTCTGTGACAAATAATGAGATAGAATTTATCATGACGGACAAAAGGCACTAATTCAGAGACATCTCACTGATAAATAGCTTTAACACCGACAGTGACCACCGACTTGTGAGAGACACACTGGATATCAACTACAAAGCTCAAGCTCGGATCAAATTGATGAAATCTATTATACGACCTTCGCAATCCCAAATTGCCATCGAAGCGTTCTCAATAGAACTACAAAAACGATTCGACTTGCTGGCATCCACAGGCATTTATGACGAAAAATCTGAAAACGTGGTAAAAGTGATGCGAGAAGTGGGAAGCAGACACTTTCTGCCGCAGCGGAACGGCATTAAGTCTAAACTTCTGCAGGAGACTGGAGCTATTGAGGAAGAGACGCGAGTTACTATTAGCGCAATCGTCGTCAGATACGACAAAATAGCGGATACGATGCGCCTATACACGCGTCGTTATGGCTGCGATAGAGCAAAATCGGGGCTCGAAGGTCTTTGCCAGTCAGCTTGGGAGAAGCAATGTGGCTGGCAGCTTTGTAATAACAGCTCCGGGGGGTGCCGGTATAACTGCAGAGCTCCTGATGGCTAGGTAATCCTGATGGTTTGAAGGAGGAAATAACCATACGGATGAAGCTGCGGGATAGGCAAGTATTATATGTAATCTTTATATATAAAATTCTACTGCACGTGTGTATGTCACTGAATTCCTCCTAAACGGCTGGACCGATTTGAATTAATTTTTTTGTATGCATTTGGGTGGCGTCCTGGATGGTTTAGGATAGGGTAGGGTAGGGTAGGGTAGCATCGCAAGGGTAGGGTAGCACCACGCGAACGAAGTCGCGCCGGGCAGCTAGTTTATTGTAAATATTACATATTTTTTTTTTTTTTTATGTCAAAAAGGTTGACAAACAGGCAGACGGTCCACCTGATGGTAAGTGGTCACCGCCGCCTATGGACATTTGCAATACCAGGGGGATTGCCGATGTGTTGCCAACCTTGAAGAGCTCTTTTTACGCCCCTTTTGAAGAACCCCATATCGTAGCGCTGTGGGAAAACCGTAATGGGAAGCTCATTCCACATCCTAATGGTCCGCAGTAGGAACGTCCGACTGAACCGTTGTGTGGACGATCGAGGCGGCTCGAGGATATGAGGATGAACTCCACATCGCCGGCGAGCGGTGCAGAGAATAAAAAAGTTATAGCAATAAATACCAAGAGTGAAATGTAACGTGGGTAAGTAGCGGAAGCCGACAGTCGTAACAAACAAGCCTATGCAATAAACAATTTTCCACTCCAATAAATAGACAAGGTGTATTTTTTTATTTACGTAACTAACACGTAGTGTTGGCCAAGTACCTATCGATATCGATTCGATTATTAATTACATATCTTTATATGGTTCGTTGATTGAATAAATTATGTTTTTATCGATTTAATTATGTATTGCGTTAGATATATTATTAGCTAACTGTCAGGCGCGGTTTCACCTGTGTTTCCGTTAGGAATAGAAATGGCTATGTCACTAATAGGGATGATTCGTAGGTAAAAAAAATATAATTCTTTAGTCCGTCAGTTAGATTATCAAAAATATTGGACGCGTATTTTTTGCTTTACAAATTCATTAAGCATTGACAAAGATAAAGCGAGTCAAAGTTCGGGAGTGGGGGCTACACTGTCGTCACTTTTAAGTAAAAAGTGTACCATAACGTGACGTCACGCGAAACTTTAACACACGATATCTTCGTATTTTTAACCGACTTCAAAAAAAGGAGAAGGTTCTCAATTGGAATGTTTTTTTTTTTTTATGTTTGTCACCTCATAACTCCGTCATTTATTAACCGATTTTGAAAATTCTTTATTTATTTGAAAGGGTACACTTCCCGTTTAGTCCAGGATCAGGATTTGATTACTTCTTAGTATACTTTGAAGTCGGTTTAAGTTTTTTGTAAAACAGTCCAATTATTTTGATTAAATTTCAAAAGAAAAAATACGTGTCGAATATTTTTTGACAATGTAAATGACTGACTAAATATAACTTTCCAGTCATCTAGCCTATTGTATTTTTTAGCCAAATATGTAGAGGAGGACTTTATAAAAATAAAGTCCGTTGCGGTAAATTACAAATCTTTTGAGACATAGCAAGGAGTGTTCCTTCACCATAAACTTAATGTAAACTCTATATTCATGTAAAAACTAATCGAATTTGTTGTTTAGTACCTAACGATATGCATTAATTTATCACACAGCATATCTGCAACTTAATCTAACTCAGAAAGGGCACTATTATGCAAATACTACACGTTTTATTCAATTCTGAACTGTATTCACAGGAGTTTAAAATAAAAAATCGTGTGTTAAAAAGATATACTAAATGAAGTCATTCTAAATGAGAAAGACCGATTTACTACCCAATTACAAGGATCACAAATCTTTTCAATGGGAACTATAAATTTCAATGTACGCATGGAGTTATACGCATATGCGCGACACTAAATATGTGGAACAAGGTGTACGATCTATGTCGGAGCGTAAAAAGTCCAGATCCTATTAGTTAGGTATCTAGTGCTTTGGTTTGGATACAGAAAACATGCGATGATTTCTTGGTATATGTAGTTATAAAAAAGCATGAGTCAGTGGCGATTTAGTGTTTTAGCGATTTTGTGGCCATATCGCTCGAAGAACCGATAACCGATGGGGAAGGATGGTTCTCGAGTGGCGACCACGTACTGGAAAGCGCCGAGCGGGACGACCTCCCACCAGATGGGCCGACGACCTGGACAAAGTCAATGGGAGAGGCTTATGTTCAGCAGTGGACATCCTTAGGCTGATATGATGATGATGATGATATGTTCGACAACTTCAGTCAATTCAGTCAGTCGCTGACTTAACGTCCACCTTTAAACATTCGGACATGGAGTGCTCTACCAGAGCTTATTCTTTTAGACAATCCTATATCAAGTCCTAGCATAGGTCTGCTCTACCAATTAAGTCTTAATGTTGTTCTTTCTACATAAGTACTACATGCCTGTAGCTCTTCTCTCGTTCTCAATTTTCAAAAATCCTTTGTAGGGTAGAGGCACCAATAAATGAACGTTTAAGCGTTTTTTCCATCTTTAAATAGCTATAACTCAGTCATTTCATGACATAGGTGCTTGTTGTTTTTTTAATAATACCTTAAATCCTTATTAATTGAAGGATTAAAGTAATTATATCCTACATCTTCATATATTTAAAAAAAAAATGAAAATGTAAGAAAATTTAGGTTTTATCCCTATAGTTGAACACTGAGCCCTAATTATGAACGTTTTGTACCCAAAAGTTGAACTAACATTTGAATAGGAGTAGGTTCCATAGTAGTTCGTTCATTTAATGGATTAATGAACTATAAAATGAACGAATAATATTCTAATTGAATATTATTCGTTCAGCTTGAGGCAAATATACCCAAAGGTTGAACGAATAAAATGTGAACCGTTCAAATTTCTACCACCGATCTTAATGGTGATTCTATAGGAAAGTTAGGTTTAAAATAATCAAAAACTCTAAAATAATTTGTTCAACTTTTGGTAACTAAGTTCATAAATTTAATAAAATTCATATCAGTATTTTTGTTTTGGTGTTTAATCGTTAATTTATAGGTTTTAATGGGTATAAAAATTAGACCTTTTTCCATTAGTTGAACGCCGTTCATCTATTGGATCAAGTGAACAAAATTTAATCCATTACTTGAACAGTAAATTTCTCTAAAAACGGTAAATAATGTAATAATATATATTAAGTTATTGAAAGCAGAATATATCAAGATTTTATTCCAACCAAAACTGCTCTAATATGACATTAATTCTTTCTATACGCTGACAATATTCTTAAATTTGGAGGGACTTACCGTTATAAGATTTCCATATAAAACCGATTTTTGGCGGGTAACGTAACACATAAAAATTCACCGCAAGCGCGTCTGGGCTGTCATTGTCAATGTTGTTAAGGAATATGGAAGAAAAAATATTGCCTTATAGGGAAAAAAATATTGCAAACAAGTAAACTTAGGGATTATATTAGATTTTTTTAATTTTCGGTCGAACGTTCATCTATTGGGGGTCGGTCATCTTTTGGTGCCACTACCCCATATTAGCTTCCTATATCAAAACACATTACCACGTTTTACTTTTTATGCCTAGGAACATTAATTTATTAAGTCAGTCAGTCACATCATATATTATAACGAAGATACTAAATCAAGGAGAATCAGAAGCTATTGGTATATTATGGACAAAATAAGTTCTAGTACAGTACCTACTGCACGTTGGGAGTTTAATGAATTCAAGATCTTAATAATTAATTAGTTTGCGTTCCGTGATTTCACCCAAGTTCCTGAGGGATATATTGTTTTCTAAAGTATCCTATGTGTTAATCCAGAACATATTCTATCGGTGTGCCAAATTTCATCCAAATCAATTCAGTAGTTTTTGCGTGAAAGATTAACAAATATCTATCCCCGCAAACTTTCGCGTTACAATTCGCAGAACCTGTCTAGATAGTGCGCCTAAGTGCGCCATTTTTCCATTACAGACTTCATACAGCGGACCGGTTAGACCCGGTTTTTTTTTTATGAAACATTCAACTTGTCATGCCCGGTGTTGCTTGGGGTTTTAATTAAAATGAATTGTAAACGGCTATTAAATACTTGGCGTCTCTCAGATTTCTGCATTTGTATGAGCTTGTTGAGCATAATTTAATAATCGTGTAACGCAATTGATATTTAATAACCATGTTATGCCTAGAATTAATGTTTCGAAAAGACAGATGTAGTCGTTAACATAATTTTTTTTTAGAAGTGGGATTATAATAATAAGTATGTGTTAATGGTCACAACTACATTAACGAGCCTTGAACATCGGCGTAAGGTTTCATGTTTGTCGGTCTTCTATAGGATATATTTTGGAGGGTGTGCTACAGTATTGTTCAATCTAATTCCTCCATCCCCATTTCTCCATCGAAACACAAGACGCCGGGAGAATTTCCAACCATACGTTGTCGACATCCCGCGTACCCGGACACAACGCTTTGCTTCATCGTTTCTTATACAAACAGCAAAGGAGTGGAACTCTCTTCCGGGGTCTGTGTTTCCCGACACCTATAACCTAGATGTATTCAAGGCCAGAGTGAATAGGCTTTTTCTGGGTAAGCGTGCTACATCCTCGGCCTCGTCATAACTCCTCATGGGGTCAGTCGAAGGTCAAACGCAAGCCCATTTTACATAAAAAAAAAAAATTAAATATATATAAAACACCATTTAAGCGTAAATGCTCATACCATGTGATTATTCTTGTCAGAAAACAAATTGTTCTGAGTTACGTAAGTACTTGTTCTAAACATAAACCAGGATATGTCAACTTACCTACCAGATGGACACCTAATGTTCTCCTAGAAAGAATGTACGATTTACGAGTGTTCTTACAGTCAATAATATGCCGCTTCACGTGCGGTCGTCATATTATACACCGTTATAAAATGGCTGTATTCATGCAATCACACTTGGAATGAAATTCTATAAGTTGAGGACATTACCACGAGCTAGTTCTATACAATATTATTCCTATTTTGGTTATCAACGAATGAAACATTGCCTTGGCCCTTGGAAAGTCAAACTCCCGTCAAGTAAGGTTTCGCTTGGCTCGCGGTTAAAAATACAACAATGAAATCAATTGTTATAATAGGATGCGTGTCCCTCGCGTGAACCAACGGCTCAAACTGTAGCAAAAGGTTTATTGATAGAAAACTTGATGCTATTTTTAATAAGTATAAAGTTTCTGTAGGTTTATAACTGCCATGGGCTTAGCAAAAATAATTCATTAAGTAAATAAAACATGGATTACAATAGCATTTTTAAATCTATTGCCGTCATAATAAAGCACCCGCGCAGCTACATGGTGCGGCACAACACTTGTGGGACTAGTAACAAATTGATTTACTCATTAAAATTACAAAATTTCCCATAAAATAAATAAGGAATGAAGAACACGACATGCGTGGAATCGCCCTCCAATTTAACTGTATTTATTTAAATCGCAAACCCCTTTGCAGTGTGTCCGCGGCGGAACAATATGCCAATAATGCGTTGAAATGTCAAGGTAAATTCTACCTTACCACACTTATTTTAAGATTGCAATACCTCGAGTAAAAGCAATTGTCGCAGAATGGACAAATGTCGACTGCGGCGCAAATGGACGTAGAGACGGGCCGAAAGTCGTGCCTCGTGGAATTCCTGGACACGGGACGATTGTTACGCAAACTATTCGTTAGCCGGAGGCGTTGGCAACACTGACGATAGGGCTACCATTTTCTTATCTTCAGATCTTGCATGCCGGCTAGAATTAACGGGTTTATTTAGAATGTGAATTGTCGAGTCGACTTTTCAGTGAGCTACTCGAATGTTTAGGAAAAGGTAATGAATTGGAAGTAAATAGTCATTAGTTTAAACGGTGTTAGAGTTATTTAAATGCAGGAAAAGATACGTTATGATTATGGCTAATTCGTTCGTGTAGTTTGGAGTTTTTAGACGGGTCTGGATTTCTTGATTTCTGTTGTAAAATGCAATTTCTATGATAGAAAACACACGGAAACCGTTCACGGTTTATTTACCTAAACTGTACGCAACTCAATACATCTAGATTAAAATTTTATGTCTAAATGATGAGGTAGACGACGGTCCCTAAGTGGACACAAGAGGGATTGCTGATGCATTGCCCATATTTTACAATGCTTTGAAAATGACTGTCTCAGCCGGAACTCCGATAGGTGTTCAGCGACAGATTTTCAATTGCTACTGCTAGTCAGACGGGTATTACAAAGTACCCTACAACCGAGCTATATGTAGATATGTACTTTTATATTTCGTCAACGAAAATTATCGACAATATTGAGATGGTAACCCTAGATACATCACAAGTTCGTGCTCCATAGTGATGTGAAAATGTCGATAAAATAACGCCGTCGATGTCGTGCTGCGGATTTATTGGTATTGTTGGCGGCTTGCGGTTGTATTTCACTGCGGGTGTGCTGCACGAGGTTTCCGAGGTACAGAGTACTACAAGCACAGTCAAATGACCGGGGGGAACAGTGATGTTGAGAGAAATATTATAGTGTCATTATTTTAAATATGTTTTAAGTTCGTTGGAAAATGTACTTACATATGTACCTACTTACTCAAGTACAGCGTTATTTCCCGAGCTGCATTTCAAGCAGCGACTAAAGTGTGGTCGATCGAATAAATTGTCAAAAAAATTTTTTTTCAATAAATGACATTCACGCAACATTATGAAAAGTTTATTATTAGTGGTATTTATTTAATGAAGAGAGTAAATTGTATCGTTATCTAAGCATTAAGTATATTAGCATCCTACAAAAAATACTTCGATGCTAAAAAGCATTCAAATTACAGCGAGAGAAGCTTCCGCGCCACTCTTTCCGCGGCAAACTGTTTTGTAACCGACTCGACTGCCAGTGTTAATTAGATTTAGATAGCTAGTGTACAAAAACAAGTAAATACCTTAAACGTCGCTCGCAACTAAGACGTTACTACCTACGCAACGTTATAACAAGAAATAATAATGTTAAGTAGTTTTACATAGTCGCCCCTTATCATCAACTCTCATTGCGGTTCAACTCGGACTGAAGTGAATCGTTTTTGTTACAAAAAAAAAACAGAATGTATGGAAAAAGTGACATTTGACAGAACAACAAATCGTTAGATAAAGTTGTTTTTTTTTTCAAATTCAAATTCAAATTATATATTTGTTAAAATACAGTACAATTAAATAATATATTATAAATTAATTACAATAAGATTCCCAGTAGATAGATTCAACAATTAATTAAATTATTATCAAAATAATCTCGTATGTCATAGTAATTTCATTCTTTTAGTATATTTTTTATTTTGTGCTTGAATTTATTGTAGCATAAGCTTCTAACGTGTTCCGGAAGTTTATTAAAAATATGTCCTATCATGTAATATGGACTATTTCTCACAAGAGTGCAAGGTTTTTTGGATAGGATTTGATGGTAGGTCTCGATTTTTTTTTATGTCACAAAATGATAGTGAACCTAGGTTTCCGTTCTATAAGAATCAGTGTGTATTGTAATGTATTAATTTTTGCTTTTCAAACACTTCTATAACTTACACACACACCTTAAATTAATTAAAGTAAGACCATAAAACGATCTTTGAATTTAACTAATTAACGAATCAATCCAATCAAACTAATTATTCAATTAAAGTTGTGATAAAATTATTTTACAAATTACATTACGATATCCAGGCGTGAATTTTTGCTGGTAGAATGTCAGGTTATGACAAAATAAGTCATAAACATTTGTTTTACAGTTCAAATTACCTTTAATCTATACTCAACCTTTTATAACAGCTTTTTAGGGATCCCATACTCAAAGAGCAAAACCGGTTTTCATATTTGTGGACAATTTAAATTTAATTTAACTCTGAGACGATTATGAAGGTTGCGAAGTGTTTCAGATTGGTAAATATACCCACATTCTTAGCAATTAAATTAATTAAGTTATATTTATCACTATGGTTATATCAGAATATCTGTCTTATCCATAGAGATCTGTGGTCTTATCTCAAAGGCGACGGATAAAGAACCTTATTACGTTTTTCTCTTGATATGAATAACGTTGTACACACGGCAACACATCAAGCTATACTTTTCCAGTATAAGCTGATCTCGCATTGTATAGGATTTCCGTACAATGAGAGGTCAGCTTATATTGGAAATGTATAGCTTGATCTGTAGCCGTGTGTACAGTCGAGGTCAAAGATATGTTTAAATTTGAAGTTACAAAAAAATGTATCCATTTAAATAATTAACCTTATGCATAGCATTATATGGTTCGTTATTTAAATGGATACATATTTTTTTAACTTCAAATGTAAACATATCTTTGACCTCGACTGTACCGCTGATGTAGCTTGATTAGAAAAGTGATGCTGGATGCGCGACTGCCTAGTGGTATTTCAGCTCGAGCGGTTTTCGTACTTCGGAAGCCATCGTGTCTTCGGACGGAAAGTCCACGTTGATCCCGGTTATCACTTCATTGTGACAGTCGTTAAGTTGGAGGCCTCCTAGGCAGCTTGAAAAACTCCAACAGTTGGTTGACCACTAGCCTACATCCACCATTCCGCAGAGTGCATGCGTGGTGGAATATCTGCCCATTCCCTTTCACCGTCATTTGTGTAAGGAGGCCTGTGCTCATTAGTTGGATGTTATAGGCTGATGATGATGATGCTGATATGAATAACTTCACAATTGGACTTTAGATACAATTTCAAGGCGAAAATCTGGCGGCAAACACCTCTCTGTTAGTTGCGCTTGAGAGTAGTGCCTATAGGCTTTGCGTACTCACCACCTCATCACTTACCATGGTGAGATTGTGGTCAAACTAGTAGCCCATCTACGTATACATTAAAAAAAAAACGGGCAACTAACAATTTTCACAAATAGCGCGTAAATTCCTCGCAATTACTGTCCAACTGACTCCGTTCACACTCATAGGACAGTATAATGATAGTGTTGGACATTGTCTTGCATAGATACCGGTATCTCATAATATAATAGTCATTGTGTTGTCTTTGAATCATTATTCACTATTGCTGGATGGTGGACACTATTGTCTTGTCTTTATTATGCAACCGCTAAAACACTTTTCTAGTTTTTATTGTTTTTTTTTTTTAATTTAGATGCTATGAATTTCTGGACGTATGGAAGAGATTCTGATACTAAATCAACATGAATACTGGCTGTACTTGAGAGCTTGTTCCTTTTTAGGATTTTTACCCTACCATAATATTTTTTTTTATTCAGTTGTCAACACTTTTAAAAGCGTTAATTTATTTTAAGAACATAGTGCCACTGGCTAAATGCTTATTTCTGGCTGGTGTCTGGTTTGAATGCATTTGCTATATTTTTATCGTCTAGTTTTTTTTTCTCGTGTTAGTTTAATCGGGACCATCGATAGTCGATTAACATATCTCCACCATTTCATACTATTTTAACGGTTCAATTTCCACGGTGCTCATAAATCTTATCAATAATGATAATTAGACGTTACCATTTTAGGTGTAATAAAATACAGCGTGTATCGTAACGAGCACGTGTACAAAAGGTTTACCGTTAAGTTAATCAATTTTATTATAACATTCGAGACAATTGTAACGGGTGTATGATTTTTTGAGGTAGAGCGTATGTTTTTTTGCTTTAAGAGCAGCTCGACTGGGGAAGAATCTCCACCTTACAGAATACAGCAACCAAATAATTTAATAATGTTGTGTCTGCGCGTGAATAAGGTCGCCAGAGCTCACCAGAGAATGGGGGAAGGGTATCGGTATCGCGCGAATGATGCCCGGATGTTACCATAAGCGCACCACTAGGCGGCCGCTTAGTCGTAATAAAAGAAATGATATAATGACTGAATATTGATGATCTGTAGATCTGTGTCATGTGGTTCTACCCGTTTTCTCGTGATATACAGCCTATAAGGAATCTAACTGCCTCAAGTATGTTTATAATCAGTATTAGTCAGTTAGTGAGCGAGTGTACGCAATTTGCTGGACAGTCACACACATCATCATCCTGCCCTGTCCCAAATTATTTAGTTTATGGTCGGCGCAATCAGGTCTTTCATTCGTTATTTTCTGTCATATTTAATATCAGCATTATTTTATATACAGGTCGTTGTTTTGGTCAGCGACGAGCGACTCAGGGTCGATAATACAAATGATACTGGTGCTAAAAAAAATATAAAAAAATACTTTTTTTTTTTAATAATAAAAGTAAAAAATTTAAAATTTTTAAAATCATGTTATAAGCTAAAGTGTAGACATAATACTCAACGGGAGTACGAGGGAGTAAAGGGGTGGGGCGATGGCAGCTTGCGCCTAGCTCTAGTCTGTGCACGTGCCTAGTAACCATACTTTGCAGTAATTATTTTTCAAATTGATTAAGGTATTTCTCAACATATTTACAGTATTTAATGGAATTAAGTCCATTTTTAGGGAATATATATTTTGTACTACCGCTCCTGGGTCGCTTGTCGCCGACCAAAACAACACTGTATAGGCTTACAGGTATGTAGGTTTTATAGTCTTAAAAATATAAGATATCATAAAGAATTGTTAGAAATGCGGACAGAAACTAAAGACGATAAAATTCATAGAATTAATCAATATTAATGCATGTAAACATGTATCGATATATGGTATATCGATGTTATCGCAACACTACCTACATTGAATGGCGTTGTATTAAAAACGCAAAAGAAATATGTAACGGCTGGATCGTTACAATTAATTTTAAGTGGATATTTAAACCAACATGCTGATAGGCATGTATTATGAGAAATAAAAATTAAATATAAACGTTGTGGAATGCATATTAATATAGTTATTAATAATTACCGGGACTGATTTATGGTTTTTATTTTTGATTTATTTTGCAAGCCATGTAAATTAATAGTTATAAATAAATATCCTGTCTGCGACATTTTCATGACACGGTCATCAGAGGGCCAACTACCATCTCTTAAAACAATATTTTTATAAACTTACTTGACTTTTACCCTTCTTTGACATCCGACGTCAAAACAGGACAAGTAAGGTTATAATAAAATTGATACTTGACTTTTGTCCTTCTTCGACATCCGACGTCAAAACAGGACAAATGACAAGGTTATAATAATATTGTTTTAAGAGATGGTGGTGGACCCCTAGACCTCAAACTAGTACTAATAGTGCTTGAACGGTCAGCAACATAAGAAGCTGACTGCTTACCTCTAATTCTCGCGTCTTTGACATTGACATTTGTGATTTGCTGAAAACATGGCGGACATCTATGAAAATGTTTTGATCTTTATAGATGTACAACACAGTTTTTCCACGATGTAGACATCTCCGCTATATAGGCTTTTGTAGACACACAAAACACCTGTCTACTTTATCTTTCCATATCATCTCAGAGTATATAAATACTACGTACAAATATTATGGACAGTTTAGGTTAAGCAGTAATAGTTAGTATTTTTTTGAGTAGTGTACAGGTGTTTTGTACTTATGTTGCTGATCTGATAGTTCGATGGAATCCAGATATCTGTTATTCTACCAGTACATAATACTACTTCTAAATACATATATACTTATATAGATACTAGCTGCCCCCGTGGTTTCGCCCGCATTTCTGGTATAAAAAGTAGCATGTCTTTCTCCATACCAAAGGTTATCTGCGTGTCAATTTTCATCGCTATCAGTTCAGCGGTTTAGGCGTGAAAGCATAACAAACAAACTCATGGGCTTGCGTTTGGCCTCTGACTGATCTCAGGAATATGACGATGTAGCTCGCCTATTCACTCTAACCTTGAAGATATCCAGGTGGTGTCGGGAAACAGACCCCGGAAGAGAGTTCCACTCCTTTGCTGTTCGCATAAGGAATGAAGAAGCGTGACCTTATGTCGGTATAAGCGGGACGTCGACAACGTGTGGATGGAAATTTTCCAGGCATCTTGTGGTTTGATAGAAAAATGGGGATGGAGGAATTCAATTGAACAATTCTGTAGCAAACTCTGCAAAATATATCCTATAGAAGACCGACAAACACCTATCGTCGATGTTCAAGACTCGTTAGTTTTGCCGCATATAGCTAAACATTTCCGACGAGTCGAAGTTTATAATATTATTTGGGATTTACATCTAGTTTCAGAGCAAACGAATGTTTTTCCTGGCCGGGGCCAGCTACCATATCTTTAAACAATAATATTATATCGTTACTGTGATGTCCTTAATAGACATCGAACGTCTAAAAAGGACAGAAAATAAGGTAATTATTTTAACAATGGCGTTTGGCTCGTATGAGGAATCGAACCCACGATTGGCGTGGCAGTTAAACTACCTAACCTCCAAGCCAATAACCCATCGAATAATGTCAATAGTACCTACTGATGCAAGTTAAAAGTGAGAAATAAACTAAAGGGCGCTCCCTCATATGAGTTACATTTCTAGGCGTAGTCCAGTGACATTCCGCGTGGACGATAAAATTTAATTGTCTTACCTACATGGCTATAGACCGTTGAATTTTTTTTGTGCACAACGACATGTTCACGTATATTCTATCAACCGACCGACTGACGTTCGATAATCGTTTGGCAAGTATCTTCGCTCGCTATGAAAGTAGCTACTAAGCTAGGAAGACGTGTCATAGCAAAATAGTCTTATTTGAAATAAATACCTGTAGATAGATCCTGATTTTGTTTGGACCATTTGATATTATGCTTCTGGATTAAATTGAAAGTGAAGAAGTAGAATAATAGTAGATTATTAACCAAGGAGATAAAGCGTCTTGTGTCTTGTGTCTTCCGTCGCGGGTGACGATTTAAACCGCGAGCGTAACGAAGGACTCGAGGTTTACTCCCGAGCGTAGCGAGGGTGTTAAAAACTTAAATCACGAGCGAAGCGAGGGATTTAAGACGAGTCCTGAGTGTAGCGAGGGATTTAAGTTCACCGAGGAAAATACTCTACTTTTCGTACCATTTGCGAAAAAATTAACACAATAATAATATGAGATAAGCATTTATTAAAAATAATGACAATTAAAAGTAAAAGTTAACATTCGAAACATTGGTCCAATTATTGATAGAAAGATTTACATTTTTGTTCATTACATTTATTGTTGATGAGTTGATTTGAGTATATTCCTTTTTCAAAAAGATGTATGATGCTTTATATACAAACTCAATGGTGTAAACACAGATGTAGTTCAGTATAAATTTCGGTAAGTATTCCAAATTTAAATCACACTCTCCCCCTAGAGGATGAATGAAATTCAGTACAATTTTCTTTCCCTGTTTTTAACAGATTAAAAATGACTATTGTTATGTTCGCTTTTTGTGGCATAGAATGTCACTTTTTGAGCAAGTGGTAGGTACGAAAAATAACTTTATAACCTAGTCGAGCAAGTCGACGGTCCCTACGTATAAAGGGTAAACGTTTGTACGTAGGGACCGTAGTGCACAAAAATATGTGGAACCTAGTTTTCCGTTGACTTAATATCGAGATAGTTGACTATAGTGCCCAAGCTTACGCTTGATACAGCCACACGAGTAATTTACAGCTCTAAAAAGCGGATTAAAAAAAATATTATACAGGGTGTTGTTTTGGCCGGCGACAAGCGACCCAGGAGCGGTAGGACTAAATATATATTCCCCAAATATGGACTTAATTCCATTAAATACTGTAAATATTTTGAGAAATACCTTATTCAATTTGAAATAAAATTACCACAAAGTATGGTTACTAGGCACGTGCACAGACTAGAGCTAGGCGCAAGCCGCCATCGTCCCACCCCTTTACTCCCTCGTACTCCCTTTGAGCTCAGAGTATATAAATACTACGTACAACTTTGAGTATTATGTCTACACTTTAGCTTATTACATGATTTTCAAAATTTTAATTTTTTTATTTTATTATTAGAAAAAATTAAAGTATTTCTTTTATATTTTTTTACTACCAGTATCATTCAAAGTCAAAGTCAAAGTCAAAGCCATTTATTCAATTTAGGCCCCAGAAGGGCACTTATGAAGGTCAAATTTACAGAAGTTACCACCGGTTCGGAACTCGGCCTTCAACTGAGAAGAATCCGGCAAGAAACTCAGCAAGGTTACATTTTTTATATATTTTTTGGACAATCTGACTATGTTTGGCTTTTTTTTCCAAATAATTAAAAATAAAAAAGATATACCTAAGCATAGATACAGACGAAAAAAGAACAAGAAAATAAATAAAAAATAATAACCTTAAAAATACAAAACACACAATTATTGACCTACTGGCTTTTGTATAAGTATGAGCAAGGTGCACTTGTGCAGAGTGCAGCTACCTACTTCCAGACATCTTTATCTTCAATATAATCGGCTACTTTATAATAAGCTCTTTCTTTCAGAACTTTTTTTATATGTGATTTAAATTTAAAATCAGTCATCTTGGTCACCGCAAGTGGTATTTTGTTATAACAGCGCACACTATTGCCAAGAAATGACTTACGAACTTTAGCTAGTCTAAAATACGGAACAACTAATTTCTCTTTTTGTCTTGTATTGATATTATGAGTCTCCATTTTTGTTTTATACATTTCTTTGTTTTTACGTATGTACATTATATTTTCATAGATATAAAGTGATGGTACGGTCATAACGTTTATTTCCTTAAATAATTCCTTTAATGATTCACGAGCACCCATACTATAAATTGCACGAATTGCTCTTTTTTGTAATATAAAAATAGTCTCAATATCTGCTGCAGATCCCCAAAGTAATACGCCGTAAGATAAAAAGCTATGGAAGTATGCAAAATAAACTAATTTGGCCGTCTCGACATTCGTCAATTGTTAGATTTTCCTAACAGCAAATGCAGCAGAACTTAATTTACCAGCTAATGATTCTATCTGAGGACCCCATTGCAATTTATTATCCAATGTGATACCCAAAAATACTGTTTTACTAACTAATTCCAAACTGATGCCATCTACTAATACCTGACTGTCTACTTGCACTACATTTGGAAGGGAGAATCTTAAACATTTAGTTTTCCTAGAATTTAATAACAAATTATTTACAGCAAACCATTTTGAGACTATTGACATGGTATCATTTACTTTAATAAGTTCTTTGTCTTTTCTATCTACTTTGAAAATAAATGAAGTATCGTCAGCGAACAAGACTATATCTGAGAGACCGTTTACAACAGATGGTAAATCATTAATATACACTAGAAATAGAAATGGACCTAGTATTGAACCCTGGGGTACCCCCATTTTAACTAAAGATCCCTTCGATGTTGTATCACAAATTCCTACCTTTTGTTGGCGATTACTTAAATAAGATAGAACAAGATCATGAGCCGCCTCACGAATACCATAATATTTTAGCTTAAGGAGCAGAGTACGGTGGTCAACGCAGTCAAAGGCCTTGGATAGATCACAAAAAATGCCAATTGCATCTTGTGAATTTTCCCAAGCTTCATATATGTGTTTCAATAATTTTGCAGCCGCATCTGAAGTAGATCTCCCCTTCGTGAAACCAAACTGATGACTATGTAGTATCTTATGTTTATTAAAGTGGCCTAACATTTGATTAAGCAATAGTTTTTCAAAGATTTTACTAAGTGCTGGAAGTACGGATACTGGTCTATAATCAGAAGGATTATCTTTACACCCGGACTTGAAAATTGGCACTACTTTACTTAACTTCATTAAATCTGGAAAAGAACCCTGATCAATGCATTCATTAAAAATATCCGACATTAAAGGTGCAATTACTGTTATTATTGATTTTAAAATCGTTACTGATAATCCCCATAAGTCTTCGGTGCATTTCAGATTAAGAGAATTAAATGATTTTAAGATATCACTAGCAGTAACGTAACTAAATTTAAAACTGGGGAATGATTCGTGAGTATGTTGTTCAAGTAAAGCCTCAGCCAAGTCGGGACACGAGTTGAGACTTTGAGTAGTTACCCCTGGTATGCTTGAGAAAAAATGTTCAAACGCAGTGGCTACTTCTAACTTATCTGATACAATTTTATCATTAATTTTTAACGAAGGCTGTCCGTTTTTATTTTTCATTTTACCAGTTTCCGTATTAATAACATTCCAGACTGTCTTGATTTTATTAGATGCTTTACCTATTTTATTACTTAAGTATATCGATTTTGCTCGAATACACACTAATTTAAACATTTTTGAAAAATGTCTAACGTGGCTATGGAAGTTCTCATCACTAGTGCTTGATTTTAAATGATAAAGTTCATAGATAGCGTATCCCTACTTTTCCTAATTCCTTTAGTGGCCCAATCACTAAATTCCAGTTTACTGTTTACTTTAATTTTTTTAATAGGACATGATTTATTAAATTCATTGCAAATACTAGACAATAAACCATTATACAAGACATTAGGGTCATTACTACTATAAATCTCACTATTTAGTTTCTCTTCCAAATTATTGTTAAAATTATTCAGTCTTACCTTTGTAGTAGGTCTAATTTCTTTAATTACCTTAGAAATTTTCAATTTGTAGGGCAATTCAACAACCTGAGCCATATGATCAGAACGGACACCACTTATAATTGATTTACCTAATATACTACATTTATATTATCGACCCTGAGTCGCTTGTCGCTGACCAAAACAACGACCTGTATTTGATTACTTATTTAATTAATTATGGTCTAGTTACATATTATCGCATTTTATAATATAATTAAATAATTATTTCACAAATATTATATTAACTATTGGTATTAATTTCTCCGTATGCGATTGAACATATTTATCGTGTCTATGTACTTTAGGGTGCTTCTTATTTGGCCCAAAAAAAATTTTTTTTTAATTTGGTATGCGTCACCATTTCATTCTGTTCTAAGGCACAAAAAAATAATGTAATATTTTTTTCAGATTTTTTAAGTTACATTTAGGGGTCGCTACCGACAAATGAAAAATATAAAAAACTGTTTTTGTTTTTTTTTTATTAATTTACAAAAAGGACAAGCATGCACAAATTATATAACAATAAACATAAAAAAAATTATAACTTATGCTAATAACGTGGTTTTCTTTGCATTAGGGTACTTTTGCCTGATTTTTTTACAACCAAAACAATGAATTGCTTTTGTTCTTCATCGTTAATAATAAGTTTATTATACGCTTCAATCAAAGCTATGCCTCGTTTCGCAATTTCGAATCCTAAGGTGTTGCTGGACACGAAATCCTCAATATTTTGTTCATTTCGCTTGTGACTGTAGTCTGGACCTTCCTCATACAGTGTGATTACCATTTTTTGTTTGCTTTAAAGACAAACCTCGTCGTCAAAAAAGCTAGTGCTACAAGTTCTTCGGACAGATACCATAAATACCCCAGTAACTTCGTAAGAGCTTTCTCAGACCAGCACTTTACATAAATTGTGACAACGAAAACGCAAATTTCAGTGATCGCTTTAAGTTCCCTTTTTGTGAGTTTAAACTGGTCTTAAAACATAAGCCCCCTTATTAATAAACTAGCTGTCTCGCGCGGTTTCACCCGCGTTCCCGTCATAAAAAGTAGCCTATGTCACCCGGGGATAGTGTAGCTTCCCAACAATGAAAGAATTTTTCAAATCGGTTCAGTAGATTCGGAGCCTATTCAATGCAAACAAACAATCAAATCTCTTTATAATATTAGTTAGATAAGGTGTAAGTCAGTCTTGTAATATTAGAAAGTGACGGATATATTTTAATCCTAGGTTTAACTATACTTGACTTACACCTTATTTATTAATAAGACGGAAAAAGTTTAAGGTAATAAATGTCTTTTGCCATACATCGTATCGTACACGATGAAGACCTGCTGGAGTTCTGAATGTAATCCCTATAAGGAAAACCTCCCAAAAACATTATTGCAAGCATTAATTGCAAGTTTCAACTATTTCTTGTAATCGTTTCGTGGCTGAAAATCATTTAGCTGTTTCTAAAATGTAGAAAGTAGTGTGAAATGTAGTGTAGAAAATGAAATTATGTTGCTTACTACATTTTATACGCATCTTGGAGCGTCAGGGTCTGAAGAAACTGTACGGAACTTATTCTGATCAATGTTAGGTCAAGCAGTTCTAAATCGTTTGAAGATCTATTTCGATTTCTGGTCCACTCGACGGACCTAGTGCTTGAACTACGACTGCTTCTTGCATTATTTCCATCAATGATGACGACAGGCCAACCAAAGAACATCTTTTTCCATCTTCTGCTCTAATAGGATACAAGCAACAGCTCTTAAACCGGTGTTGACCACAGTGGTGTCGAAGCAAAAGCATTTTATTTCTCGATCTAAAAAACGTTGAACGCGAAAATTTTCCTCCCGTTTCTTTGTTATTTGCTAGGTTGTTGCGCATGCAGGAGGTAGGGAGGGGAGGGGTACGAGTAACCCCGACAATAAGTTAAATCTAACTACTAATGCGACAATAAGTTGAATTACTATTTTTTATCATGTTTGAATAATGAATATAACTATTTTATCTACATTGAGCTGCAAGTTATCATATAGTCATTTTTTCAAACTTTGACTCGAGGTAGCGACCCCTCAAACCCTATATAAAAAATAAATAAAAATCACAGGTTCGTTATTTAGGTGATAGAAGCGAATGGCGGGTTGACGCAGTTATTTTTCAAAAGTCGAAAAATAAGGAGCACCCTAGTACTTAGTAGAATAGAGACGGCCGGACAGAGAGCTACAAAAAAAATATTACAAGAGGAGTAGTGGTGCTCCATTTAATCGATATTGCGATATCATGTGATATCGATTTTTATACAGCATTCCTTGATATTGGGTCGATGAATTCAGAGAAAAGACATACAATAAGGTTGGCATGGCTAAATCTGATTCCTCTGCCTGCTGCTTGGGGAACAAAGTTTGTTTCGGGTAAGATATTTCGGTCTCCTGGCTCGTGAGCTAAATGACTCTCATTGGGCTAGATACCTACTTTTATTTGATCGAGCCCTAGTGCTGTAGATTTTTTAAGAACTACACTTTTAGCTGCAGGGGGTTTGGTAGCCCTTTATATTTCTTACACAATAAATGATATCGCAAAATAGTAATAGGAAAATGGCTGACGGACGGAACTATAAAGTTCTCTTGTTTGATTGCAGTACCTTAAAATTAATACAATGTTCGTCTTCAAACGAATTATTTCTTCCAATGTATAAAATACTAAGTAAAAGTTATGTAAATAATGAATATTCTTATTTAGTTAGTCTATCGTTTCTATAAAAATATACTAGTCACACACACCACTATTAATATTATCAGTAATTGTAATGACATCGACTCGATTAAAGGTTTTCGATAGACACTCGATTAAACAACACTACGGTAGAACCGGTCTGGTATAAACGAACTAGTTTTTTAATGATGACCAAGACTCCGATATGGAGGCTCTGTTGCTCCTAGATGACAGGAGATAAAGTTTCTCATTGTGAATAATATAATTTGTTTTGAGTTTTTGAACGTAAGCGCGTCGTTCGCTGTCTGCGTAATACCTTACGGCAATTATTGTAATCGTCCTTTATTGATAGTTTAGTAGTTTTAAAACATAAAAATATGCAGCTGAAAAGATGTAATATTGACTAATTTTTAATATGAATAGTACACATACATAATAAAAACATTTTAATTGCTTACTTACAGCTTGCTTTTGCCGTTGTTTATAATATAAACTATAAAACTCTTATCGTGAGTACAAGCAATAGCAGTATAGTATTATAATTCTTACAGTTTCTTACGGTAATTTAGGGTTTATGTATTTTATAAAAAAAAAACATTATTGAGATATCTATTTTAATTAATGATGTGCATTGACGTGAATGAACAACATATGCTCCTAATAAGATACACGATGTTACGTAAAACTTTCTCTTACTGACAAGGCTGAATAAACACATGCCATGATCAATCATTACCGAACGAGTAAGAAATTATCCGTTTCCGCACGAAGCGAGTTATGTCAACAAATTAAAATGGCGGCTACTGGATATTTAAACGAGATATTCAAAACACCTGCCGTTTTGAACCTCGTGAATCTTGATTGAATGAATGAATCTTCATTAATTTTATGTCAGTATACATGACGGGTCGTATACATACATTAATTAAATAAGTTAAATGTAAATGTCGCAACACGGTATCACAAACATTAAATGAAACTAGATTGAGAACCACCTAACTTAATATGGAGACACTTTTGAAATGTCAGAAATAAGAGCAAACACAAAACCTCATTTCAGTAGGTTTAGGTCGTACTTATCTATGTAAATATATAGCTTTCTATTGGTATACCCCAGTGTTGCAAGCGTCCATAGGCTACGGTAACTGCTTACCATCAGACGGGCCGTTTGCTTGTTAGTCAAAATACTGGTAAAAAAAACACGTGAAAGAAAGGAAAAAAAAAATACATTACAGAAATATATATTCGATGGGTAATCTGTGTTCGATGGATTGACCCCTAAACGCCTCAGGTAATTTTGGGTTCGAAATAAAAACTAGATCAACAAGATTAGTTATTAACATTCTGGGGCTCGCTAACTTTGATTGATCGATGCATAACCGTGGGATCCAATTAGTTACTTGACGTACCTTTATTTTTAACAAATGGTACATAATTGATAAATTTTTTATAACTAATTTATCGAGCTAATCATGCCAAAATCCCAATTATATTCCAGCTAGTCCATTATGACTGTGTAATATTAAAAAACATGGTTTGACTGATTGATTGATTGAATGGTGACCGAATAATGATACACCACGAGCGTTCTTCTTCTTAGTTAGCGTGAACTCGGAGTACTCAATAGAACGAGGCACTTCATATCGAGGCAAAGGCTGCTTTATAAGTCGCAAGTCCGGCCTCATATGGAGTACTGTTGTCATCTATGGGCGGGGATCACCTGGATACCAGCATGAGCCTTTAGACTGGTTCAGTGACGTGCCATTAGAATTGTCGACGATCCCGAGCTCACAAGCGGTTTAGAACCCCTTAACTTGAGGAATCTGCCTTCTTATGTGTGTTCTACCGCTTATAAAACGGACAGTGTTCTGAAGAATTGTTTGACCCGATGCCCTCGGCTACCTTCTAACATCGCAACTCTCGCCGTCGTCGGGGAGTCCATCCTGACACATGGTTTCGTACTATACGGTTCCAAAAGGGTGGCTGGCTGTGGAATGAGCTCCCCGCCCTGGTTTTCCATATGAGTACAACATGGGATTCTTCAGGTGGGCCGTAAATTTGCCGCCAAAGTAGTATAAAAAAAACAACGGGTTGCAATCCGGGAGTGCCGACAGAAGTGAAAACTTGAATATTAACGTTGTGCATTTTTTAAACTAGACATTTTGCACATAGTGTTTTTATACAAGAGAAAGCTAGTTCAAGATACATGTACATACATATAATACTTTTGAATAAGATTTTTTTATTAACTTAAAATGGGAACAAAAATGGTACCTACCTTCCGGCTAGCTAGAGAATATTATAAGAATTTGAACATAACCCCAGTATAAATACAGTCTAATTTGCAACTACTCTACCTCCGTCTTACGAATTTTCGATCAGGGTCACGTGACATCTGACGCGAGTTTAACATTTTTTACCCATCACAAAAAGTGCACAACGCCGCTAAAGAAGTTTTCACTTCAAAAAAGAAAATCTCAGAATTGCGGAGAAAACTGCGAAACAAGATAGTCCATTTATAATTTCATGAATGCGGGGAATCCATTTATTATTCAGGTACCTATAACCTTCACATTCTATTGGTATCTCCACAATTAATTAATGTTCCTTTATCATTTCTCCCATCCGACCCGATGCAATATCGATCGTGTACCGACATCGCATAGATTAATCGATACAAAGATATATCGATGCATTTAATTATTTATTAATCGATATCGAAATGGACAGTTCACGAGCGATGGGAATGTGAACCTGACATATAAACACGCTATTAAGTCTGTACATATTATATTCAACTTTGAAACGACAGTGTAGAGTTTAAAATTGTGATTTTATAAGGAGTGTGGGATATTAATTTCGCGAAGTATTAATTTGTTCGCGATGGGGTGCCAGTACCTCTGTATCGCTACTGCAGGAGGGTAGTTGACGTGCATGGAGAAATGAGGTAAGGCGGTTCTTCATAAATTTTGTGTAAAATATTTATTCAATTATTCTTGGCGTATTGGAAACCTGGTAGCGAAGCTGATTAATTCGCATGTTTATTGTATATACAAATATTCTCATATGGATGTCCCTACAAACGCTGGCCCATACGGGACCAACATATTTTTGGCGTTTGGCGTTGAAATTTTAGGTTCTTGGGATCGGAGTCTCATCTTATATAAAGAGGTCAGGTAAAGAGGTTTGGCACGCTTTCTCTTTCTAGTTAGTTTCTTGCGGACTATACCTAATCAAACACAGCAGAATCACGAAGAGAACTCAAAGTTATAGTCAGGTCAAGGAATATAAAATTAATACGTGAACATTAAGTTGTCTTATGACTTTATGGTCACAATTCCGCGGAACAGACTATTACAACTGTGTCACGCGCATTTTAATCTTCTGTTTAGCCGAGTTTAAATGACTGACAGTTAACTGCTACCTGAGAGATCGTTGGAGCTATTACTTCTTAGAAATCTACTTCGTGCATTCAAGTTTAAAATGAGTTCCTCTATTGCTGATTGAGACCTTTTTACAATTGCCTATCATCATATAGTCTCTAGGCTATTGGAAATTATAGACTTTTCCTTGAACCATAATATCCTTAATTATTTTTCAGAATATATTATTTTAAAGACAGATTGTGCAAAACTGGTTCTTCTGTTCAAATTTCGTAGCAGCTCGACTGGGAAAATACCTTCATCTAACAGAAGATCGCAGCCAAATAACATTAATGTGGTATTGTGTTCCTGCTGTAAGAAAGATTGCCAGAGCTCCATGAGGAGGTGCTGTGCTGGCAGTATGCGTGGACCAGCACTTTGCGACTCCTTCGAGAATGGAGTGAAGTGAGGGTCGGCAACGTGCGAGTGATATCCCTGGTGTTGCGTCTATAGGCTCCGGTAACCGCTTACCATTAAGCAGGCTGGTTGTTTGTTTGCTACCATAGCCAGATCTTTACTATTACCCACTGACCTTTTACTAAATGATCAGGCCAACTCAAATACCTCCAGCACAAGTCAGTACTCCAGTGCCGGGAGCGACACTCATGCAAATCATTGTACTGGCAACACTGAGCAACAGTATTGTCTATGGTCCGTACGTACCTCATCGGCGACGTCGATGTATTGCGAGTCCGCGCGCAGCAAGCTCGCGAGCCGGGCCGCGTCGCCGCGCGCCGCCGCCTCCAGCAGCGCCGCGGCCAGACCCATGCGTCAATGTGCCATCACTGGAACAACACACACCATTATTATAGCGATAAATGTCTTCTTCATCATAATACCTGACCACGTGTTTCCAGACAACATGGGTTTATTCAATGCCAGAGTGAACAGGCATCTTATGGGCACGCGCGGTCCACACTAAACTACAACTTCACTTACCATCAGGCGAGATTGTGGTCAAGCACAATCCCATTAAAGATAAAAAAAATATACTACGAGTAAAAAGATTGGTAGGTAATAGGACTTGACAATGTAAATTGTGAAGCTTAAATGGTGAAATATAAGCACGGATATTCTACTTAAGGGTGGTCGCCAGGCCATACTACAAAGTACCCTACCACCGTGCTATGGTTTCCTCACGATGTTTTTCTTCAGCGAAGCTCTATTATTGTTGTAGGAGCCACCCACGTTTGTCACTATCACTAAGCCATCATCGATTCAAATTCAAAATCTTACTAAAAATATCTAACCTAAGATTGCATCTCGTCATCATAAGCTAACACAGATCATAAATCTAAAGATAAATAAAACAGTGCGTATCTAAATAGCCCGTATCGCGATATAGTGGTTAAAGTGCCTTACAGTGTTTCCATTGAGTATCATTACCCGAGCAGTTAACATTAAAGAACGCTATAATAATCTAGATCCCGTTCGGATACCACTTCGGACAGTTAACAATGATGCACTTCCTTTACATATGGGTTCTATCGCGATTAAGTATGGTAGATAATCGAATAACAATTGATTTTCCGATAGTAGTGTTGATAAAATGAAGGCGTGAAGTCCAAATGGCGTTGTATCCGCAAAACTACTAGATAGGCTCAATAAAATGTCAAATGTTCATTGTAAGTTCCTATCTAGATTTTAAGAACCTTTATGTAGAGAAATAAATACATTTTATTATTATTTGGTTAAACTTATTTGTATGAGTAGAAAAAAAAACGTTTTTATTACCACGATGTTACTATGATTTACGAAGAATAATATTCCATAAGTAGCTCCCACATCTGTGTTATATAACGTCGCTTAAGTAACATTCAAGAAACTAATCCCAAAATTCAAGAATATATCTTTACATTTTGAACAATAAAGAAATAATTACGAAACTCTATGGAACACTAAGTATTAAAAAACATAAAAAACACAACTGTTTGAAATTCTTAAAAAAAGAGATATAAACTTCAAAGCTCTTAGATAAACCAAAAATAGAGCAACTACAAATTAAATACAATTTGTTTGGTTATAGTAAAGTGCTTTTTTATAATTTCAACGGTCTAGGCGTTCTAGAAACATCCAGGCATTTTAATGAGGCCATCAACATAACATAATGGATGAGAACTTTTATAAATAACAGGGCATACAAAAAGGTGTGAAGCGTTATAAATTGCAAAGGTTGTAAAACTGACGGGCAACACTGAACGTTTATAGTCTATGGTCTATTAAAATGGTTAGAAAATAGATGTTTTATTTTTTCGAAACGTGGTCGTTAGGATGAGGAGTTTTCATAAGATACCTAAGAGATACCTCTATCTATAGTCAGAATTCCTGTCAAATCGTAAAGTTAACAGTTTGACAGGTATTGTGAGCATATTGTATCACAAGAAAACTCATTATGAAATTATACCGAATGAATTGTAGTAAATTATTGGATACCCGAAGTGTTGATCCACAGATGTGTAAAAAGATTTAGTGTAAAAGGTATTTTTTTATGCTGGATGAGTTGGGTCTGATGGCATTAAATCTAAATCTCAAATTACAAAGTACGCTAGCACCGTGCTATGGTTTCCTCACTATGTTTTCCTTCACCGAAAGCTCATGCCTACACATCACATACAGTGCTTACGCGTGAAATGAAACGTTTTTTTCCTTTCACAGTTTCATTGCATTATAATTCGGACATTGACTACAGGAAGGCATACATGCAGGACTTTGTTCCACAAAATATTGGAAGAATTACGAAAGAGACGTATAGCCACACCTTTTGGTGCGTAAATAAATGAATACCGGGCAATTACCTAATAAAGAGCGCGGGCAATGCATCTACACCAATATAAACTCTTTAGACTGAAAATATGAACTTATTTATTGATGATGTAATGTTTAATAGCAATAAATAAATAAATTTTTTTTTAAATATCCTGGGACATTCCTCACACACGGTCATCTGATCCCAAACTAAGCAGAGCTTGTACTATGGAAACCAGACAACTGATATAATACATATACTACTTTTTGTTTGTAAATACATACTTAATATACATAATTACACCCAGACTCAGGACATACAGACATGTTCATGCACACAAATGCATGTCCTGTGTGGGAATCGAACCCACGACCTGCGGCGCGTAAGGTGAACCTTAACCAACTGCGCCAACTGGCCCGTCAAATAACTTCCATAAACGGTATAAAAAGCCACAGATTAGCCACAGATTAAAAAAAGAACAGAGAACTCTATGAGAAGGCTCTGCAGTGTGTGGGGACTAGCGGTGTAATACCAAAAATCACACTGGGGTTGGTCCCCACTGCTGGCACAGCAACTCCTCCGAACTCCTATTCAAACCCTTTTTCAAGGGTGTAAAGCTTGTTTGCCATTAAGTAGAAAAAAATCTCTACTCACTTATCTTTCGATCCATAATAGTAAATATCATAAAAACAAAACACCGGCTACGTTATAAAGCACATCGCGTGCGCGCGCGCCTCTCGCGAACTGTACTAATACTTGACAATGATCCAACTTGCATTACATACTTGTTGATCGATCTTCAGATTATATCAGCATGTCGAGGTTACACTGTATGAGCGTTAGCGGTTTCATAAGCTGATTTCGAAAGAATTTTGACAGTGTAAATAGGTAGGCTCAGGAAGGCTGCAAAACTGAAATAACTTACTGCCGATGTAAGGTAGGTTATAGTCATATAATTAACTAGCTGTCTCGCGCGGTTACACCCGCGTTCCCATGATAAATAGCCTATAATACTCGGGGATAATGTAGCTTCCTATTGGTGAAAGAATTTTTCGAATCCGACTGGTAGTTTCAGTGATTAGCCCGTTTAAACAAACAAAAAACTTCTTCCGCTTTATTAGATCAGTATAGATATTGTAGTAGGAAAATCTTTGCATTGAAACGAATATGACGTCTAAAAACCGAACATTCCGACATAAGGGAAGGGGTTCCTTCAATCCAAATCGCGTCCGCTTATCGCTCCTCCCATCAAATGGTATAAGTATTAGTGTTTGCAAACAATAAATAATTATCATCGGTTCATTGCTTCGCCGTGCCCTTCCGTCCCGGAGCTGATGTGCCTTGTTGGACTCCTCAATGAATTTCGTAACTTGCTCGTCCTATTTATTGGTAAGCTACAATATAAGGAGTACCGAGAGGATACATAAAATAACTGGAAGCTACTGGCAGACCATTCAATGACATCCATCCATAGGCTTAAGATTCTTATCTTTAAAATTGTTATTTTATGAGAGCAGTTTGTAGAGAAGTTGGTGCAGAATAACGTAGCCAAATAACTTCATCTCGACTGGGGAAGTACTTCCCCAGTCGAGATGCTCTTTGAGCGAATAAACGATATACTCTACCTCTCTTGAAACCTAACTGCTCGGTAGTAGTGTAAAAAGTGTTAAATCCATTTTATACATAATGAAATGGTTAGTAACAGGTATGAGGTAGGTATCTTTATTAAACAACATCAATGTTGCCTGTTGCGGTGCCTGTAATTAAAACCGCATTTAAATTCAAGTTCCTAATAATAAATGTTATCTACACTACAGCGCTTTAAATACCAAGTCTGGAAACTTTGAATTTGTGTTTTAATATAGATATTATTCAAAATCAAAATCAAAAAGTCATTTATTCAGTTTAGGCCCTAGTAAGGCTTATGAACGTTATATTGGTACATACAGTTGAATTTACCACCGGTTCGGAATACACTTAAACTGAGAAGACTCCGGCAAGAAACTCAGCACTATTGACTTCAGTTTACATCATGCATCGCCTAATGGTAAGCGGTTACCGTAGCCGGGCGTAGCCCATATAGGCTTACAGCAGTTGCAAAACTAGGTGTATATTTCTCCAGGTAATTTTTTGCGCCCCTACTGGCTGACTGGCGATGGCTGCCACACGCGTCATACTTGTGAACAGGTGCTGCTTGTGGGGGCTGGTCTGCTTAAGTTTGCTATTTACTAATTAAATATCGATTCAATCCTAATTTGTAGTTTTACCGCCGGGGCACTCAGTTGTTGGCAGTGCCATTAGAATGTAAATATTATGTAATAAATCTAAGCTTATTTTGAAAAGAGTAATTGCTGAGTTTATTAGCGGCTCTTCTCAGCAAAAGCAACCTTCCGAACCGGCATTACAGGTTTTTACCTAGTTTAGGCATCAATGATTATTTTTTTTACTGTGACTATCTATATTATTAATGTTGAATTGTCATGTATTTGTATTTTTATTTAATGCAATAAAGAAATTATTATTATTATTCTCTTTATTTATTTAGTTTCTTAAAATTAATTTTTTTTATAACATTAATTTATAAAATCAAAAATATTATAAAAAACCTAATCCTATGTAAATATGATTAATTTTTTTACAATATTTTTATAAAATCTAATTATTATTATAATTTTTCTTTTTCTCGACATTTGTCGGTATTTTTTTTTAAGTACCCCGTCCTGTGACCCACAGGAAAAAAGGTACCTAATTCCCCTTTCTAGTTAGTATATTATAATATATTTTAAAATATAGGTACATATTATATGTGTATTTAAGATATTTGTAATCATATATGTTATATATATATATATATATATTAGTAAGATAAGACGATTAATGTTTTGTAATTTATAAATATGTATGTTGTTATGTACTATTTATAGCAATTGAATAAAAGTTAAAAATGGTATCCAGAATGTATTTTTACTATGTGTAAGTGTCTCATCTAGTGTACTATGTGTTGATGAAAAAAAATCAGGGAAAAGGTGGTTCAGTTCCACTAGTAACAAAAACTGTATCGCCTAGTACTTTGCTTATGATGGTGACTGTGTGGATGGCTGCTTGTTAAAATCTAATTATTATTATTATTTTTAGTATATATATTTTTATCTCCGGCTGGCCGGGATGTCCTGATGGCACGGGCCTAAGCCAAGTGCTTATCAGTTGGGTTAAGTGTTGAGGAAGTTAACAGTAGTGCGGTCACGCGCAGCAGATTGAATGGAAGATGATAGCGTGTTTGTATTTTGATGTGGGTTTTCTGTATCACATTGCAGGAACTTTCTCACTAGCCTGCATGTGTTTAGTATCACTGCCTTCTGCAGCAGATGGTAGGTATTTGTTGGTAAGTTAAGGGACTTAAGGGACTGGTGAAGTTGCTTTGGTATTACTCCTGTAGTAGACAATACAATTGGTACTATTGTAACTTTTTGCAGGTGCCAAAGTCGGATTATTTCATCTTTCAGTTCGATGTATTTAGTTAGTTTTTCTACGATTGTAGTCTGTAAGTTATGTGTATTTGGAATAGCAATATCTATTAAATATCCAGTTTTATTAATTTTGTCTATAAGTGTAATATCTGCGGTCGGATTCGGAATCGGGAGCGGAATCGGAAACCTTTATCCGATGAAGTTCCGATCGCGGAAAGTTGGAGTGCGTTTACAAAGTTTGTTTTCAATAATGGTAGGAAATGGTAAACCTAAACTAAAATAAAAGTAAAATCGAAATGATTACGGATTTTCATTGTTGAAAGGCCTCATTTAAACACTCATATCAAATGCATATAAAGACAGATACTTGTTATTTTTTATATTTTAGATTAAGGTCTACATTGTGTTATATGTATGTATAAACATAAAAAAATGGTTTTCTAGTTTTATCGAACTTCGGAAACTGACTGATAGGTCAAAGTAATTGTTGTTTATAATATTCGAAAAAGTCAGGCAAAGGTTTGAGCCATACAGCCTAATCATATTTGAGTTATACCAAGTTCTAGTCACAAAATAAATCACTTTCATAATAGTACGCACTGTCAGTCACAGTCTATAAACGTCATGTGTTACTAAAATAGTGGTCAATAAACTAAAACTTCTCACGGACTTTTTGAGACAACTTGAAGTCACGATACACATAATTCATTTAATTTCCTTTCATTGGTGCGCGAGGATTGATCTTTATAGGATAAAACACCACAGATAATATGCAATAAAACTCAAAATACACGAATTTTTGAAAATAAAACGAAAACGCAACGTCACTTTGCAAGTTCCCGCCAAAAAGCCCTCTATGTCAAAGTATTTTTTTTTTTCAGTACATTCATGGAGAATATAATAAAACAAATATTTTATGATTACGTAGATTTTTTAGTGGTAGTGAATCTAGCATCCAACTTGAGTAACGGTATTGAGTGACCAATATGTTTTAGTTCCTACGAAGTTAGAGTATGTAGCTATTATTACTTTTACCGCCGACCTTTCTAATTCATTATTTACCTAAAAATAGGGGCAAACACACTCCGTTTAGTACCAACTAACCTTTATATAAGTTTAAATAATGCATTTGTATTAAATAATGGTCAAAAACGAACATTAAATAAAATTCGGAAAGAATTCCGCCAGCAAAAAGCTATCGGAAACATTTAGATGAATCGGATTGATATTTCCGTCGAGAAACGTCAAACTATTCGAATTCGGAAATTAAAATAGCAATGGGCGCATCCGGAATATATTTATTTTAGTTTAGGTTTTATTTGTAACACTTAAATTGTACTATTATCATACTATGTTAAATAAATATTGATGTTCTTATAGTTTGGATTGTATTTTAATGTGCAAATACATATTTTTATTATTATTTTATCATGTCGGAAACTCATCTCGGAAGTTTCCGATTCCGCTCCCGATTCCGAATCCGACCGTTTTAAAATAACCCCGCCGGTCTATTGAAATGAATTGTTCGGTCGGTAAGAATGGCGCGGTCAAAATACAATTTCGTTGAGGGGTTCTCTAGTACAGTTTCAGGGTTGTATTTATAGTATGGTGTAACGGAATCTATAAATGTGTACTGGTGAGCTAATTTCTGGTGTATGACATTGGCTACTTGGTCGTGTCTGTGTTTGTAGTCTGTTTGGGCTATTGACTTGCACGCGCCTGTAATATGTTGAATAGTCTCTGGAGAACTGTTGCATTTTCTACACGTGTCATTATTTAAATTCTTAATGATATATTTTCTGTAATTTCTGGTTTCAATTACCTGGTCCTGTATAGCAAGCATGAACCCCTCAGTTTCTGGGAAGAGTTCGCCTCGATTTAACCACGCGTTCGACGCCTCTTTGTCGACATTATTATGGCATAAGTCTTGGCGATGTCTTCCGTGTAGAGATTTCTGGGTCCATTCCAAAAGTTTATGAGTCAGACTATTCATAATTGCCTGCGAAGGTCTATTTGAAATAAATTATTTAAATTTTGTATTTTGTACTGAGTCTGCCTTCTGTGCATTAAGTTGAGTGTAAAGTTTGCAAAGAATTAACGTAACTAAATCGCGTTCGCCTTTAATAGTACAAGTACTCAAATAAAAAAAAGCAAACGCGATAGTTACGTTAAATCTTTGCAATGGACACCGCTGGCACTACCATAGTTACCTACGGCACCGGTCACATGTCTAACATAACTTATAAAATCTAAGCCCACTTAAATCAAATGTATCTTAAACGAGTGAGATAAGCGGTTTTAAAGTCATTAACGTCAATCTATCATTAAAGTATAATATAAGAGTATCTAAATGTCTCTAAAAAACCTCGCAATGCGATGACAATATGATCACGTTAAAAAACCTCATTTAAATTCCATAGAGGTTGATGTGACACGCGGAAGGCATTGCAGAGTGTCGATGATAAAACACCTCAAAGTGTAGCGGGAAAACAATACAGAGTTATGTATATTATGATTGGCGGAGAGCTTGTCTATAGGTGTTGCTTTTTTTTATCTAAAGTACTGGCTGTTTGTTTTTTTTTTTGTTCCAAAAACCTGCTAGTTAATTTTAACGTTCTTTTTTTAAATCCTACAATGAGATGAGCTTGATTTTTCGGCGAAGGATTTATGTTTTGTGAACCATAATGTATTTGTATAAATTTATACCGGATTTTTGTGCTGCTTGCTAACATATAATGTTAAGAAAGTTATTAAATAATGATTGTCACCAATCCTCTCTAAAAGAAAGTTGTAATGGTTTCACGTCATAAGAAAACGTATCGTATTCTTAAACGAGCGCATTCGACCCGTACAAGGCGTTCTGTCAAGCAATTTCATGATTCATGAATAACGTAGGCAATTAAATCAATTTGTACTTTATTGCAGTCATAAAAAGTTTATACTTCATTGCGTGTATGTAGCTTTTATATTGGACTTGAAAAATACTTAATTTAGTAAACTGGGCTAGTTTGGACATGACCGAATGTCAAAACCTTTGACTAATGATATATCCAGACGGAGCTACGAAGCTGTTTACGCGTCGATAAAAAAAGCCCCTAACTGTTAGGAGCTTAATCATTTTCCCGTCTTCAGTGTCAGTCGAGACGTCACTGGGACACAACCAAATTCACCAAAATTGTATTGTTTCAAAATGTCGTTTTGTGTGATAAAAGTGTATAAAAACTACATGGGTCGATCTAGACCAACGAAAAAACTCACCTATCATCGGTAAGTAACAATATTTCCTATTAGTTTCTGCAATATAAGCCATTGAAATGTTTCGAAAATAAATATTTTGAGTAAGCGCCATTTTTTTATGTGTTGCCTGTGCTGCCAGTTTATGAACTCAAAACTCCCATGGTAATATCAGTCAATAGTTAAATACGAGTATGTAGATACTGATATAAATCAAAAGCGACGGTGGACAAGTCGAATTTTTGAGTCGAAAGTCGAATGTTTTTCTTTTTTAATACTAATGACGATTATGTCATGTAAGATAAGTAGTCGCTTCAGTAATGAAAAAATCAAAATGGGTATTAATTTAAGATTTTCCTCGAGCTAATTACGAATATCATTTTGAATTTCAAGATGGCGGACCAATTTTTTTTTAAGTTGACGTTTTTGTCGTTTTCGGTTTTTCCATCATAGTCAGTGATGTATATAACCATGGATGCGGTCACCGGAACATTATGTAAAATACTTCTTCATACAAGTAAACTGTACAGCCATCTGTTTAAAATCATTTGAACTACGTAGTGCCGCGTTGCATAGGCGTACGATGTAAACTTGTATATGTGCGTACCATGCACATTTTGTTTATTACATTTTTATTTAAGTCGGATATTACTAAATTAAAAAAATAAGGTTATTCGACACGCGTGTATGTACAGTCGGGGTCTGAAAATGTTTATCACTTTTTAAACTCAATTCCATCTCATACCATCCGCAATAAGGTCTAATATGTCATATCAACAAACATATAACATTTTAAAATTGTGAAATATTTTTAAATATCGAACATAGCAAAAAGGCTGTCAATGCCTTCTTGAATAATGTAAACTCATTTATTAAAATGTATTTTTTTTAATTATATTGTGACATTTGTCAAGCGTTTGTAAACAAATAAAAATCTCAATATAAATACAAAGGTAATAAAGTAATGGCAAGCCTTCAGCATAGGGCAGATTTTTATTTGCAAACTAGTAAGAATTGAGTTATCTTAATGTAGGTAGTGCTATGTCAAGATAACTCAATTCTTACTAGGTATAACACCACTTTGAATTTATTTTTCATGTCAAAACACAGTTCACGCCTATCAAAAGTCATTTTATTTCCGATCAACCTTATGAAACAGAAATGTGCAAGCGATTATAGATCTTAAGGTGGTAAACATTTTTAGACCGCGACCGTAATATTAATGGAATTGCAAAATATTCACAATTTAAAATAGTGTCCGCCATATTGAACTATTTAGTTATTGGTCCGATTGCTCTCAAAATTGATATTTGAGAGACCCTTGGACCATATAACGAGAACCTATGCTAAAAATTAAAAAAAAGTGGCCGCCATTTTGAACTATTTACTTATTGGTCCGATTGCTCTCAAAATTGAGATTTGGGACAGTTTTGGACCATATAACATAAATCTTTGCTCAAAATTGAAAAAAAGTGTCCGCCATTTTGAACTATTTAGTTATTGGTCCGATTGCTTTCAAAATTCATATTTGAGAGAGCAATCAGACCAGTAATTCAGTATGGCGGCCACTTTTTTCAATTTTGAGCAAAAAATTATGTTACATCGTCCAAGGGTCTCTCAAATATCAATTTTGAGAGCAATCGGACCAGTAACTAAATAGTTCAATATGGCGGCCACTTTTTTCAATTTTGAGTAAAAATTTATGTTATATGGTCCAAGGTTCTCTCAAATATCAATTTTGAGAGCAATCGGACCAATAACTAAATAGTTCAATATGGCGGACACTATTTTAAATTGTGAATATGTTGCAATTTCAATAATATTACATACACGCGTGTCGAATAACCTTTTTTTAATTTTGTAATAACTGACTTAAATAATAAGACTTTTTTTACCAAATGATCCAATTTTAAGAAGCCAATGGATAGACATCATTCGGAGAAGCCGTAGTGAAGATATCTGGACCTAGCCAAAAAAAAATTTTGACTAGATTTGTTGACTCGATTTGCTTGTTTTGACTCAATTTCACATGACTTCACTCGGTTTGACTGGATTTGCTTGATTTGACTTGGTTTGACTCGGATTGACTCGATTTGACTCGGGTTGACTCAATTTGACTGGATTTGACTCGATTTGACTTATTGACTCGATTCACTCGGTTTGACTCGATTTGACTGGATTTAACTAGATTTGCTTGATTTGACTTGGTTTGACTCGATTTGACTCGGTTTGAACCTGTTTGACTCGATTGGACTCGGTTTGACTCGATTTGATTTGATTTGACTCGATTTGACTCGATGTGACATGATTTGCTTGATTTGAAACGTCAACGCAAATAATTACTGTTCGTTGACATCAAAGTAAAAATAATAAGTATTAATTTATATTGGCGACATTAATCTTATTCTTATTATCATGTATTATCCCGATTCCACTTTTATTTTCGGAGTTTAAAAAGATATCGACACCGTAATATATTTTTCCCCATTTTATTGGATTTTTTTCAACAACTGGTAACTGGTATAAACGTCACTATGACAAGCAGAATGACGTACCGCGAGGATAAGATGTAGCAAAGTTGGCCACTTTTTAAAAGTCATGTAGTATGGGGATACTCTTTCTAGACATATATATTTTCTAAGGTCAAAACTGATTTATATAAAATATGGCACCTTTGGCTCGTAAATACATAATAAGGCACTAGGCCAAGTCTTGTATTTCGTGATTGTGGTCCAAAGACCAACCACGAAAATATAGGACTGGCAAAAGTTTATGTATTTACGAGATTCCACCTATCACACCGCAGGTCGTGGGTTCGATTCTCACCCAGGACATGCATTTGAATGTGCATGAATAAACATATCTGAGTCTAAGTGTAATTATGTATATTAAGTATGTTTTTACAAACAAAAAGTATTATATATATAGTAGATCTGCAGGGCTATTTTAAAACATCGGAATCGATATCGGAAACGGATTCAAAAAAATCCAAGGCGAATTTCAGCAATTGCTATTTTAATTTCCGAAAACTTTTCGATGAATCGAATTGATATTTTCGTAAAGAAACATCAAAAATATTCGAATTCGGAAATTGAAAAAGCAATTGCGGAATATCGCCTCGGTAGTTTTTGAATCCGTTTCCGATATCGAATCCGAGCGTTTTAAAATAGCCCTGCTGTAATCTGGTTACCATAGTACAAGCACAGATTACTAAATAGTTACTACGTAAGTACAAGCTCTGCTAGTATGGGATCAGATAACAGTGTGTGAGGAATGTCCCAGGATATTCATATCAATAATTATATTAAGTTTCACCAGATTCAAATTAACAAGATTCTTCGTAGTCAAAAGACTAACGATGCTATAACCCAAAACCAGACCACCAATTCCCAGTTCAGCTAACAGCTAACCCTACAGGTGGCACCGAGAACTGAGGGCCTACTACGAAAAACGATACACGATAGACCGATCATCGTTGTCAATCAATTAGCCAATAGAATTGGCCAAATTTACGTCTCGTCAGTTTTGCTGCAATTCTATTGGTTAATATTTGACAACGATGATCGGATTATCGTATCGTTTTTCGTAGTAGGCCCTCTGGGCCCTGCGCGCTGGGCACGGCGCCGACGCATGAGCCCACCTCATGCTGCGCTTATTAGCGCGCGGTCTCCATTGACAACCAGTTTTTATCAACCAGTCGATACTGAACACAGATAATAATAATAATAATAATAATTCATTTATTTAGAACAGAAAAGCAAAAACATAAAATTAGTGAGCCCTGCATCCCACACTAGGACAACCTGTGTTGTGGGATACAGTACAGTTAACAATTTAAACAGATCGGTATGGATGACAAAATTTTAAAGTAATTAAAAGGAACAAAAAAGATTAGCTTAAGGGGGTTAGTTACAAATTCTTAATGGTATGTTATAATTGAAGGGTGCATATGTGTGTGTAAGTGTGTGTGTTTGCGGCAATGAGTGAGAAGTACATTACAAAGATGAGATAGAAAAATAAATAATAATAAATTTGATATTACATAAATAATTCATAATATAAGTATGCTGATATTGAAAGTACTATAAATACACATATTATTTATAAAAAGATACATAGGTTTATCGGATATAATAATGGTACCATATATACTGGAAACAATGAGTCCTAGTTAATTCAGGGGTTTTAGACGTCGCATGGCAGGAGAAATTCGGTATACCCAGAGATAGGTATAAAAGGAGCAGCTGAGGGCATAAATAAAGCATGGAGGGATGGGAAAGGCCTGGCCCCCACTCATCGACTGGAGTTCTAACAGAGTCAAAAGCACTCAGGATCAAAGGGAGGAATGACGATTGGATGAGACTATATGAAAGAAGTCCATCGACCAGTGAAAGGGCCAGGCCGTGACGTTATATAGTAGTCCGTATGAAATTCTCCGTAGCATTGTAATTAAGCGTGGAGAGCAAGGTCGTGATTTTCTTTTTGCAAACATAACGTGATGATTTCAAAATTTCAAGGGTCTTATCCAGGTGCTTGTACAAAAATGGTCCTTTGAATGAATTTGCACGCTGTGCGATTTGAGTTCTTGTACGAGGAATTACCCAGGAGGAACGGCGTGAAGATCGTGTAGTAGGTGCCACTGTTAATAAAGCTGTCTTGTGAAAACGTAACGCCACACCGAGGATGTATAATTGCCGAACTCGCAGAAATTTCGTATCATCATATAGTCTGTCAGTAGAGTATCTAAATGGCTTATTGAAGGCAACTTTAAGAAGGCCCCTCTGTGCTCTTTCAATTTTCAGGAACAAAGTTTTAGTTGCCGATCCCCAGCTAACAATACAGTAGCCCAAGATAGATTGGCACAGCGCTTGGTAAACAATTTTAATAGTGTTTGAGTCAGCTACTAGGCTCAGTTTCCTAAAAATGTGAGTCATCTTACGGATCCGGCAACACAAGGCATTAATTTGGGAATTCCATGTCAACTGGTGGTCTATAGTGACCTATAGTGATATAGATATGACTGTTTATTAGATTCAGATAGTTTTATGCCTACATTTTGTTGTTAGCTTTCTCAGGAGGCAGTCAGGTTCTTTTTCAGGAGCTGATTAAGTGGTCAACTAAACAAGGCGTGAAGAAAGATTTTTAAATCTAGGTATAAACTTTTGTTAAAATCTATTGCATGGTTCACCCGTAAACACTTGACAGGTTTAAAATCCACCTATCCTAGGTTCCGATCCCACAGAGCGAGTTCTAGAGTTCTTGCGTTCAGTGTAATATATGTGGCGCCTTTTTAAAGTCAAAAATGTATGACGTGTGATTGATAGCAAATATTGTAGAACTCTAGAACTCTCTCTGTGGGATCGGCGCTATAAAGCGAAAGTAAGTTTGTTTGTCTACCTTTTCACCAGGAGGATATCTCTAGACACCCAAACGGCATAATCATTTAATCGTGCAACATGGGTGAAACCACGGGGATAAATTATTATAAGTAGTATTCAATTGAAACACATTAGGAAAAATCATGTCAAAAATATGCGTTTCTCAAATATCGCCCGCTTTCGCCTCAACACTTGAACCTTTTATAAAACAACATGGCGTCACACGGCCGCAGCCGGCGCGGCACGGTAAATCCACGACAGATGTTCGTTTTGAAAGTGGGTGAGCGGTGGGCAGCCACCGTGACGCCGCCTGCTTACCATACGAGCAGGAAGTCCTGATATCGTAAACAATGAACGATACTCATAAACCACGCTTTATGGGCCCTTTTGCGAAACATACTTGGACCTTACTGCGCAAAATCCGTTCGAATAATAAAATGAGCTTTATAGGTATTACCGTTTGGTTGGCTACCGGGTTCAAGTTGAAAATAGCGGCACTTGAGAGCCAGTTCCGTTCTAGGCTTTGTATGCTTACCTACACCCACTTACCATGGTGAAATTTTAGTCTAACACAAACCAATTCACAGTTAAAAAAGTCCTAGGGGCCAATCCGTACCTCTTAAAACTTAAACATGACCTTACTTGTCTTCTTTCCTTTTTTGAGTCCTGTCAAATACATGAAAATGTTTTTGGTGGGATATTATTGTTGATGTTACCCATAGATGTCATAAATGCCCGTCTGCCTTTATACAACTGTCATCAAGTGATCATCCTATCTTGATCTGGTTAGAGCACCACAAAAAATGTGCTTAGGATTCGTTTCGAACCGACCAACCGACCGTTAAATCCATTAAACACGCTTCCTTTAAACACTTCCCAAACAACGATTAATATTTACACGAGATAGGGTTGTCTACTTGTTTGTCGCCTTTTATTTAAAAAACAATATTTGAATAAAAGTAAAATACGCAATTGTATGGTCCTATTCGAAATCAGATTATTTAGCTAAATTTAATTTACTAGATTCAACGACCCGGTTAATGTACTAGATTCAATCACCCGGTTTCGCACGCGTTCCCGTGGGATCGTTTGTTTAGTCAGGATAAAAAGTATTCTATACAGTTATTCCAAGGGTAGGTATCTATGTTCCAAGTTTTTTTCCAAATTCGTTCAGCGTGACTGAGGCACAAATGTCTAAACTATACTAACATCCATACTGTCGCATTGAGTGAAGCAGTGAGATTGAAGTAAAAGCTCTTGTAGACAAAGTACTTCTTAACTCTACTTCATATAATTTTATATTATCTCACTAATTTACTTATCCGTTCGTTACATAAATTAACTTTTCAACAAAAAAATAAACCGCCTTCAAAGTACCTACACTAAAAAGTCTGACACTGTTTTGAAGTCAGCGAAATATTTTCTATTGAACACGTCATGCGATTTCGCTCACTTCAAAACAGTGTCAGATAGGAGTTATTTCATACTTTTTAGTGTAGGTACTTTGAAGGCGGTTTATTTTTTTGTTGAAAAGTTAATTTATTTTTTAATTTTTAGTTTCATCTATATGAAATTTATATGGGACCATTTCGGTATAAACTCCTTTCGTACAAAAAAATAATTTTGCAAATCCGTCCATATATGACGGAGTTATGCCCGAACATACATAAAAAAAAAAAATACAAACATCCGAATTGAGAACCTCCTCCTTTTCTTGAAGTCGGTTAAAAACTGATAAATGTTTATAACCTAGTGTAATATGTATTTGTAATAAATATTATTGTTTATTGTAGTCTAATGGCCTTAGATGTTAAAAAGCGACCTAAAAAAAAAATAAAAAAAAACATTTTGTGACATCCCTACATTTTACCTTTTCAATGTCCATGGAGCTTGAGATAAATGACATGTTCAGCGAGCCACTGTTGGACATTCCACATTATCTGATTTGTGAGTAAATGGTAAATTTGTGTTCTAACGTGTGTAGGCGAGTATTTGAATGTTATGACATTTTTTTATTTGAATGGGTGATATTTTAAATAAATCTGTCAGATATGGTGCGTGTGTACTCTATAATTTGTGGGGTTCCGTACCTCAAGAGGGATAAATCGCAATCCTTATAGGATAATTTTCTTTTTCGTCCGTTCATCGGACTACGGTCCCTTGGAGCTGAGTTTCTTGCCGGAGTCTTCTCAGTTCAAGTTGTATTTGGAACCGGTGTAGAGCCATTTGTTAACGTTCATAAGTGCCTTATCAGGGCCTAAATTGAATAAATGCTTTTTGAATTTGAATTTGGAGCATTAAGTTTGTACGAAACCATCAATGCGCGAGACCTACTCGCACTTATCCGGGTTTTTTATTTTGTGGAACCTTAGTTCTCTGTGGAATTTAAAAAAGGCTTAAAGATAATACAATTTATTCTAAACTTTTACCTCAACCTCAGAGTATATAAATACTACGTACGTAGAGGCTATATTTCTGGGTTGCTTTAGGCTCGCATGTGGGACGCACGTCCTGTAACTACATAAAAAAGTGATTATACAGTATTTACTAAAATGGCGTGCAGCTAACAGTTATTCGATGTGTATAAAATGTTGTTATAAACGACTCTTGCGCTGTAAATTGTACTGTACATTCATTGTCTAAGAACCCTTTATCTTCGCCAGTTATTCGCCTCTCTCCACAGATTCACTCGCTGTAGAACAATAGCAAATGAAATTGTTATCTCTGTCCGTTAGCCCACTGTGTACAGTCGGCGAAGTAGGCGGTCTCTGCAAGTTCATTATCTTTTGGAACTATGCCACATACAACCTACCCGAACCCCTATGGGAATAAAGCTAGTGAGTGACTCTCAATGAAGAAATGTCCAAGTATTCTAAGCGGAGCTCCGTCATTCTGTTCAAAATATCCAACATTTACAGTCCGAGTCCCGAGTTTCATTATTAATATTCCAATGTATATAAAACCATCGCTAATCCTAATTAATATAATAAATACGAAAGTGAGTTTGTTTGTTCACGCCTCAACTACTGAACGGATCATCATGTTGGCACGCAGATAGCCTATGGTATGGAGAAGGACATTTTTATCCCGGTAACGCGGGTGGATCCGCGGGGACAGCTAGTTTTATTATAAATCATTTATATTTTGTCATGAAACTTGAAAATTGAGAAGTTTTAATGTAATGAATTTTTAATATTAAAAAGTCTAAATTAAACAGACTATGAATTTTAAACTTATATATATTAGATTTACATATTTCCTAAGTAGGTAAAGGCTGCTACCGTAAATTGATTGGCGCCCTTAACTCTACTTGTCTCTACAATACAATTTGGTTGAAATTCTATAAGATTTGTTTGGATATATTTCTGAGTATCATGTGCCGACTAATAAACCAGGGTAAAGTATGCTTCTTTCTGCAAGACATGAGGGCTCAGTGGGCTCAAGCCTAAAAAAGCCAAACATAATCAAATTGTCCAAAAAATATTTAAAAAATGTAGCCTTGCTGAGTTTCTTGCCGGATTCTTCTCAGTTGAAGGTCGAGTTCCGAACCGGTGGTAACTTCAGTAAATGTGACCTTCACAAGTGCCCTTCTGGGGCCTAACTTGAATAAATGGCTTCGTCGCAGGACTCACAGGTGACTTTGGCATCAAGGAGGCAAACGTCAACACCTTATCTGTTGCTAGTATAGACTCACAAACTTATCGAGCCCGGCTCAAAAGAGGAACTAACGATGCCATTTTGAAATGTCAATCGCCATTGGTCAAAGAGAATAAAACACTACGTTCATTGGTTGTTTGCTCCACCAAAAAACACCGACTCTCTCACCGGGCCAGATATGTGTGTTGCTGGGACTATATACCTATGTTACAAAGTTTTTTTGTATTAACACCGACAATGAATTTTAAAGCTTTCTTGTTCCTAAGTTCCTATAAACTTCTAACAAAGCTTTCATGTTTCATGACAATAGACGAAGTGGAGTCATCCAATGTTTTATCTAACATCTTCATTAAATAATTGCGTTTATTTCACACCAAATTCTTATGATGTGCAATTCAAGTATTGTTCAAAAAGTACCGTTAAGAATCTTTATTGTATCTACGTGCGCTCCATCCAGCCGGTAAGTATCTACTACAAAAAATATATACCTACTGACACAGAAAAACATAAAGTTTCCGCATAATTTGAATAGATTGTGGTTTCAGTAGAGGTAAGTACTAGTAACTGTAGATCCTTGCCAATTTTATGTTTTCATTTGACCTCCAGTCAAAGTTTAAGACAGAAAAATAAAAAAATCCTGTCCCGTATTTTTTATAAAATTAAAGTCACATTAGCCAGTAATGTTAGGCTTTTAATTCAAGATTATAATATTTTGACCATGACATTTTATGGATGTAAGTCGGACAGCCTTGTCGGCTTAAACAAACAGTATCAAATAAGCAGTATTTGTTTAACCTCGCTCAAATATAATGTGTAGAGCCTTGAGTTCCTTCCGTTTAACACTTAATTGTATGAATATTGTCTTGTAAAGGTAATTAGTAAACGATACTTAGACACATATGTGTACTCATGATAACAAACAACTTTCCCAAAGAAACAAATAGAGATAAATAACTAAATTAAATAAAAGCTGATGGTGTATTCTTATTCTTGTTACGTACTAAATATTATGGGCCCATTTGCTTAGTAAATTAAAAAAAAAAACTTTGGGTAGTTGTTTGTTATAATGAGTACAATCATGTGTCAAAGTATCGTTTACTAATTACCAGTCACCCTATATAGGCAATGATAGCTCGGTGGTAGTGACGTCGGATGCCGAGACGATGATCCCGGATTCGAATCCTACGATGAGCTCTCGGTGAAGGAAAACATCGTGAGGAAACCATAGAACGGTGGTAGAGTACTTTGTAGTACCCACCTGACTACTCAAGTTGAAAATCTGTCACCAAGCACCTATCGATGTTTACCGACAGCTGCAATTTAGAACCAGGTTTTTCTAGGCTTTGTGTGCTTACCACCTTCGACCACATCATCGCCCACCATGATGAGATTGTGGTCAAACACAGGCAAAAAAACATTTTATAATCGTTATGATATTCCATGTTCGATTCCAGTAGTTCATACTAATAATAAGCAGCAAGTATAGGGTCTACCTGATGGTAAGCGGTTGCCTGAGTCTATAGGCGCTTGCAACAAGGTATGTTTCGATTAATGAAAGTATATTTGGTGCCTTTTTCCTGTCGAGATGTATGCAAGCTTCACAAGAAAACAGAATCAGTCGCAAGAACTCTGAGTTTTTGAATTGATAATACTCGTATAATAAACCGGGGTTTATAGGGAGTATTTTAATTCAAATATTCTGTGAGGTTTGGGGGTAGTAGAAGAAGTAATAATATACAATACTTATCAAAAGGCAAGTCAATACGAGAAACAAGATACTACAAAGATAATCTCGCATAAGTTTATGCGAAACCCACGCACTATCTTGTCTTCCAAGTGCTTGGAATAAATTAAATTATACAAGATAACAAATATAATTTAATAACTGAAGGTAACATTAAGAATCATGCCGTGCTGAGTTTCTTGTCGAGCCTTCAGAGATTACCCGAAGGCAGAATACATAATGAAAAAAAATTGATGCGCTCGTGGGAGCTGTGAGACCGGTACCTGGATGGGTGACCGCCTAGTGGCATTTCAATTCTTCTAGCTTCGAAAGGTATTACGTACGTAAAAGGTATTAGGTGAGCCGTTGGTCCTGGTTATCACTTAATTGTGATAGTCGTTAAGCTAGTTGGAGGCCTCCTAGACGGTTTGAAAACTCCAACTGTAGGTTGACCACTAGCCTACCTCCACCGATCCGCAGTGGGCACGCTCCTAGGCAGCTTGAAAAACTCCAACAGTATGTTGACCACTATAGCCTACCTCCACCGATCCGCAGTGGCACCGGGCACGCGTGGTGATGGTATCTGCCTATTCCCTTTCACCATCATTTGTGAAAGGAGGCCTGTGCTCTGCGGTGGGACATGATAGGCTGATGTTGACGATAATTTTGTATCATTTATAAAATAAAAAAATAAATAAATAATGATTGGTGGTAGAGTGGACCAGCTCGACCATTGAGTGGTACTTGTAGCCAGACAGACAGATGGATGCTACAGAATATTCTACTACCGTGTAGTGGTATGGCCTGTAGCTTTACCATGAGTTTTCTACACTAACGTAATCTACACACGCTAGCGACTACGGTGAATATTTTGTATAACGAGCACCACCTCTAGTGGATACTTTTGGAAGCATTTCATACAAAATGTTTCACCGTAGTCGCTAGCAGCTGTAGATTTCGTTGTGGAGTTCACCGTAGGACGACTTATTTTGCAGTATATGTCGACAAAACTACTGAAATATCATCGTTAAAATAATTTCATCTCTATAAAGCGTAGAAACTATTAAAAATGGCATAACCTGAGCTTAATGCTGTTACCATCGTGTGAGGTATGCATGAACATGATGTATAATATAAATACGTGAAAAGTTGTATCCCTTTTTCAGTATACTTGGCACATGGAGGAGTGTGAGATTTAGTATAGTTAAAGTTTATATGAAGAAGTGCAGAAAGTATAGAGTTAGAATATTAAGGCGGCCCTCTGTGGCCGACGCAACTTCAACGCAAGCATAGTCTAAAAGCTTGTTGTTTCATCCAACGTAATGTTTGACTGCGAAAAAAGAGAGATAGCATCAGACCCGTCGGTTATCAGTCAGTAAATTCGGCTGATCACTCGCGGCCGCTTCGCTAGGTCGTCATCCATGATTTCGCATTCATAAAAATTGTTCCAGGAGTATACTTCTTGTGAAAAAATCTTATAAGTTTGTGAAAAAAAAAGTTAGTTATTTAGAATCTCCAATACATTTGCAAGCCTAGTATCTAAATGTTTTCTTTACTTTTACAATTTATAGGTATATTAGATATGGCCAAAGTTCAGGCAAAAACGCTGTTTTTTGGAGGCTTTGACTGAACTTGTTTCACACTTTTTTTTAATTACGCCTAGATACACGGCTAGATATAGCGCACAAGATACTAATTTGTTCAAAACATCTAACGAAAAATGTTTAACAATGCCATAATAAGCCTAATGCAATCTATGGCCTAGTTTAGGACTTCATTACTTGTGGTTTATTACTTTTATTTTATTTTAAATTTATTCCAATCATATAATATATTATTGTATATTGAATGCAGACTCATCATTTAATGTCAGGCTAGTGCAGAATATCAGCGGTTGTGCGATATGCCTATCCACAGCCATGGCTGAGCACTACACTGTAACGAAGCGGACTTCGTACATTAAGGTAAACCAGTGGAGGACTTAGTTTTACCTTCCTACTTGGGTAACCTATCGGAGAGCTATAAAGAAAACACCAATCAATGATTACAAAGTTGCCACCAATATATTTACTTCTTTATTATTATTACATACATCTGAGACTCTATACCTAGTACTTAGATCTAACACTATAGATAGAGGGCGCGGCGTGATCTTGCCTTAAACGGTACGGGGAATCGCTCCTTGAACGTACTTTCCTGGGAGGTGGTACCTATTCGTATTTGGTAACCCGAACCGATAGGAGCACCAATCCATGGAATGGTAACGTTCGAGGAGACGATAAAATATACTGGCTCACTGGGAGTGCGGTATCGGGGACGCGGACGGTACCCTCGGGTAAATTTCCCAGGGTTTAGGTACAGACGGACTAACCTCACCGCAATGATCAACACTTGTCGTATTTGGTAACCCGAACCGATTCGTGTTGATTGTACGGTAGCGCCAGGCCGACTGCCCTCTCTCAATGGAGTGCGCGGTCTTATAAAGGATCGGTGCGGGGTGAGGTACGTGGCGCGCGGTGCGCGGGCGTCCCGCGGGCGGTGACTTTCCCCTCTGCGCTGCGGCGGCGTCGGCGGCGGCTGGATGGTTCGAGGTGGCGTGATGTGCTACGTCACAACACCTTTTTGTCTCTGCTTTTATTTATTACTTTTTACTTTGTTTTATTATGTTATTTTTAAGTTGGATTGTATAAACGTTCATTTATTTATTTATTTATTTATTAAGTACAGAGGTTTTGTATGAAAAGTATGACGAATTGAGTCCTCTTAATAGAGTGATAGCGTTAACAATATTACCTTGTGCGAGGCGTGAGCAGTTTGCATATAGATGCATTCAAAGATACATCGTACACTAGCCAAGCCACATATTTTTACTAAGGTTTAGAGTTTGTGAAGTTAGGGCTTATACAGTAAGTGCATGTAGAGTTATAAGCTTGGCTCTATATGAGATCTTATAACTTTTTGACAGTGCGAGCCATGCCTTGGCAACATTTTACATAAAAATTGTTTTGGTGGGATATATTTATCGTTCAAACTATGAACGCGCAGTTCATTTCAAGGCAGCATTACAAATGTGCTTAGGGCACAGTAAGTTTCTTTTGAACAAAAATCAGCCTATGTATTTATTTATGGGAGAAGTGGGGGAAGCTATCTCAAGTATACGCGGTTTTTCACTTTGTCTGTCTTTTAAGTGAATAAAAATAGTTTCAGTTTGCTCAGCACACCAAAAAGTGAATAAACACGAAAACTAACCTCTAAAAAGTTGGAAAAGGCCATTGGATACCTGGTGAAGTACATTATTTACTAAATATGTATCTTTAAAAATACCACTGATATCACTGAAATCACCGTTATTTTCGAAAGTTCACCCATACAAGCAAAGATTTTTGGAAAAACCAATCAAAACATAAATCAGCTGTGCACCGACACCCTCAAATTATCGTATATTGTTTTGGCAGATTGCGGATTTGACAGTTATTGACATTGTTTTGTTTACTTCGCTCAGTACTACCAACCTAAAAGTGGAAATTGAATGCGTTCCAGATCATAACGTAAATGATAAGCTAGCATAAAATAATCGATTTTATCAATTCGATTAAATTATTACTTCCTGGCCTTGAAATAATAAAAGGAAAATAAAATGAGTTGCTCAGGCTGCCTGCAATCCATTCGGGATGAAGCCTTTATTACGTGCACACTGGCTAACTGTTCCAAGGCTTTCCACTCTTCTTGTGCAAACGCAGTTCTTTTAAATTCGGAACAGGCGAAATCATGGATCTGCCCTAACTGCCGTGCAAGTTCTAAGAAAGGAGGTGACAATTCGCACACCCCCGTTCGCTCAAGTGAAAACATAACTCAACGTAAAAGAGCATGTCAACAGTCTAGCTTAAACTCTCCCATAGTTAGTGCTGAGAGTGACAAGAAATCTGAAGATTGTCTGAAATCGTTGGTCTCGGAGATCCGACTGCTACGTCAAGATATGGCCAACCTGCAATCTGAGTTCACGGAACGCTTCGATAATTTTGAAGTCAAGCTTTTGGAATATGATACCCGTATGAAGTCATTAGAGGAAAAGGAAAATGAAAATGCTCTACTCAAGATCCAGGTGTCTCAACTACGCGACCAACTTGATAAGCAAGCTCAGGCGTCCATGCAATCAACACTGGAAATCATGGGTCTGACTGAAACTGCAAATGAAAACCCCTACCACATTGTTCAAGTGACGGCGAGTAAAATAGGAGTCGAGTTGGATGAGCGTGACCTTGATTATGTTTCGCGTGCCGGGCCACTTTTAAAAGAATCCAAGCAAATGGATCGTTTGCCACGCCCATTGGTAGTGACCTTTACACGTAGAACCAAACGAGAGGAGTTTCTGAAACAAGCGAAATCCCGGCGGTCACTCGAAAGCAAGGACATTGTGGGAAGTGGGCCTGATAGAAAGATCTTTGTGAATGAGCGTCTAACTACTGAAAATCGTCATTTATTTCGGAGCGCTCGAACGTGGTCCGTTGAGCATGGGTATAGGTATTGCTGGACACGAAATGGAGCAATATACATCAGGAAACGTGACGGGAAGGATGGTAGCCCAGCAATCCATATTAAAACTACTGAAGATCTACAAGGATTATTCGATAAAGAAATTCAACGCATGCAGTCATAACTCTTTAGTATATTTGCTCCTGATAGTTATTATAGTTTTAGCTTTTAATATCTGGTTTATCAAGTCACTCAGAATAATTTCAAAATGGCTCAGTAATACACACACAATCAACAATAATACATTACAATACACACTTTTAATACTCGGACAATCAATACTTTATGCTGTGCTAGGTTTACGAGACACTGGTGAGGCAGAATACCTTATAGCTGTTACTACTTTAAAACATGATTATTGCAAACATAAATGGCCTCTCTGACTCTAGAAAGGGAACTTGATGATAGTCTTATAGTTACTTGTCACACCAGTGTTTCTGCCGAAGCAAGCAAAGATATTCTGAACGATCAGTATAATATTAAACTTTTAACTTTTAATATTAGAAGTCTCCAAAGAAACTTCGAGGAATTCCAGGTACTGTTAAAAAGGTTTGACATTAATTTTGACATTATCATTCTTACGGAATGTCACTTAGGCTACTGTTCTATCGTCAGAAGTCTTGAAGGTTATTCTCATTTTAGCACTTCATATATTAATAACAAGTCAGGCGGTGTAGTGGCTTACATAAGATCGGACTGGAAAGTAAGAGTGAGCGAACCAAACATTTCAGAAGCTGACAGCATACTTATTCAGTTCCCTAATTCTTTATCTGTTCTAGGCATATACCGATCCCCGTCATACAGTGATATTCAAAATTTTCTTACATCTCTCGATGACCTTTTAAGTAAGCCCTCGTTTTCTAGCTCAGAGATTGTGGTAGCTGGTGATATAAATATTAACACGTTGCTTGATAACCATTTAACATCTAATTATCTTTATCTCACAGCTGAGTTAGGTTTAAAACATGCAATAACTTCAGCTACTAGAGGGCTCTCTTGCTTGGATCATGTCTTAGTTGGTTCCCAAATGTCAGCCGTCGGTTTGGTATGCAAAACATATTTGACAGACCATGACGTCGCAATGGCCGGATTGGTTGTGAAAGCTGTAAAGCGTAATCAGAACAGGCAATTCACAAAAATTGACTATGACTCTATATGTATGGAACTTGACGGATTGGATTGGTCTCAAATACTTACAACCACTGATGCTTCTGAGGCAGCTTATCACTTTTCACTACTGCTCGAACAGATCAAACAGAAACATACAAAAGAAGTTACAGTTAGTCGAACTAAATACAACTTGAAGGAGTGGATAACTCCTGGACTTATGAGATGTATGAGGCATAGAGATAGGTTGCATTTGGCTGCAAGAAATGAACCAAATAACGAAGTAATTCAGGTATCGTATAAAAGATATCGTAATTTCTTTGCCGAGCTCCTTAAAAAGCTTAGGGCAAGCCATGACAAGAAATGCCTAGAAGAGGGCAACGGTAATCCAAAGAAGCTTTGGACGGCAGTTAAGAGTATTTGTGAGCTCCATGGTAAAAGGGATTCTAGGAATGAGTTATTAACATCAAAATCTTCACCAGCTGAGTCTCTGGCAGCTTGTAATGAGTACTTTACAAGCATTGGTAGCAATCTTGCCACCAAAATACTCACAGATTTAGGTAAATCACAAAGTGATCTGGCTAGAGAGCTAACCATTGCGTCAAATGCTCAAAACTCATTCTTTATGACTCCAACAGATGCTCAAGAAATTTACGATATCATTCGGAAGTTCAAATCAAGCAATGCGTCTGGAGTTGACGGTCTCTCTAACTCGTTTATTAAAAGCATTTCCCGTTTTATTTTGGAACCAATAACATATATTGTTAATCTTAGTCTTGAGACAGGAAAGTTTCCTAACTGTTGGAAGACGGCAGCGGTGGTGCCGATTCACAAAGATGGCCCCAAATCCAATCCTTCAAATTATCGACCCATATCTCTCCTTCCAGTATTGTCCAAGATCCTAGAGAAAGTTGTTAATAAGCGGCTTGTTACTTTCTTGGAGAGTAATAGCCTTCTTTCTTCATGTCAATTTGGGTTTCGGCAGGGAAAATCTACTGAAAATGCAGTTACACAAGTTTTGGGTTCAGTAGTACGTGCGCTTGATAATAATCAAAAGAGTATAGGTGTCTTCTTGGACTTGTCCAAGGCATTTGACACGGTTTCTCCAACTATCCTTCTGAGTAAGCTTGAGCGCTTTGGAATACGTGGTATCGCCCTGGAATGGTTCTCCAGTTACCTTGCGGATCGGGGACAATGTACAGTCGTGGACGGATCTTCAAGTAATATCCATAAGATCAACTTTGGTGTTCCCCAAGGAAGCATTCTGGGTCCTACCCTTTTTACTATATACATTAATGACATAACCAGACTGTTTGAGTCATGTAAGGCTACTGAAGTGGTATGCTATGCCGATGATACCGTTGTCTTGTTTGAAGGTAAGTCATGGATGGAGGTTTTTGATATGGCTGAAAAGGGATTGGGTCTTGTCGCAGAATGGCTGGATAATAACCTTCTTACCTTGAATCATAACAAAACAAAGTTCATTTGCTTCCACAAAACGAAGGCTTCTTGCCCTCCGACGTCACTGGGAATTAAGATCCATAGATGTAGAGCGAATCCAGGGACTTTGATGCTTTGTGGCTGCCCCTCCATTGATAGGGTTCACTCGTGGAAGTACTTGGGATTGGTATTGGATGAGAATCTTTCATTTAAGGGGCACATTTGTGAGTTGGCAAATCGTTTGAGGAAATTTATCCATATAATGAAACTACTCCGCGTTGGAGCTGATAAAGAGGTTCTACTTATGGTTTATGTCACACTGTGTCAGGCTGTACTGTCCTACTGCATTAGTGCTTGGGGTGGAGCTGCCAAGACATCCATGATCTTCGTTGAAAGAGCACAGCGTTCTATCCTCAAAGTTATGTTTAGAAAACCGTTTAGATATCCCACGCATATTCTATATTCTGAGTATCAGGTTCTGACTGTACGACAACTTTATCTCCAGAAAGTAATTACCTCTTACCACAGAGTATTATTAAATTCTCCAGAGTATTTGGGATCCATGGACTCCAAGCGTCGTCCTGTTATTAATTGCCTTCCTTGCAAGACTACTTTTGCGCGACGTTTCAGTTTATTTAATTCTTCTTTTATATACATTCAAGCCATGAAATGCTGCGCATTCAAGTACTGCACATTTAGAGAAGCCAAAATCATAAGCAAAAATTGGCTACTAAGTCTTAACTATGACCAAACCGAAAATATTCTGGTCGTTCCGAAATGAGAGTCACACATAGGTACACTTCACACATACACTTCACACATACACTTCACACATACACTCTCCACACACCCCACACTCACACATACACTCTCCACACACCCCACACTCACACATACACACCTAGCCCTTCCATGGAGCCAAATTTTTGGGGAATTCTTGACAATGTTAAAATTCCAGAATTCTCGAAGAGGTTTACTTAATTTTTGTCAATTTCTAATAATATGATATTTAACAATTCCGCATTTTATATAATTTATTGATTGATTTTTTTTTTTGTTTTTCTTTTCTAGTAGTTAATTATAATTTTTTATTAATTTATAACTTCCCCCTGTTTTGGAAATCATATTTGTAAACAATAGAGGTTGCCCGCGATACAGGATTTTCCTAGTGCGGGGACCATTGCTTAATATTGGTGTAAATGTTTACTTTTTAAAATAAATGATTTGATTTGATTTTGATTTGATTTGATTATACAATACAATCGTATTCCATATTTACAACAAAGATTTACAAATAACAATCTATTATAGAAAATTTCCTCAAGTCTGCCGCTGCTTCCGATTAACGGAAACATTTTTTTTTTAAATTACGATATAATTTCGTTGCATTCCATGCTGCACTCCATTGGGAAAACCACGGCGGTTAAAGTTCCTAAATCGGTATTTTCGTAGATTGAAGATTAGGTAGATTTGCAGTCAGCGAATGGCGAAGAAGATAGCTATAGTTCGACATATTTACATATAATACAGCTACGTACAATTAATACTGCCATACTTACACTTTTACCCCATTTTGTGGGTAAACTGGTATTGGGCATTTAGGTTTTACTACGAGTCGTAATTTATCAATGGTGTGGCAGGTGATATTGTTATAACTTTACAGAAGTCATAATAAAACACGGGATTGATGAAGTATAGTTTAATTAAGACACTAGACACACTAAAAAAATTTTTGTACAGGCTAGAGGATTTTTTTTGTATGAGTTGTGACTTATCACGTTTTGACCGCAACCTCCTCAGTTATTGATTGTATATACTGTACTGATAGGTGATGTATTCTGAAGACACAATTAAATACCTAATTATCCTTTGTTTCCATATAAACTCGCAAATTTTCACATTTAGAGAGTAGCCTTGCAGATCTGAAAGAGAAAATACCTGTGGCGAGCACACTTGGTCTGACCTACTTTAACCTTAGAGTGGACTGTATGAGATTAACGACGAAAACATAGACTACCGGCTGGACGAAGTCACTCAGGACGCGACCAGATCCGGGCGAATCAGGAGAGAGAGACGGGGACGGAGTAGCAACACGAAGGGGGAGGGGTGAGGGGTGCGCGGTGATGCGCGTAGCAAGAGCAGACGGGGTGCGCGGGACGCGCGGGACTTTTCGGGACAAGCGGGAACGTGCCTGGAACACGGGCGGAACGTGTGGGACCTACTCGGGACACGATCGGGGCGCGTAGAACGTATTCAGGACACTTTCGGGACACGTGGAACGCGCGCGGGACACACGGAACGTGTGCGGGATGCGATCGGGACACGGTTGGAACGCGTGAGACGTAATCGGGACACGATCGGGATACGTGAGGCGTCCCGGGACACGATTAAAATACGAGCGAGACGTAGGAGGTATCCGGGACGTGGGCGCTGCACAAGGGGCGCGCGGGGGGGGGCGCAGAAGGCGCGGGACACGCGAGACGCGGGCGCTGCACAAAAAGGCGCACAAGGGACGGCGCAGAAGGCGCGGGGTGCGCTTAACGCGCAAAAGGGGGGGGGGGGGCGACGAATACTCTCGGCGGGGTACAGGAGGTTCCCGGTCTTCCAGTTTTCTTGAGGGCTGCTGCCGTGGGAATGCCATTCCGAAGGAAACCGCGCTACTTTTATACTATCGGCCAATGTACTGTGACCAATCAGAAGCCCGGAAATAATTTATTTTTAACCAATCAGAAAGAAGGTCGCAACCTTGACACAATTTCGCGGTTTGTTTTGATGCTATCTCTTTCCCACTTAGTCCCGTTTCTTTCTGCGGGATGTTCTGTCCCTTTCTAACCGTGTTCCTATCTCTTTCTATAGCGGTTTTTCCTTATAATTGCGTTTTCCTTAGGAAATGGCTTTCTCATTACAAAATTAACTTATTTACTAGATAGACCTTACTTTTCTACACATTATATAAAAAGAATTACATAAATATCTCTATTTTCTTATGAGATAAAATTGAAAAACCTCAAGTGGCTCTCGTGTCGGTAACGCCGCGTCATTAAACGGTGCTACTACTTGAGAGGCCCTCTTTTTCTCGAAATAAGTTAACACAAAACTAAAAACCTTTCTTTCCTTACCTAAAACTTTAAATTAATACTTTAGACCTTATAATATGAATAATTTCGCACTTAAATTAATACTAGCACTTAAATATTTACATTTCACACTTAAAATTATTTCTTATATACAACTTAGGTAAAACACACACACTTAGGCACTTCACATAATAAGTTCGCGTCGCTGACAATACCTATATTTGATTTCATAATACATGACATATATCGTCGTTATTTGTAAGTTATTATTTCCGCGTCACACGAATTCAAAACAATTACTTTCTATGTATCAAACTTACCTATAAATATAACTATAAATGGTTCTTTATGAAAACTACAAAAAATAAAATACGCTATTTAAAGTGCTAAAATTAATAAAGTGGTAAAATTTATAAAATGCTGGTATCCCCATCAACTTATAATCCGACTATTTACGAATGACACGTAGTACCATAGTTAACCACCCCACAATAATAAGCCTCACACTTTGGTCGGTTAGCACTAAAAACAAATTTGGTTGATCATCGTTTTTCGACGAAATTATCTATTAAATTTGCATGATATTGACAGAAAATACACTTGAGTATAGTAATCCTTTGATTTCCTTACTGTATCAATTAAAAAAATCTACTTACCGATGAAAGGTTATGTTTGGTTAATTTCGTTCACTACGGCTTTTACAACCAATTACACAACAATTCACCATCACTGCACACTAAACAATATCTTTGAGAATATAAAAAAGGCACAAATAACATTCAATTAGGATTTCAAAAGCTCTCATCAACAAAATATTTTTTGGAACCAGAAACTTGTTTGCCATCAACGAGTTCAACGACACCGATTTTGACACTGATGTCAAGAATAGAAACCTATACGCGAGATAGGGACAAAAAAATATGCTTAGTCCTGCTCACACATACACGTTTTGCCATATACGTATCTCGCTTTCGTAATTATTATTATTTTAGTGACATATCTACCTAATCCTGAATCTAAGGGTATTTTATACTTTTTAGATATACACTAAAAAGTATAAAATACCACTTTGCAGGCGTTCCGTTGAGGAATTCCATCATATCTTCAAAGTCCCTGGAAATCTGCTTTAATGCAATACAGTTTAAACAATTCAAATCGGATAAGCCGTTACCGAGAAATCGGTGAACATACATGAAAAAAAAAAAACTTGCGCGTCGAACCTCCTTTTTTTTTGTCAAAAGGAAAACAATAAAAAGTTCTCAACACTTAGAACACTATAAATGCAGGAAGAAAATGTAAAAGCCTAGTGGGACCCACTCAATTCTGATTTTAATCGAAATCCACCATTAGAAACATCTAGAAATGGCTAGAAAACAGCTGTACGTTTTACTTTGTGTCGGATTAATCGAAAATAGATGTTCGATAGTGGTTTTAATGTCTTGCTATTTTATTTTCTGTTTATACAGGTCGTTGTTTTGGTCAGCGACGAGCGACTCAGGGTCGATAATACAAATGATACTGGTGCTAAAAAATATATAAAAAAAATACTTTATTTTTTTTAATAATAAAAATAAAAATTTTTTTTTTTTGAAAATTATGTAATAAGCTAAAGTGTAGACATAATACTCGACGGGAGTACGAGGGAGTAAAGGGGTGGGGCGATGTCGGCTTGCGCCTAGCTCTAGTCTGTGCACGAGCCTAGTAACCATACTTTGCGGTAATTTTATTTCAAATTGAATAAGGTATTTCTCGACATATTTACAGTATTTAATGGAATTAAGTCCATTTTTGGGGAATATATATTTTGTACTACCGCTCCTGGGTCGCTTGTCGCCGAACAAAACAACAGCCTGTATTAGATTTCAAACTAAAGAAATTGAATTACCAAGAATAAAGACCGAAGATTGACAATCCAAAAAATTTTTCGGAGACGAATCCAACAAATCAAAGATCATGAAAATCGGTCAAGGCGTTGTCGAGTTATAAAAGGAGGAGGTTGTCAATTCGGTTGTTTTTTTTAATGTTTGTTACCTCATAACTCCGTCATTTATTAACCGATTTGGAAAATTCTTTTTTTATTTGAAAGGTTACGCTTCCCGTTTGGTCCCATTGTCATCAGATCAGGATTTGATTACTTTTTAGTGTACTTTGAAGTCGGTTTAAGTTTTTTGTAAAACAATCCATATAGTTTATATAGATATTTTTAAGTATAATGACTAGTTTATATCTAGGTGATTTATATGACAGGTTTTACGTACAGACGTCGCCATTCTAGTCTAAAATTTAAAAAGATATACATAGATATAAATACCTACATATCACTACAACCAAGAATTTACGATTGAAAATTCCAATGCAAACTTTATTTGTAAAGCTGAACACGTTTCTGAATGAATAATATAGTGATGTATATAATATTGGATAGCATCAGATATATCGATGAATATTTATTCCTTTGTGTACAATATTGCGAGAAATAAATGTCAAAATGTAATATTTATAACTTAATAACATTAATAGCTTATTTTACGACGTTCCAGCGTCGATTTTATTAATTGGGCTGCGCTCGATTCTAATTGCTGTCTAGACATGTAGAATTTCTAGTTTGGTTGATTTTATGATAGAAAATGTGTTTAGATTTTAAACCTCCATATCTCTGCATTTAAAATATTATATTGGTAGATATTATATCCACTTATTATTTTAGAAATGGTTGGTATTGTATTACTAAATAACTTGAAAAGTAGACCTTGGAATTCGGAAACAATTCTAACTATCTAATTAATATTAATATCTAAGTAACAATGTAAGGACATTTTCTTTTCGGTTTTGATTTAAAAAAAAAACTGTGAATCAGATAGTAATATAATAACCGTTTGGCTGGCAGATAAAATGGGTGTCCTATAGCTAAAATAGAGTTCTAGGTAGGTACTGCTATTCAGGCGAGTAGATAGCACTGCAAGTCATGCTGTCAAACTTTTACCTTTCTGCTAGTCCGTTAATTACAAAAACATTACACCTTACAAATGAGTAACAATTCTAGTAATTCTAGTGTTATCTTTTTAAGAGCTTCTAAGCCCGCTATGTGACTCTATTTGATTTAAAAACGCGCGGATTTACGATATCTTTGATTTAACCCGTTTTTATATTGACTCACTTAACGTACATATTATAAAATACAACGTCTGTCTGTCTGACTATCCGTGTGCTTACAAGGAAACAGTATATAAGTTTTTGTTATAAGTTCTCTAAGAAGCTGTTTATTATTGCGCTGCTCTCTCTACACATCTCAATTTAATTTTAAATTGAAAAGAGACAAAATAAAAGAAAAAGTTGTTTTCGCAAGTCTTATGACATAGGTTGTACTTATCACAGAGTCTCTAAGCTTCTAAAAATATATGAACAAAAAAGAATCTCAAACCAGTCGGTTTTATGGCAGTTTAACGACAATGCCATACTCGTACACCATTTCCACGGATATATACCTATATTTTACTCAGTATTCTATATATATAGACTAATATAGAGGTATGATTATGAAGGCATTTACCGGCTACATTTTATCGACCTACGGTTACCATGGTTACCGCCGTATCGCATAAACTAGACAACAAAACAAAAAAAACAGCCAAGTGCGAGTCGGACTCGCACACGGAGGGTTCCGTGTATTATTAACTAACTCAACTTTGCTATGAAAAAAAAACGCCAAAAATATTGAATGAAAGGTAAATTGCGGTTTACGATTTATGGCGTATAAAAAATACTACTTACTAGATCTCGTTCAAACCCATTTTCGGTGGAAGTTTGCATGGTAATGTACATCATAATTTTTTTTTAGTTTTATCATTCTCTTAATTTAGAAGTTACAGGGGGGGCACACATTTTACCACTTTGGAAGTGTCTCTCGCGCAAACTATTCAGTTTATAAAAAAAAAAAATTAGATACCTCAATATCATTTTTGAAGACCTATCCATAGATATCCCACACGTACGAGTATGAAGAAAAAAAAATTGAGTTTCAGTTGTAAGTATGGGGAACCCCCAAAATGTATAGTTTTTTTTCTAATTTTGTGTGAAAATCTTAATGCGGTTCACAGAATACATCTACTTACCAAGTTTCAACAGTATAGTTCTTATAGATTCGGCAAAAAGTGGCTGTGACATACGGACGGACAGACAGACAGACAGATATGACGAATCCATAAGGGTACCGTTTTTTGCCATTTGGCTACGGAACCCTAAAAAGGGAGGTAAATTGTTCTTGCACATTTTTTAAATTGGACATGCTATGGCGAAAGTTTTGGGGTTCAAAGTCAAAGCCATTTATTCAGTTTATGTCAAAGGGAACTTATGAATGTCAAAGCTACTGAAGTTACCACCCGTTCGGAAGTCGGGCTTCAAGAAAAGTTAGCAAGAAACTCATGGTTTAATATAAAAAAAATCTGGACCATTTTAAAATATACAACGAGAGAAAACATAACAAGAATATATACAGTAGTACCCAATTAATATGGCTTACCGATGTACCTGCGCAGAAGATACATTTTCAAAGCGCGGGAAACGCTATTGGTCGGCAGCTGCCGCCATGTTAGCGCGCGCCGTGCGGAGGGGCGTGACTTGCGAGTGAGACGGAACCAACAGCTGCAGTGTATTATGAACCTTATAATAGTGATCTAAGGTTGATTGTAAGTTTTAAGCATTCCTTCGATAATCTTCCGGGTCATACTTTCTTTTCAGTGCAGAGATAAGATCAGAAAGAAGATTCACGACGCGCCATATACTGTAACTACCTAATAATAATTATAGATGGAATAATAATAAAAAACCTACATAAAAACATGGGTAACATTTTATTCTCAGAAACCTTATTAAATTCTTGGTAAATCCGCAGGGAAACGCTAATCTATAATAATCATCATATTACAAAAAACGTCAGCGCTCGACCTACAACTTTGTAATAATATTACATAATTAAATGTACTATTGTGCACGTGAAAAACAAATGACTCAAACAAAGCAGTCCTTATGTTGGGCTGCCCACGCGCATTTCTCTTTGTTCAGTATTTAGTATGTGTTTTACGTATTTATGATAATTTTCGGTTAAACAAATGCTTACAGTGAACATTTGTTACATGTTAACTTGTGTTTGACTTTTGTATTTTTTTAACACTAATACTAATTAATACACTTCACTGAAAAAAATGGACTACAAGTGACAAAAAAAAATTATTTAACAGTAACACAAAATTTGACGACCAATAACCTAAACAGAGTGACTTGCGAACTAAACTTACCAGTAACAAAACTAGTTTTTGTACGTTACTAAATTATTTGATTATATGTAACTAAAGTTAGTTTCCCGACAACTAAAATTAGTTTCCCGACAACTAAAGTTAGTTTCCCGACAACAAAACGTCAACTTACATAACTAGTTTTGTAGATCATTTTTTTCAGTGTTTGTTCTGATTAAATACGTGACGCAAAACTTTTTACCCCTTGCGCTCGGAGAAGTGTCAGTTTTGGCATAGTGACAGTTTATATTGAGGAGTGCAAAAACTATTATATAAATTACGGTTGAAATTCGATTACTTTTTGACTACTCTCTAGTATTAAATACCACATGCGGTGACCAAGATGACTGATTTTAAATTTAAATCACATACAGGGTGTCGTTTTGGTCGGCGACAACCGACCCAGGAGCGGTAGTACAAAATATATATTCCCCAAAAATGGACTTAATTCCAATAAATACTGTAAATATGTTGAGAAATACCTTATTCAATTTGAAATAAAATTACCGCAAAGTATGGTTACTAGGCACGTGCACAGACTAGAGCTAGGCGCAAGCCGCCATCGCCCTACCCCTTTGCTCCCTCGTACTCCCGTTGAGTATTATGTTACACTTTAGCTTATTACATGATTTTCAATATTTTTATTTTTATTATTAAAAAAAAATAAAGTATTTTTTTTTAAATTTTTTTAGCACCAGTATCATTTGTATTGTCGGCCCTGAGTCGCTCGTCGCTGACCAAAACAACGACCTGTATAAAAAAAGTTCTGAAAGAAAGAAAGAAAGAGCTTATTACAAAGTAGCTGATTATATTGAAGATCAAACGCGTGTGCGGTCAAACACAGGCCTATAAACAATAAACGATAAAGAAGTAGGTAGCTGCACTCTGCACAAGTGCACCTTGCTCATGCTTATACAAAAGCCAGTAGGTTAATAATTGTTTATTTTTTTTTATTTTTAAGTTTATTATTTTTTATTTATTTTCTTGTTCTTTTTTAGTCTGTATCTATGCTTAGGTATATCTTTTTTTGTGTTAATAATTTGGAAAAAAAGCTAAACATAGTCAGATTGTCCAAAAAATATTTAAAAAAATGTAACCTTGCTGAGTTTCTTGCCGGATTCTTCTCAGTTGAAGGCCGAGTTCCGAACCGGTGGTAACTTCAGTAAATGTGACCTTCATAAGTGCCCTTCTGGGGCCTAAATTGAATAAATGGCTTTGACTTTGACTATTAATAAATAGATAACTGTGACCTTAAATACATACTTCTATTGGTTCAGAAACTGATATAATCCACATACATAATGCATGCAATGTGTACATACGTCGACTGGCAGACGCGTGTGCTCTCTCCAACTCAAATAACGCAGGCACACAACGGTTTTAGCGTGCATACTCCATTCAATGGACCTTTGGAATCCTACTGCACGCTAAAATGGACTTTTAAACCATGTATTTACAAGTTGGTTTCGTGTAGTTTGTTGTTAAACATTGTGGAGAAAAGAAATGAGAAACTGATACGAAACCGGTTAGTATTTGTTTGAATGTTTGAATTAACAATAGAGAATATTAATACGTACATTGTTTCCGTGCAAAGTCAATAGTATAATTCTGTTACAACGTGAAAGAAGGACGAACTAACTATTTAGTTTATGTAGCCAATGTCCGCGGCTTCACCTGCATGTTCATAAAATATACTGGGTTATTACACACGGCCATCTGACTTTTTTTTATGCCTCTAAGGTGGCAAACAAGCATACGGCCTGATAGTAAGCAGTTACCGTAGCCTATGGACGCTTGCAACACCAGGGGTATCACTCGCACGTTGCCAACCCTGCAGAAATCTCTTCACACCCTTTTTGAAGAACTCCATGCTGTACGCCATTGGGAAAACCACGGCAGAGCTCATCCCACAGTCTGAGCGTCCGCGGAATAAAACTCCATTGAGCCTGCACAGTTCGAAACAATTTTGGTTTCAATGTGTGAGGATGGACGTCCACAGCGAGAGTTGCAATAGTGGAAGGTAGCCCTGGGCATCAAGGCGAACAATTCCTTGGAACACTCCCCATTGTACGGTAGAACACACATAAGGAGGCAAAGTCTCTCCTCAGACTGAGGGGCTCTAAACCGTTTGTGAGTTCTATCTAGAGTCGATATATAGATGAGATATCAAGAGGAACGAACTCAAACAAACATGCATGATGAGAAACCAACCCAAGACAAGACGTAACGTCAGGATACCTATTTTTCACGCCAATCCGCCCTTCAGTACGTATAGGACGTAAAACCCTTTCAAGTCATAAACTTTCGAACAAATACAGAAAGCCCTTCATCAAAAACCTTTCTATTCAAAGCACTATAGGTGAAAAGCACCGTATGCATTCTGTTCTCATTGGAAACGAATGAACTAAGCATATGGTCCCCCGCTGTGATTGTGTTAGTGAACTATTGCTTTTGATTTATTATGAACAAAGCTTCCGTGATTGTTTTAATTCAGCTTGTAAAATGTTATTTCAATAAGTTTATTATAAAACTGGCTTCCGTCACGCGCTTTTGTTCTCATTCCCGAGGGATATATTATTTTACTGGGTTAAAAAGTATCCTATGTGTTAATCCAAAACATATTCTATCTGTGTGCCAAATTTCATCCCAATCCGATAATTTTTTTTTTGCGTGAGAAAGTAAAGTCAAAGCCAATTATTATTATTATTCAATTTAGGCCCTCGTAGACTAAAGGAATTATGGAGGTCAAAGCTACTCAAGTTACCACCAGTTCGTAAGTCGGCCTTCAACTGAAAAGAACAGGCAAGAAACTCAGCAAGGATATTTTTTTAAATATTATCTGAACTATCTGTCTACATTGCCTAGTTTCTTGCCGGATTCTTCTCAGTTGAAGACCGAAGTTCCAAACCTTTGGTAACTTCAGTAAATGTGACCTTCATAAGTGCCCTTCTGGGGCCTAAATTGAATAAATGGCTTTGACTTTGATATTGGCTATTTTGTTCCAAGGTTATGGTTATGTTTATGTTTAACAAAGTACCTATTTAAAAAAAATTATAACCCAAACTAGTTCAAGTTCGGTAATAATTCCTTCTAGTGTCAGTCGACGGCCAAACGTAAGCCCATGTATCCTATAATCTAGAATGAGCTCCAATATTTCCAAATGTCAACAATATATGTAATAGTGTATCAAACAAGGATGTGACGTACAAGAAACGTGGGAAAATTTAACTTTAACCATTGAGTTTACCGCTGTTTACCACATCAATTTTGCGTTTGTTGATTCATCTGTGCTCAGTGTTCCTGTGTTACTCGTAGTGTAAAGAAGAAAAAAGGTGTTAAAAATGATATTATTAAGTAACAAATTAACTGTAATTGTATTATTCTTGATATTAAAAGGTATGTAATAATAATTTAAAGTTTTGTATTGAGAATCTTTCAAATTTATGGATAAAAGTTACTCGACGTTAGTTAATTGCGCCTTGATTTTAATAAACAGAGCAAGTAAAATTAAATGTTAAGTATTTTAAAAACTAACCTCCAACTAACGTACTCTAGGGTCTAGGGGGACGCGTACCTAACAATGAAAAACCCTGTCCTAAACGGCCATAGAAAGCTATAATTCTTTAGGCCTGTATTTTAGAACGAGAATCAACTAAGTCAAGTTTCAAGGGTAGATTGTGTTAATAGAAAATAAACTATGTCAAAGGCCCAGATTCCAAATAGACTAGCAATGATACATTCTAATTAGTCCGTCATTTACATTAACAATAAATATTAGACACGTATGTTTTCTTTTGTCAATAAAGAAAAAAGTGACGAAGATATGGTGTGTTGAATTCCAAGTGACGTCACGCGATGGTACACTTTTCACAAACAAGTGACGCCACGAGCGCTTACGAATTTTGACGCCCTCTATCTTTGCCAATTTTTATTGATTTGATAAAGCAAAAAATACGTGTCCAATATTTTTTGATAATCTAACTGACGGACTAATTAGAATTATAATTTTGTTACCACGCCGCATGCCTATGGTTTTAATCTAAAATACCCTTATATCTTGCAGCAAATATCATCAGCAGTGTCCTCTGGGATTCGCTGCGATGTTCCTCAGACACGGACCAGAACGTTCCCCAGGGAAAGGTGCCAGATATCTCCCGGTTCCCCTGGCTTGGGATAGTGCAGCACAGTTTTTGTAATATCATTTCAATATTATTTACTATATTCTAAAGTACAGAACTAATAACTACCAGCAATTATTAAAAAAATCATTGTATGCAGTTTCGACATTTATTTATAAATGAAAATTTCTCCGGCTTCACATGGTTAGAAGTAGTTTTATCCGCACGGCATGATTTTTTCCGACATCTTCAACAATCGCCATATTTCAGCAAATTTACACAAAACCTTAATGAAAATTATACCTTTTCCTCATGAATCACTCGGTGCAATGGTGAAAATCGTATGGAAATCTGTTGAGCAGTTTTTGAGTTTACCGTGTTCAGACAGACAGTCGCAGCGGCGACGACTTTATGTTATAATAATGTAGTGACGTTTCCTTTAAGTATTTACCCACTGAATAGCGGTAACTGGTACAGTATGAGGCACGAGTCGTGAGCACAGATAGGCAGTAGTGGGGGCAAGCTCACACATGTACACTTTTGGCCTAATCACAGTAGCTAAAATGTCACACAAGAATCCTATAGACGACGAGCATCGACTGACGAACCAATCGTGTGCAGCTCGGCGGCCCCCCCTGTTTCATTCCGCGAAATAGACCGAAAAATTATTTACTGCGCAGGTGTCAATTTGTGCTCAAGACTCGTGCCTCATACTGTATTCAATTGTTATCCATGCCCGATCAGGCTAACTGATGTTCAATTTGTGCTCAAGACTCGTGCCTCATACTGTATTCAATTGTTATCCATGCCCGATCAGGCTAACTGATGTTCAAACGGCTTGCCTTTTTCCCACTCTGTATAAATAAAGAATGTATTTTATAATATATAGTAACATAATATTAACTTTGCCCAGTCGTAGCAGGAGCAACAAGATTCGCAGTAACTGGCGCCGTGCTCATTCACCCTGCGTACGCGGTAGCACCGGCCGAAGACATAGCCAAGATACAACCTGAACAATTGATGTATGTAGATCTACCATGCCCGAAGCGAAGGAAACTATGCCTACCTTTATTAAAATTAGAATTCTATTTTCAATGCACTGAGTACCAATATTACACGCTGTTTTAAAGTACGAAGGTTAACCGGTTTGGTTCGGTCATATAGTTGAGGTGGTGAAGATGTTTGAGGTGAATAGTTCTTAAAGTGGTTGGATTATTGGGAGCCATTGTATCTTTAAAGAACAGTAAACGAGCTGCTTCTTTGAATGTTCACCGAAACACGGTCCAGTACGGTACGGCCAGATTTTCAACTTGAGTGTTTATAGCCAAGCAGGCATGAAGATTATCTTTATGCAGGCTCTGTTATTACCAGAGGTCGGTATTAGGTAGAGTTATTTATGTACTTGCATCGAAATGTTGATATTAATATGGATCTTCCCGGGATTTCCCGGGATATAATACAATCCCGTGTGGCCAACAATATTACAAATAATAAAATAAATAATTTTCCGCTATTGTTTTCTTTAGTTCTCACAAGTAGGGAATGCAAAATCCGGATTTTTTTCAAATCCGGATTCCAAGATTATAATCACAGATAAATCCGGATTATCCGGATTTTTCGAATTTCGTTTTTTTTTTTGCAAACTTTTGTAATTTTAAATTGTACGCGTAGTTTTATGCTAAACTATTAGTAGTTTGAAGATAGGTATTTTATTGTATTGTTTTTCCATTACTTTTGAATAAAAATTAAATAAAATTGCCAATATTCTTAAAAAAATAAAATATGGACTTGCGTTTGGCCAATGAAGCGTCAATAAGGATAATGACGAAACCTAAGTTGGAGCACGCTTATCCAGATCAAAACAATTCACTTTGGCCTTGAAAGTGATTAGATTTCAGGAAGACAGACGCCGGAATCAAGTTCCACTCCCTTGCTGTCCGCATTGTAATATCCGCGCGCTGGAAATATGACAACGGTGCTGTCGTTGCGTATCCAAAAATACCAGGCTTCACCAGATCGTTAATATGCAGCAGAAATAAGGTTGCAGAGAGAACTGAAACCTGAAGCATTGATTGCTAAAAGGTCCGACGAACACCCGTCTATGACCACATGAATAGACCGTTCGCTCAGTTAATTAGAAACCCAAGCGCACAGACCACCAGATACTCCATATCAAGTAAGCTTACTTAGAAGGCTGGTGTGCCAGACCCGAAAGTAACAATTTACTGAGATCAGCCGATGTACAAAATGCTTTCAGCGGTAACCCATCTAGAACTATAATTCTTGATATTACGTTGTGCAAAGAGTTGTTACTCGCGCCGCGCGCGCGTCGCCTCCATCTAAGACTCACTACTAGCTAGATGGATGAGCGGGAACAACTAGCAGCGTGTGAGCCGAGCGGTTTATAGATTTTATTATATAGAACTTATAGGCACCGTGAACAGACACGGCAACGCAATCGCATGAACTAAAGCGCAGGAGTTTTAAATATTGTGCGGATTTGTGCGTCAGAGTAATACTCACCTACATCAACTGGATATTCAATGATAAAAATTGTAATTAACCATCAACTATTGTCACTTATGATTTAAATTCGAAAAAACCGGATTTGATTCTCAATATTCGGATTTATAATAGGCCTAAAAATCCGGATTTTTCAGTCATTTTCGAATTTCGAAGTATCCGGATTGCAATCCCTACTCACAAGCTATGTTGTGCGAACAACAAATGTGGAATTTTGCAACTTCGTACATCCGATGTCGGATGGTTTAAATTGTGTTAAAGTAAATAACATTTTTATTTAATAAACCACGGGATTTTTCTGCTCTTTAAAATTAATCTCGGGATTTGAGGCATATTCACTTTATTCTTTCACTGTATGAAATCAGTGAAAAAAAATAAGTACATAAAGAACTCTACCTAATTCCAACCTCTGGTTATTACACTTCCACATCACTACCAATAAGCTGTCATCTCTTTCTTATTTATCATGTCAAGCCAGCTCAGTGATCCCATTTGTCTGCCAGAAACAACACCAAGTTCATCATATGGCGGAGTGGAGGCGTTAAGTTCGCACTGGATGTCCATGACTACATTCTGCACCCTGACTTCACGCAGAGGGTCACATTTGCTACTATAGCATTATTGCAGCTGGTGTCCTGGGGCGATTATGGAGTTTCAGCTGCTGTTTGTATGTCACTTTGTTATAGCGCAGTAATTATCTTTATTTATTTCCAAAACTAGTCTAATTATCAAATTGTAGGTAAATATTGGTGCCGATTCTGTTATAAATCGCACTAAACTAATTTTAGTCACATCTCATCTCTTTCTTACGAACATGATTGAAAAAGGATAGAACATATTTTAAGTTGTCAAATTAATCTTTTCCGTCTTATTTTGCGTGTATTTAGGCGTAACCGCGATAGATGGCGACTAAAATTATATTGAAAACAAGCGTTGGACTAATTTGACAGGACTAAATTTCTTACATCCTTTTCTTATGTTCTTTGTTAGAAAGAGACATAGTGACATTAAAATTAGTTTAGTTGTGAACAACAGAATTAGGGCCATTGTTTACTATATCGTAAACTTTTACCCATGTGGCAACAAAAAGGTTCAACTCAAGCGGTTAAACGATTTGCGAACGCATATGACGACCGGCCGGACGAACACTAAGGCTCAATTTACATTGCCGCGGAATGGAACGCAAGCGAATGCAATTTACATAGCATAATTAACTTTATATCAATTGTATAACAGTACAATGTCGAGCTGCTCTTTGAATGAATAAAGGCTATGCTCTACCTCTCATATAAAAATAATGCATCTCTTGCAGCGCCAGTGTTACCAGTATGTCTACCTATCAAGGGTTCGATAACGTTGGATGAACTATACGCTGTCAAATTAACTGACGGTGAGTATTATTAATTTATGAGCTTTATATCTTTAAACACCTTTAAATACTAAAAACGTCTGTATAGGTTTGCATTTAGGTGTGATGTGGATGAAGGCGATAATTATTAAAAAAAAAATCGTAACTTGAATAAGGTTTTCTCAATTAAAGTTTCATCACACATTGAATTTGCCTGCAGAGAGCTCAGAGTTAGAAAAAGAAGTCTTCAAAATGAACCACGTGGAGGATAAAGATTGCGCGGAATTTTACTTCAGAGCCAAGGTACGACATAATTAATTTTATAAAAAAAAAATGATAATGGCGATCTACAAAAAAAGTTGCCTGGCTGGGTTTCTTGCTGGAGTATTTTCAGTTTAAGTGTATAATGAACCGGTGGTATAAGCCAATAGTAACATTACACCTAATAATGTAATACTCAAAACTTTATTGGATATTTAAACGATCTTTTAAAAATATAATATGCATAATATCTTAATAAATGAAAAAAATACTAAATGAAAAAGTGTTGGTCAGAGGACAACGTTACCAGAATGCTGGCGGCATTGCCAGGTTGGATGGCAATGCTGATTCTCTGACCGAGGTATACGCCAGCATTCTGATCACGAGATGCTTCGACAATAATTATTCATATCAACAGCTGACATACGACAAGATGGCTCCAAAATCGTCGATATGCGCTGCAGTCAAAGACCAACAGAACTCCTGCATCTGGGACGGGGGAGTGGCACTCATCACCCGACAGAACTGGGGCTTTTGGCAACTTGTACGTATCATGCTGCCGAAGAGGTAAAGCTTTTAGAACCCGCCTGGCTGGCTACCACAGTTAAGTTTTAAATCTTTACCAAACACCTATCGTCGTTTCTTTAGCCACATTATGACTAACAATGGTAGGATTTTGGTAATGAAATACAAGCAATAATGTAAGGAAATACTAAAGGTCATAGCTCACTATGTCAGCACAGCACCGCTCCATCGCAGCAACGGCCCGGCACCGCCTCAACTCAATCCAACCACTAGGTAGGTAGGTGCCGCCTGCGAGGTGGCAGCTCGCGGGCGGCGCGGCGCCGGTGAAATTGGTGGCGCGGTTTTGGCAAGATACCGCTTGCTGGCGTCACGCAGCAACCGGTACGGACCGCACGCTGGAAGCGTGTGGTCAGCACGACTAGTAGCTTGTAGCGGCAAGCGCGCTTGCCGCGAGGCGTCAACTATTTATCTAGTCATTGTAAAATTTACTTTAACGCATACGATTTAAAGGCCTCACTTGCATGGCAAGGTAAATGCCGAGGCGTATGCGTGCTGTTATAGTGAGCGGTGACCCTTATTCACAAGTCACCTTCCGTCACCATTTCGTCACCATCTATGGGATTAAAGAAAATGAATATTGCAGCTAGGATTCGGTCTCCGTGGTCCGGGCTGCGGAGCTCCGACTCGGTTCCTCAAGATCCACGAGTACATGTCCTGGATAAATGACGTCATCAACAATGCCGACCTCGACGAGCACACCGATGAGTATAAAATAGCCATACGAAGATTTAGTCCAATCAAACTCATTATGTACCGACGTGAGTATAACTAGATATACCCACGGCTCCATCCGCATTCCCGGCATGCTTGGTGATGATGTAGCTTATTAGTTTAAGAATTTTCATCTCAGTAGTTTCAGAGATTACCCCCTGCATCCAAACTTACAAATATTATATAACATGGTATTAGTATAGAATTCGGATACAGTTAGGTATAGTAAGGGGCACAAGTCGTGAGCACAGATTGACACCTGCGCACTAGTTGATTTTTCGGTCTGTTTGGCGGAATGAAGAAGGGGGAGCGCCGAGCGCACGATTGGTTCGTCAGTCGATGCTCGTTGTCTATTGGATTCTCGCGTGTCATTTGGCCAAAAGTGTAAATGCGCGAGCTTGCCCTCACTACTGCCTATCTGTGCTCAAGACTCGTGCCTCATACTGTACTACCCAATGTATGTAGTCAAGACTAATGTTTGAGTAATAAAGCAGTATATCTACACAGAACAAAAGGTTTGTTCTGTAATATGAGTTGCCGTGTATCCAGTGGCGTAACTATACCATCTGGGGCCCGTGGAAAATTCTTTTGATGGGGCCCTATCAGTAAAAATCGTCACGTACTCAGTTTAATTTTAATAAACTTCGAGATTTTCAGCGTACTCAATTACACGTTGTATATGTCCCACTAATGGCCATAGGCCTCCTCTCTTAGGCGAGAGAGAATGGTATGTAGTCCCCACGCTAGCCCAATGCGTATTGGAGACTTCACATCCATAGAACATAATATCTCAATGCATTCATCATCTATTTGCTAGCTTTTCGGTGAAGGAATAACATCGTGAGGAAACCTTCATACATTTACAATGTAATAAAAATAACAATTTAATTTCAATAAGATATTTATTAAAAAAAATATTATTATATTATTTTTGGATTTTAAGTAGAACTTATAAAAATATACTTTTCAAATAAAATAAAATACTCAGGTACAATGTAAAAAATTATTTTTGAGCTCGCGGCCTCTTGGGCCGGGGCCCTCTTACCTGTGTGAACCTGGAACCCGACTTGAAGATATTGTAATTTTTTTTTTGCATATGTTTGTACTCCGTATGTACCTGTTTGTACCAACTTTTTTTTCGTTTGTACCTCAAGGGGTTCGGAGATACGGGGGGTTGAAAAATGCTCAGAACCCGACTTGAAGATATCGTTATTTTTATTTTTGCATATGTTAGTACTCCGTATGTACCTGTTTGTACCAACTTTTTTTTCGTTTGTACCTCAAGGGGTTCGGAGATACGGGGGGTTGAAAAATGCTCAGAACCCGACTTGAAGATATCGTTATTTTGATTTTTGCATATGTTAGTACTCCGTATGTACCTGTTTGTACCAACTTTTTTTTCGTTTGTACCTCAAGGGTTTCGGAGATACGGGGGGTTGAAAAATGCTCAGAACCCGACTTGAAGATATTGTTTTTTTTGTTAATGCATACGTTTGTACTGGGTATGTAACCGTTTGTACCATCTTTCTTTTCGTTTGTACCTCAAGGGGTTCGGAAATACAGGACTTTAAAAATCTGTCGTCTAATATCGGAAACTCGGGCATTTTTTGAGATAATCAAAATCTGCCAGCAGGGTTGGATTCACCGTCGTTTGTACCCGTTTGTACCACCTTTCTTTTCGTTTGTACCTCAAGGGGTTCGGAAATACAGGACTTTAAAAAACCTGGTACCTAATATCGGAATCTCGGGCATTTTTGGTGATACTCAAAATCTGCAAGCAGGGTTAGATACACCTTCGTTTGTACCCGTTTGTACCATCTTTCTTTTCGTTTGTACCTCAAGGGGTTCGGAAATACAGAACTTTAAAAAACCTGGTACCTAATATCGGAATCTCGGGCATTTTTGGTGATAATCAAAATCTGCAAGCGGGGTTAGATACACCGTCGTTTGTACCCGTTTGTACCATCTTTCTTTTCGTTTGTACCTCAAGGGGTTCGGAAATACAGGACTTTAAAAAACCTGGTACCTAATATCGGAATCTCGGGCATTTTTTGAGATAATCAAAATCTGCCAGCAGGGTTGGATTCACCGTCGTTTGTACCCGTTTGTACCACCTTTCTTTTCGTTTGTACCTCAAGGGGTTCGGAAATACAGGACTTTAAAAAACCTGGTACCTAATATCGGAATCTCGGGCATTTTTGGTGATACTCAAAATCTGCAAGCAGGGTTAGATACACCTTCGTTTGTACCCGTTTGTACCATCTTTCTTTTCGTTTGTACCTCAAGGGGTTCGGAAATACAGGACTTTAAAAAACCTGGTAGCTAATATCGGAATCTCGGGCATTTTTTGAGATAATCAAAATCTGCCAGCAGGGTTGGATTCACCGTCGTTTGTACCCGTTTGTACCACCTTTCTTTTCGTTTGTACCTCAAGGGGTTCGGAAATACAGGACTTTAAAAAACCTGGTAGCTAATATCGGAATCTCGGGCATTTTTTGAGATAATCAAAATCTGCCAGCAGGGTTGGATTCACCGTCGTTTGTACCCGATTGTACCACCTTTCTTTTCGTTTGTACCTCAAGGGGTTCGGAAATACAGGACTTTAAAAAACCTGGTAGCTAATATCGGAATCTCGGGCATTTTTTGAGATAATCAAAATCTGCCAGCAGGGTTGGATTCACCGTCGTTTGTACCCGTTTGTACCACCTTTCTTTTCGTTTGTACCTCAAGGGGTTCGGAAATACAGGACTTTAAAAAACCTGGTAGCTAATATCGGAATCTCGGGCATTTTTTGAGATAATCAAAATCTGCCAGCAGGGTTGGATTCACCGTCGTTTGTACCCGTTTGTACCACCTTTCTTTTCGTTTGTACCTCAAGGGGTTCGGAAATATAGGACTTTAAAAAACCTGGTAGCTAATATCGGAATCTCGGGCATTTTTGGTGATAATCAAAATCTGCAAGCAGGGTTAGATACACCGTCGTTTGTACCCGTTTGTACCATCTTTCTTTTCGTTTGTACCTCAAGGGGTTCGGAAATACAGAACTTTAAAAAACGGTACCTAATATCGGAATCTCGGGCATTTTTGGTGATAATCAAAATCTGCAAGCGGGGTTAGATACACCGTCGTTTGTACCCGTTTGTACCATCTTTCTTTTCGTTTGTACCTCAAGGGGTTCCGAAATACAGAACTTTAAAAAACCTGGTACCTAATATCGGAATCTCGGGCATTTTTGGTGATAATCAAAATCTGCAAGCGGGGTTAGATACACCGTCGTTTGTACCCGTTTGTACCACCTTTCTTTTCGTTTGTACCTCAAGGGGTTCGGAAATACAGGACTTTAAAAAACCTGTTCTCTAATATCGGAATTTCGGGCAGTTTTTGAGATAATCAAAATCTGCCAGCAGGGTTGGATTCACCATCGTTTGTACCCGTTTGTACCAACTTTTTTTTCGTTTGTACCTCAAGGGGTTCGGAAATTCAGAACTTTAAAAAACCTGGTACCTAATATCGGAATCTCGGGCATTTTTGGTGATAATCAAAATCTGCAAGCGGGGTTAGATACACCGTCGTTTGTACCCGTTTGTACCACCTTTCTTTTCGTTTGTACCTCAAGGGGTTCGGAAATACAGGACTTTAAAAAACCTGGTAGCTAATATCGGAATCTCGGGCATTTTTTGAGATAATCAAAATCTGCCAGCAGGGTTGGATTCGCCGTCGTTTGTACCCGTTTGTACCAACTTTTTTTTCGTTTGTACCTCAAGGGGTTCGGAAATACAGGACTTTAAAAACCTGTTCTCTAATATCGGAATTTCGGGCAGTTTTTGAGATAATCAAAATCTGCCAGCAGGGTTGGATTCGCCGTCGTTTGTACCCGTTTGTACCAACTTTTTTTTCGTTTGTACCTCAAGGGGTTCGGAAATACAGGACTTTAAAAAACCTGTTCTCTAATATAGGAATCTCGGGCATTTTTTGAGATAATCAAAATCTGCCAGCAGGGTTGGATTCACCGTCGTTTGTACCCGTTTGTACCACCTTTCTTTTCGTTTGTACCTCAAGGGGTTCGGAAATACAGGACTTTAAAAACCTGTTCTCTAATATCGGAATTTCGGGCAGTTTTTGAGATAATCAAAATCTGCCAGCAGGGTTGGATTCACCGTCGTTTGTACCCGTTTGTACCACCTTTCTTTTCGTTTGTACCTCAAGGGGTTCGGAAATACAGGACTTTAAAAAACCTGGTAGCTAATATCGGAATCTCGGGCATTTTTTGAGATAATCAAAATCTGCCAGCAGGGTTGGATTCACCGTCGTTTGTACCCGTTTGTACCATCTTTCTTTTCGTTTGTACCTCAAGGGGTTCGGAAATACAGAACTTTAAAAAACGGTACCTAATATCGGAATCTCGGGCATTTTTGGTGATAATCAAAATCTGCAAGCGGGGTTAGATACACCGTCGTTTGTACCCGTTTGTACCACCTTTCTTTTCGTTTGTACCTCAAGGGGTTCGGAAATACAGGACTTTAAAAAACCTGGTAGCTAATATCGGAATCTCGGGCATTTTTTGAGATAATCAAAATCTGCCAGCAGGGTTGGATTCGCCGTCGTTTGTACCCGTTTGTACCAACTTTTTTTTCGTTTGTACCTCAAGGGGTTCGGAAATACAGGACTTTAAAAACCTGTTCTCTAATATCGGAATTTCGGGCAGTTTTTGAGATAATCAAAATCTGCCAGCAGGGTTGGATTCGCCGTCGTTTGTACCCGTTTGTACCAACTTTTTTTTCGTTTGTACCTCAAGGGGTTCGGAAATACAGGACTTTAAAAAACCTGTTCTCTAATATCGGAATTTCGGGCAGTTTTTGAGATAATCAAAATCTGCCAGCAGGGTTGGATTCACCGTCGTTTGTACCCGTTTGTACCACCTTTCTTTTCGTTTGTACCTCAAGGGGTTCGGAAATACAGGACTTTAAAAAACCTGGTAGCTAATATCGGAATCTCGGGCATTTTTTGAGATAATCAAAATCTGCCAGCAGGGTTGGATTCGCCGTCGTTTGTACCCGTTTGTACCAACTTTTTTTTCGTTTGTACCTCAAGGGGTTCGGAAATACAGGACTTTAAAAACCTGTTCTCTAATATCGGAATTTCGGGCAGTTTTTGAGATAATCAAAATCTGCCAGCAGGGTTGGATTCGCCGTCGTTTGTACCCGTTTGTACCAACTTTTTTTTCGTTTGTACCTCAAGGGGTTCGGAAATACAGGACTTTAAAAAACCTGTTCTCTAATATCGGAATCTCGGGCATTTTTTGAGATAATCAAAATCTGCCAGCAGGGTTGGATTCACCGTCGTTTGTACCCGTTTGTACCACCTTTCTTTTCGTTTGTACCTCAAGGGGTTCGGAAATACAGGACTTTAAAAACCTGTTCTCTAATATCGGAATTTCGGGCAGTTTTTGAGATAATCAAAATCTGCCAGCAGGGTTGAATTCGCCGTCGTTTGTACCCGTTTGTACCAACTTTTTTTTCGTTTGTACCTCAAGGGGTTCGGAAATACAGGACTTTAAAAAACCTGTTCCTAATATCGGAATCTCGGGCATTTTTTGAGATAATCAAAATCTGCCAGCAGGGTTGGATTCACCGTCGTTTGTACCCGTTTGTACCACCTTTCTTTTCGTTTGTACCTCAAGGGGTTCGGAAATACAGGACTTTAAAAAACCTGGTAGCTAATATCGGAATCTCGGGCATTTTTTGAGATAATCAAAATCTGCCAGCAGGGTTGGATTCACCGTCGTTTGTACCCGTTTGTACCATCTTTCTTTTCGTTTGTACCTCAAGGGGTTCGGAAATACAGGACTTTAAAAAACCTGGTAGCTAATATCGGAATCTCGGGCATTTTTGGTGATAATCAAAATCTGCAAGCAGGGTTAGATACACCGTCGTTTGTACCCGTTTGTACCATCTTTCTTTTCGTTTGTACCTCAAGGGGTTCGGAAATACAGAACTTTAAAAAACGGTACCTAATATCGGAATCTCGGGCATTTTTGGTGATAATCAAAATCTGCAAGCGGGGTTAGACACACCGTCGTTTGTACCCGTTTGTACCATCTTTCTTTTCGTTTGTACCTCAAGGGGTTCGGAAATACAGAACTTTAAAAAACCTGGTACCTAATATCGGAATCTCGGGCATTTTTGGTGATAATCAAAATCTGCAAGCGGGGTTAGATACACCGTCGTTTGTACCCGTTTGTACCACCTTTCTTTTCGTTTGTACCTCAAGGGGTTCGGAAATACAGGACTTTAAAAAACCTGTTCTCTAATATCGGAATTTCGGGCAGTTTTTGAGATAATCAAAATCTGCCAGCAGGGTTGGATTCGCCGTCGTTTGTACCCGTTTGTACCAACTTTTTTTTCGTTTGTACCTCAAGGGGTTCGGAAATACAGGACTTTAAAAAACCTGTTCTCTAATATCGGAATTTCGGGCAGTTTTTGAGATAATCAAAATCTGCCAGCAGGGTTGGATTCGCCGTCGTTTGTACCCGTTTGTACCAACTTTTTTTTCGTTTGTACCTCAAGGGGTTCGGAAATACAGGACTTTAAAAAACCTGTTCTCTAATATAGGAATCTCGGGCATTTTTTGAGATAATCAAAATCTGCCAGCAGGGTTGGATTCACCGTCGTTTGTACCCGTTTGTACCACCTTTCTTTTCGTTTGTACCTCAAGGGGTTCGGAAATACAGGACTTTAAAAACCTGTTCTCTAATATCGGAATTTCGGGCAGTTTTTGAGATAATCAAAATCTGCCAGCAGGGTTGGATTCACCGTCGTTTGTACCCGTTTGTACCACCTTTCTTTTCGTTTGTACCTCAAGGGGTTCGGAAATACAGGACTTTAAAAAACCTGGTAGCTAATATCGGAATCTCGGGCATTTTTTGAGATAATCAAAATCTGCCAGCAGGGTTGGATTCACCGTCGTTTGTACCCGTTTGTACCATCTTTCTTTTCGTTTGTACCTCAAGGGGTTCGGAAATACAGAACTTTAAAAAACGGTACCTAATATCGGAATCTCGGGCATTTTTGGTGATAATCAAAATCTGCAAGCGGGGTTAGATACACCGTCGTTTGTACCCGTTTGTACCATCTTTCTTTTCGTTTGTACCTCAAGGGGTTCGGAAATACAGAACTTTAAAAAACCTGGTACCTAATATCGGAATCTCGGGCATTTTTGGTGATAATCAAAATCTGCAAACGGGGTTAGATACACCGCCGTTTGTACCCGTTTGTACCATCTTTCTTTTCGTTTGTACCTCAAGGGGTTCGGAAATTCAGAACTTTAAAAAACCTGGTACCTAATATCGGAATCTCGGGCATTTTTGGTGATAATCAAAATCTGCAAGCGGGGTTAGATACACCGTCGTTTGTACCCGTTTGTACCACCTTTCTTTTCGTTTGTACCTCAAGGGGTTCGGAAATACAGGACTTTAAAAAACCTGGTAGCTAATATCGGAATCTCGGGCATTTTTTGAGATAATCAAAATCTGCCAGCAGGGTTGGATTCGCCGTCGTTTGTACCCGTTTGTACCAACTTTTTTTTCGTTTGTACCTCAAGGGGTTCGGAAATACAGGACTTTAAAAACCTGTTCTCTAATATCGGAATTTCGGGCAGTTTTTGAGATAATCAAAATCTGCCAGCAGGGTTGGATTCGCCGTCGTTTGTACCCGTTTGTACCAACTTTTTTTTCGTTTGTACCTCAAGGGGTTCGGAAATACAGGACTTTAAAAAACCTGTTCTCTAATATAGGAATCTCGGGCATTTTTTGAGATAATCAAAATCTGCCAGCAGGGTTGGATTCACCGTCGTTTGTACCCGTTTGTACCACCTTTCTTTTCGTTTGTACCTCAAGGGGTTCGGAAATACAGGACTTTAAAAACCTGTTCTCTAATATCGGAATTTCGGGCAGTTTTTGAGATAATCAAAATCTGCCAGCAGGGTTGGATTCACCGTCGTTTGTACCCGTTTGTACCACCTTTCTTTTCGTTTGTACCTCAAGGGGTTCGGAAATACAGGACTTTAAAAAACCTGGTAGCTAATATCGGAATCTCGGGCATTTTTTGAGATAATCAAAATCTGCCAGCAGGGTTGGATTCACCGTCGTTTGTACCCGTTTGTACCATCTTTCTTTTCGTTTGTACCTCAAGGGGTTCGGAAATACAGAACTTTAAAAAACGGTACCTAATATCGGAATCTCGGGCATTTTTGGTGATAATCAAAATCTGCAAGCGGGGTTAGATACACCGTCGTTTGTACCCGTTTGTACCATCTTTCTTTTCGTTTGTACCTCAAGGGGTTCGGAAATACAGGACTTTAAAAAACCTGGTAGCTAATATCGGAATCTCGGGCATTTTTGGTGATAATCAAAATCTGCAAGCAGGGTTAGATACACCGTCGTTTGTACCCGTTTGTACCATCTTTCTTTTCGTTTGTACCTCAAGGGGTTCGGAAATACAGAACTTTAAAAAACGGTACCTAATATCGGAATCTCGGGCATTTTTGGTGATAATCAAAATCTGCAAGCGGGGTTAGATACACCGTCGTTTGTACCCGTTTGTACCATCTTTCTTTTCGTTTGTACCTCAAGGGGTTCGGAAATACAGAACTTTAAAAAACCTGGTACCTAATATCGGAATCTCGGGCATTTTTGGTGATAATCAAAATCTGCAAGCGGGGTTAGATACACCGTCGTTTGTACCCGTTTGTACCACCTTTCTTTTCGTTTGTACCTCAAGGGGTTCGGAAATACAGGACTTTAAAAAACCTGTTCTCTAATATCGGAATTTCGGGCAGTTTTTGAGATAATCAAAATCTGCCAGCAGGGTTGGATTCGCCGTCGTTTGTACCCGTTTGTACCAACTTTTTTTTCGTTTGTACCTCAAGGGGTTCGGAAATACAGGACTTTAAAAAACCTGTTCTCTAATATCGGAATTTCGGGCAGTTTTTGAGATAATCAAAATCTGCCAGCAGGGTTGGATTCACCATCGTTTGTACCCGTTTGTACCAACTTTTTTTTCGTTTGTACCTCAAGGGGTTCGGAAATACAGGACTTTAAAAAACCTGGTACCTAATATCGGAATTTCGGGCAGTTTTTGAGATAATCAAAATCTGCCAGCAGGGTTGGATTCGCCGTCGTTTGTACCCGTTTGTACCAACTTTTTTTTCGTTTGTACCTCAAGGGTTTCGGAAATACAGGACTTTAAAAAACCTGTTCTCTAATATCGGAATTTCGGGCAGTTTTTGAGATAATCAAAATCTGCCAGCAGGGTTGGATTCGCCGTCGTTTGTACCCGTTTGTACCAACTTTTTTTTCGTTTGTACCTCAAGGGGTTCGGAAATACAGGACTTTAAAAAACCTGTTCTCTAATATCGGAATTTCGGGCAGTTTTTGAGATAGTCAAAATCTGCCAGCAGGGTTGGATTCACCGTCGTTTGTACCCGTTTGTACCATCTTTCTTTTCGTTTGTACCTCAAGGGGTTCGGAAATACAGAACTTTAAAAAACCTGGTACCTAATATCGGAATATCGGGCATTTTTGTTGATAATCAAATTCTGCCAGCAGGGTTGGATTCACCGTCGTTTGTACCCGTTTGTACCACCTTTCTTTTCGTTTGTACCTCAAGGGGTTCGGAAATACAGGACTTTAAAAAACCTGGTAGCTAATATCGGAATCTCGGGCATTTTTTGAGATAATCAAAATCTGCCAGCAGGGTTGGATTCACCGTCGTTTGTGCCCGTTTGTACCATCTTTCTTTTCGTTTGTACCTCAAGGGGTTCGGAAATATAGGACTTTAAAAAACCTGGTAGCTAATATCGGAATCTCGGGCATTTTTGGTGATAATCAAAATCTGCAAGCAGGGTTAGATACACCGTCGTTTGTACCCGTTTGTACCATCTTTCTTTTCGTTTGTACCTCAAGGGGTTCGGAAATACAGAACTTTAAAAAACGGTACCTAATATCGGAATCTCGGGCATTTTTGGTGATAATCAAAATCTGCAAGCGGGGTTAGATACACCGTCGTTTGTACCCGTTTGTACCATCTTTCTTTTCGTTTGTACCTCAAGGGGTTCGGAAATACAGGACTTTAAAAAACCTGTTCTCTAATATCGGAATTTCGGGCAGTTTTTGAGATAATCAAAATCTGCCAGCAGGGTTGGATTCGCCGTCGTTTGTACCCGTTTGTACCAACTTTTTTTTCGTTTGTACCTCAAGGGGTTCGGAAATACAGGACTTTAAAAAACCTGTTCTCTAATATCGGAATTTCGGGCAGTTTTTGAGATAGTCAAAATCTGCCAGCAGGGTTGGATTCACCGTCGTTTGTACCCGTTTGTACCATCTTTCTTTTCGTTTGTACCTCAAGGGGTTCGGAAATACAGAACTTTAAAAAACCTGGTACCTAATATCGGAATATCGGGCATTTTTGTTGATAATCAAATTCTGCCAGCAGGGTTGGATTCACCGTCGTTTGTACCCGTTTGTACCACCTTTCTTTTCGTTTGTACCTCAAGGGGTTCGGAAATACAGGACTTTAAAAAACCTGGTAGCTAATATCGGAATCTCGGGCATTTTTTGAGATAATCAAAATCTGCCAGCAGGGTTGGATTCACCGTCGTTTGTACCCGTTTGTACCATCTTTCTTTTCGTTTGTACCTCAAGGGGTTCGGAAATATAGGACTTTAAAAAACCTGGTAGCTAATATCGGAATCTCGGGCATTTTTGGTGATAATCAAAATCTGCAAGCAGGGTTAGATACACCGTCGTTTGTACCCGTTTGTACCATCTTTCTTTTCGTTTGTACCTCAAGGGGTTCGGAAATACAGAACTTTAAAAAACGGTACCTAATATCGGAATCTCGGGCATTTTTGGTGATAATCAAAATCTGCAAGCGGGGTTAGATACACCGTCGTTTGTACCCGTTTGTACCATCTTTCTTTTCGTTTGTACCTCAAGGGGTTCGGAAATACAGAACTTTAAAAAACCTGGTACCTAATATCGGAATCTCGGGCATTTTTGGTGATAATCAAAATCTGCAAGCGGGGTTAGATACACCGTCGTTTGTACCCGTTTGTACCACCTTTCTTTTCGTTTGTACCTCAAGGGGTTCGGAAATACAGGACTTTAAAAACCTGTTCTCTAATATCGGAATTTCGGGCAGTTTTTGAGATAATCAAAATCTGCCAGCAGGGTTGGATTCGCCGTCGTTTGTACTCGTTTGTACCAACTTTTTTTTCGTTTGTACCTCAAGGGGTTCGGAAATACAGGACTTTAAAAAACCTGTTCTCTAATATCGGAATTTCGGGCAGTTTTTGAGATAATCAAAATCTGCCAGCAGGGTTGGATTCGCCGTCGTTTGTACCCGTTTGTACCAACTTTTTTTTCGTTTGTACCTCAAGGGGTTCGGAAATACAGGACTTTAAAAAACCTGTTCTCTAATATAGGAATCTCGGGCATTTTTTGAGATAATCAAAATCTGCCAGCAGGGTTGGATTCACCGTCGTTTGTACCCGTTTGTACCACCTTTCTTTTCGTTTGTACCTCAAGGGGTTCGGAAATACAGGACTTTAAAAACCTGTTCTCTAATATCGGAATTTCGGGCAGTTTTTGAGATAATCAAAATCTGCCAGCAGGGTTGGATTCACCGTCGTTTGTACCCGTTTGTACCGCCTTTCTTTTCGTTTGTACCTCAAGGGGTTCGGAAATACAGGACTTTAAAAAACCTGGTAGCTAATATCGGAATCTCGGGCATTTTTTGAGATAATCAAAATCTGCCAGCAGGGTTGGATTCACCGTCGTTTGTACCCGTTTGTACCATCTTTCTTTTCGTTTGTACCTCAAGGGGTTCGGAAATACAGAACTTTAAAAAACGGTACCTAATATCGGAATCTCGGGCATTTTTGGTGATAATCAAAATCTGCAAGCGGGGTTAGATACACCGTCGTTTGTACCCGTTTGTACCATCTTTCTTTTCGTTTGTACCTCAAGGGGTTCGGAAATACAGAACTTTAAAAAACCTGGTACCTAATATCGGAATCTCGGGCATTTTTGGTGATAATCAAAATCTGCAAACGGGGTTAGATACACCGCCGTTTGTACCCGTTTGTACCATCTTTCTTTTCGTTTGTACCTCAAGGGGTTCGGAAATTCAGAACTTTAAAAAACCTGGTACCTAATATCGGAATCTCGGGCATTTTTGGTGATAATCAAAATCTGCAAGCGGGGTTAGATACACCGTCGTTTGTACCCGTTTGTACCACCTTTCTTTTCGTTTGTACCTCAAGGGGTTCGGAAATACAGGACTTTAAAAAACCTGGTAGCTAATATCGGAATCTCGGGCATTTTTTGAGATAATCAAAATCTGCCAGCAGGGTTGGATTCGCCGTCGTTTGTACCCGTTTGTACCAACTTTTTTTTCGTTTGTACCTCAAGGGGTTCGGAAATACAGGACTTTAAAAACCTGTTCTCTAATATCGGAATTTCGGGCAGTTTTTGAGATAATCAAAATCTGCCAGCAGGGTTGGATTCGCCGTCGTTTGTACCCGTTTGTACCAACTTTTTTTTCGTTTGTACCTCAAGGGGTTCGGAAATACAGGACTTTAAAAAACCTGTTCTCTAATATCGGAATCTCGGGCATTTTTTGAGATAATCAAAATCTGCCAGCAGGGTTGGATTCACCGTCGTTTGTACCCGTTTGTACCACCTTTCTTTTCGTTTGTACCTCAAGGGGTTCGGAAATACAGGACTTTAAAAAACCTGTTCTCTAATATCGGAATTTCGGGCAGTTTTTGAGATAATCAAAATCTGCCAGCAGGGTTGAATTCGCCGTCGTTTGTACCCGTTTGTACCAACTTTTTTTTCGTTTGTACCTCAAGGGGTTCGGAAATACAGGACTTTAAAAAACCTGTTCCTAATATCGGAATCTCGGGCATTTTTTGAGATAATCAAAATCTGCCAGCAGGGTTGGATTCACCGTCGTTTGTACCCGTTTGTACCACCTTTCTTTTCGTTTGTACCTCAAGGGGTTCGGAAATACAGGACTTTAAAAAACCTGGTAGCTAATATCGGAATCTCGGGCATTTTTTGAGATAATCAAAATCTGCCAGTAGGGTTGGATTCACCGTCGTTTGTACCCGTTTGTACCATCTTTCTTTTCGTTTGTACCTCAAGGGGTTCGGAAATACAGGACTTTAAAAAACCTGGTAGCTAATATCGGAATCTCGGGCATTTTTGGTGATAATCAAAATCTGCAAGCAGGGTTAGATACACCGTCGTTTGTACCCGTTTGTACCATCTTTCTTTTCGTTTGTACCTCAAGGGGTTCGGAAATACAGAACTTTAAAAAACGGTACCTAATATCGGAATCTCGGGCATTTTTGGTGATAATCAAAATCTGCAAGCGGGGTTAGATACACCGTCGTTTGTACCCGTTTGTACCATCTTTCTTTTCGTTTGTACCTCAAGGGGTTCGGAAATACAGAACTTTAAAAAACCTGGTACCTAATATCGGAATCTCGGGCATTTTTGGTGATAATCAAAATCTGCAAGCGGGGTTAGATACACCGTCGTTTGTACCCGTTTGTACCACCTTTCTTTTCGTTTGTACCTCAAGGGGTTCGGAAATACAGGACTTTAAAAAACCTGTTCTCTAATATCGGAATTTCGGGCAGTTTTTGAGATAATCAAAATCTGCCAGCAGGGTTGGATTCGCCGTCGTTTGTACCCGTTTGTACCAACTTTTTTTTCGTTTGTACCTCAAGGGGTTCGGAAATACAGGACTTTAAAAAACCTGTTCTCTAATATCGGAATTTCGGGCAGTTTTTGAGATAATCAAAATCTGCCAGCAGGGTTGGATTCACCATCGTTTGTACCCGTTTGTACCAACTTTTTTTTCGTTTGTACCTCAAGGGGTTCGGAAATACAGGACTTTAAAAAACCTGGTACCTAATATCGGAATTTCGGGCAGTTTTTGAGATAATCAAAATCTGCCAGCAGGGTTGGATTCGCCGTCGTTTGTACCCGTTTGTACCAACTTTTTTTTCGTTTGTACCTCAAGGGTTTCGGAAATACAGGACTTTAAAAAACCTGTTCTCTAAAATCGGAATTTCGGGCAGTTTTTGAGATAATCAAAATCTGCCAGCAGGGTTGGATTCGCCGTCGTTTGTACCCGTTTGTACCAACTTTTTTTTCGTTTGTACCTCAAGGGGTTCGGAAATACAGGACTTTAAAAAACCTGGTAGCTAATATCGGAATCTCGGGCATTTTTTGAGATAATCAAAATCTGCCAGCAGGGTTGGATTCGCCGTCGTTTGTACCCGTTTGTACCAACTTTTTTTTCGTTTGTACCTCAAGGGGTTCGGAAATACAGGACTTTAAAAAACCTGTTCCTAATATCGGAATCTCGGGCATTTTTTGAGATAATCAAAATCTGCCAGCAGGGTTGGATTCACCGTCGTTTGTACCCGTTTGTACCACCTTTCTTTTCGTTTGTACCTCAAGGGGTTCGGAAATACAGGACTTTAAAAAACCTGGTAGCTAATATCGGAATCTCGGGCATTTTTTGAGATAATCAAAATCTGCCAGCAGGGTTGGATTCACCGTCGTTTGTACCCGTTTGTACCATCTTTCTTTTCGTTTGTACCTCAAGGGGTTCGGAAATATAGGACTTTAAAAAACCTTGTAGCTAATATCGGAATCTCGGGCATTTTTGGTGATAATCAAAATCTGCAAGCAGGGTTAGATACACCGTCGTTTGTACCCGTTTGTACCATCTTTCTTTTCGTTTGTACCTCAAGGGGTTCGGAAATACAGAACTTTAAAAAACGGTACCTAATATCGGAATCTCGGGCATTTTTGGTGATAATCAAAATCTGCAAGCGGGGTTAGATACACCGTCGTTTGTACCCGTTTGTACCATCTTTCTTTTCGTTTGTTCCTCAAGGGGTTCGGAAATACAGAACTTTAAAAAACCTGGTACCTAATATCGGAATCTCGGGCATTTTTGGTGATAATCAAAATCTGCAAGCGGGGTTAGATACACCGTCGTTTGTACCCGTTTGTACCACCTTTCTTTTCGTTTGTACCTCAAGGGGTTCGGAAATACAGGACTTTAAAAAACCTGTTCTCTAATATCGGAATTTCGGGCAGTTTTTGAGATAATCAAAATCTGCCAGCAGGGTTGGATTCGCCGTCGTTTGTACCCGTTTGTACCAACTTTTTTTTCGTTTGTACCTCAAGGGGTTCGGAAATACAGGACTTTAAAAAACCTGTTCTCTAATATCGGAATTTCGGGCAGTTTTTGAGATAATCAAAATCTGCCAGCAGGGTTGGATTCACCGTCGTTTGTACCCGTTTGTACCACCTTTCTTTTCGTTTGTACCTCAAGGGGTTCGGAAATACAGGACTTTAAAAAACCTGGTACCTAATATCGGAATCTCGGGCATTTTTTGAGATAATCAAAATCTGCCAGCAGGGTTGGATTCACCGTCGTTTGTACCCGTTTGTACCATCTTTCTTTTCGTTTGTACCTCAAGGGGTTCGGAAATACAGAACTTTAAAAAACCTGGTACCTAATATCGGAATCTCGGGCATTTTTGGTGATAATCAAAATCTGCAAGCGGGGTTAGATACACCGTCGTTTGTACCCGTTTGTACCATCTTTCTTTTCGTTTGTACCTCAAGGGGTTTGGAAATACAGAACTTTAAAAAACCTGGTACCTAATATCGGAATCTCGGGCATTTTTGGTGATAATCAAAATCTGCAAGCGGGGTTAGATACACCGTCGTTTGTACCCGTTTGTACCACCTTTCTTTTCGTTTGTACCTCAAGGGGTTCGGAAATACAGGACTTTAAAAAACCTGGTAGCTAATATCGGAATCTCGGGCATTTTTTGAGATAATCAAAATCTGCCAGCAGGGTTGGATTCGCCGTCGTTTGTACCCGTTTGTACCAACTTTTTTTTCGTTTGTACCTCAAGGGGTTCGGAAATACAGGACTTTAAAAAACCTGTTCCTAATATCGGAATCTCGGGCATTTTTTGAGATAATCAAAATCTGCCAGCAGGGTTGGATTCACCGTCGTTTGTACCCGTTTGTACCACCTTTCTTTTCGTTTGTACCTCAAGGGGTTCGGAAATACAGGACTTTAAAAAACCTGGTAGCTAATATCGGAATCTCGGGCATTTTTTGAGATAATCAAAATCTGCCAGCAGGGTTGGATTCACCGTCGTTTGTACCCGTTTGTACCATCTTTCTTTTCGTTTGTACCTCAAGGGGTTCGGAAATATAGGACTTTAAAAAACCTTGTAGCTAATATCGGAATCTCGGGCATTTTTGGTGATAATCAAAATCTGCAAGCAGGGTTAGATACACCGTCGTTTGTACCCGTTTGTACCATCTTTCTTTTCGTTTGTACCTCAAGGGGTTCGGAAATACAGAACTTTAAAAAACGGTACCTAATATCGGAATCTCGGGCATTTTTGGTGATAATCAAAATCTGCAAGCGGGGTTAGATACACCGTCGTTTGTACCCGTTTGTACCATCTTTCTTTTCGTTTGTACCTCAAGGGGTTCGGAAATACAGAACTTTAAAAAACCTGGTACCTAATATCGGAATCTCGGGCATTTTTGGTGATAATCAAAATCTGCAAGCGGGGTTAGATACACCGTCGTTTGTACCCGTTTGTACCACCTTTCTTTTCGTTTGTACCTCAAGGGGTTCGGAAATACAGGACTTTAAAAAACCTGTTCTCTAATATCGGAATTTCGGGCAGTTTTTGAGATAATCAAAATCTGCCAGCAGGGTTGGATTCGCCGTCGTTTGTACCCGTTTGTACCAACTTTTTTTTCGTTTGTACCTCAAGGGGTTCGGAAATACAGGACTTTAAAAAACCTGTTCTCTAATATCGGAATTTCGGGCAGTTTTTGAGATAATCAAAATCTGCCAGCAGGGTTGGATTCACCGTCGTTTGTACCCGTTTGTACCACCTTTCTTTTCGTTTGTACCTCAAGGGGTTCGGAAATACAGGACTTTAAAAAACCTGGTAGCTAATATCGGAATCTCGGGCATTTTTTGAGATAATCAAAATCTGCCAGCAGGGTTGGATTCACCGTCGTTTGTACCCGTTTGTACCATCTTTCTTTTCGTTTGTACCTCAAGGGGTTCGGAAATACAGGACTTTAAAAAACCTGGTAGCTAATATCGGAATCTCGGGCATTTTTGGTGATAATCAAAATCTGCAAGCAGGGTTAGATACACCGTCGTTTGTACCCGTTTGTACCACCTTTCTTTTCGTTTGTACCTCAAGGGGTTCGGAAATACAGGACTTTAAAAAACCTGGTAGCTAATATCGGAATCTCGGGCATTTTTTGAGATAATCAAAATCTGCCAGCAGGGTTGGATTCGCCGTCGTTTGTACCCGTTTGTACCAACTTTTTTTTCGTTTGTACCTCAAGGGGTTCGGAAATACAGGACTTTAAAAACCTGTTCTCTAATATCGGAATTTCGGGCAGTTTTTGAGATAATCAAAATCTGCCAGCAGGGTTGGATTCGCCGTCGTTTGTACCCGTTTGTACCAACTTTTTTTTCGTTTGTACCTCAAGGGGTTCGGAAATACAGGACTTTAAAAAACCTGTTCTCTAATATCGGAATCTCGGGCATTTTTTGAGATAATCAAAATCTGCCAGCAGGGTTGGATTCACCGTCGTTTGTACCCGTTTGTACCACCTTTCTTTTCGTTTGTACCTCAAGGGGTTCGGAAATATAGGACTTTAAAAAACCTGGTAGCTAATATCGGAATCTCGGGCATTTTTGGTGATAATCAAAATCTGCAAGCAGGGTTAGATACACCTTCGTTTGTACCCGTTTGTACCATCTTTCTTTTCGTTTGTACCTCAAGGGGCTCGGAAATACAGAACTTTAAAAAACCTGGTACCTAATATCGGAATCTCGGGCATTTTTGGTGATAATCAAAATCTGCAAGCGGGGTTAGATACACCATCGTTTGTACCCGTTTGTACCACCTTTCTTTTCGTTTGTACCTCAAGGGGTTCGGAAATACAGGACTTTAAAAATCCTGGTACCTAATATCGGAATCTCGGGCATTTTTGGTGATACTCAAAATCTGCAAGCAGGGTTAGATACACCGTCGTTTGTACCCGTTTGTACCATCTTTCTTTTCGTTTGTACCTCAAGGGGTTCGGAAATACAGGACTTTAAAAACCTGGTACCTAATATCGGAATCTCCGGCATTTTTTGAGATAATCAAAATCTGCCAGCAGGGTTGGATTCACCGTCGTTTGTACCCGTTTGTACCATCTTTCATTTCGTTTGTACCTCAAGGGGTTCGGAAATACAGGACTTTAAAAAACCTGTTCTCTAATATCGGAATCTCGGGCATTTTTTGAGATAATCAAAATCTGCCAGCAGGGTTGGATTCACCGTCGTTTGTACCCGTTTGTACCACCTTTCTTTTCGTTTGTACCTCAAGGGGTTCGGAAATACAGGACTTTAAAAATCCTGGTTCCTTATATCGGAAACTCGGGCATTTTTTGAGATAATCAAAATCTGCAAGCAGGGTTGGATTCACCGTCGTTTGTATCCGTTTGTACCATCTTGTACTTGTACTTGTACAAACGAAAAAATAGTTGGTACAAACGGGTACAAACGACGGTGGATCCAACCCTGCTGGCAGATTTTGATTATCTCAAAAAATGCCCGAGATTCCGATATTAGGGACTAGGTTTTTTAAAGTCCTGTATTTCCGAACCCCTTGAGGTACAAACGAAATGAAAGATGGTACAAGCAAGTACATACCCAGTACAAAAATATGCATTAACAAAAAAAAACAATATCTTCAAGTCGGGTTCCGAGCATTTTTCAACCCCCCGTATCTCCGAAACCCTTGAGGTACAAACGAAAAAAAAGTTGGTACAAACAGGTACATACGGTGTACTAACATATGCAAAAATAAAAATAACGATATCTTCAAGTCGGGTTCTGAGCATATGTCAACCCCTCGTATCTCCGAACCCCTTGAGGTACAAACGAAAAAAAAGTTGGTACAAACAGGTACATACGGAGTACTAACATATGCAAAAATAAAAATAACGATATCTTCAAGTCGGGTTCTGAGCATTTTTCAACCCCCCGTATCTCCGAACCCCTTGAGGTACAAACGAAAAAAAAGTTGGTACAAACAGGTACATACGGAGTACTAACATATGCAAAAATAAAAATAACGATATCTTCAAGTCGGGTTCTGAGCATTTTTCAACCCCCCGTATCTCCGAACCCCTTGAGGTACAAACGAAAAAAAAGTTGGTACAAACAGGTACATACGGAGTACTAACATATGCAAAAATAAAAATAACGATATCTTCAAGTCGGGTTCTGAGCATTTTTCAACCCCCCGTATCTCCGAACCCCTTGAGGTACAAACGAAAAAAAAGTTGGTACAAACAGGTACATACGGAGTACAAACATATGCAAAAAAAAAAATTACAATATCTTCAAGTCGGGTTCCAGGTTCACACAGGTGGCCCTCTTGGGTCGGGGGCCCGTGGCATTTTGCCAGCCCTGCCACCCTATTGTTACGCCACTGCGTGTATCAGTGTTTAGGTATAATATACTAAAAATAACGTATTTGCAGCGGACGTGTTGATACCTAAAGAACAAGGAGAGTGCGACCGCAACTTGCGAGGTAACGTACTGTATAAGGACGTTTTGGAAGTACTCATGAGCAAGAACTTTGGACAGGGATTCTATTATGTAAGTCTTTATGCTTTTAAAAAGTTTAAAATTCAAAAGCCACTCTATTACTTTGAAAATACCATTTATTGATCTAAATAAGTGAAGTTTTTTTTAAGCTTATGCTTTCTACTAAATGGATATTTAGTCTTATGTTTTCTAATAAAGATATTTAGTCCTATGTTTTCTACTACGGATATTTAGTCTTGTTTTCTATTATGCATATTTAGGCTTATGTTATTTATGTTAATGTTTGTTGATATGGATATTTATGCTTATGTTTTCTGATATGGATATTTATGCTTTATTTTCCTACTATGGATATTTAATCTTATGTTTTCTACCATGGTAAGTGATGATGTGGCCGCAGGTACTTCCTTACGTTTACCAGGAAACTGACTCTCAAGTGTACCCGCCCGGATTTCCTTGTGGAATTCGAACCTGCGACATTCGCTATCTGATGATAGCGACCTACTGTTTGATTCACAGTGTTGCCAAGATTGTTAATTATATAAAAATATCTAACATTAACTGATGCCCTTTTAAGGCGTGAATATAACATGTGAAGGTCAATAAAGGAAAATTCAAAAGTCAATTAACATTAAAGTCCGTATTAGAACGTCAATCAAAGCTTTAGTTTAAAGTCGAGATTAAAACTTTTGAATTTATTACCTAGGTCCATGATATAAGGTTTATTTTCGATTAATACAATCTATCCTTGAGACTTGCGTCGAGTTTTGATTCTCGTATTTGAAATCAAAAAAATAGTCCTAAATATTTTTTATTAGCTTTTATTTAACTTGCAATGTATGTATATATGTTTGTTCGGGTTGAATCTTGCATGTCGAATTTTACCCACTTTTAGTGGTTGGATTGACTTGATATTTGGTATACATTAGTATATTGGATGACAATGCAAGTACAGTCAACAAAAAGTACAGTCACTCAAAAAAAGTTTGTATTAAATCGAACTTATTTCTTAATTAGTACGTTACATTCTCGGCCTTAAAGGACCATTATGTTTTATTGTATAATCAGGTGGTAGTAACTCAGATAGCCCAGTTCACTTGCGGAGTGGTGCAAATGTTGGTGACGTCGAGAACCAACGTGGCCATGTGGCTCGAGCACAATTGCCAGCGGGACCTGCACGGAGTCTTCACTGAGCCTTACAAGGCCAGAGAAAACATGGTTACCACCAGGTACGTCAATGGCATCTCTCATACATCATTGGACTTTTTGGCGTGAACTTGCAGAGTGACGTCGTGTTTTCAATTTTATTTTAATAAATTCGTGTATTTTGAGTTTTATTGCATATTATCGGTGATATTTTATCCAATAAAGATCAATCCATATGCACCAGTGAAGTGAAATGAAATGAATTATAAGTCTTAAAAAGTCCGTGAATAGTTTTAGTACAATAATGACCACCATTTTACTAAAACATGACTGGACGGTGACTGATCATGCGGACTATGTGAAAGTTAATATGCGGACTATATTAAAGTGATATTATAAATAAAATGTATGCGACTGAAGGACTTTGTATCCATGGTCATGAACAAATTAACAAAAAAAAAACATACAGCAGACAGCAGTAGGCGAAACTGTCACTGCGTCACTACTGGTTTCTATGTATTCATTAGACGGGCCAGTTGGCGCAGTTAGTTAAGGTTCACCTTACGCGCTGAAGGTCGTGGGTTCGATTCCCACACAGGACATGCATTTGTGTGCATGAATATGTCTGTATTTCCTGAGTCTGGGTGTAATTATGTATATTAAGTATGTATTTACAAACCAAAAGTAGTGTATGTATTATATCAGTTATCTGGTCTCCATAGTGCAAGCTCTGCTTAGTTTGGGACCAGATGACCGAGTGTGAGGAATTTCCCAGGATATTCATCATCATCATCATCAGCCTATAGTGTCCCACTGCTGAGCACAGGCCTCCTTTAACAAATAAGGGTGAAAGGGAATGGGCAGATACTCCACCACGCGTGCCTACTGCGGATCGGTGGAGCAACCTACTGTTGGAGTTTTCAAGCCGCCTCCAACTAGCTTAAGGACTATCACAATTAAGTGATAACCGGGACCAACGGCTTAACGTGACTTCTGAAGCATAGAAACGCTCGATTTGAAATACCACTAGGCGGTCACTCATCCAGGTACCGACCACGACTGTGGCAGCTTAACTTTGACGCGGCAACCGTATCGTCTGCTGCTGACAGGTTCGCCTGATAGTAAGCGGTTACCATAGGCCTATCGACGCTTTTAATGCCACGGATGTTGCATCACATCTTTTGTATTGGAACATTTTGTATTATACAGTAGTACCTAACTAATATGGCTTACCGATGTACCTGTGCAGAAGATACATTTTCAAAGCGCGGGAAACCGCTATTGTTTGGCACCTGCCGCCATGTTAGCGCGCGCCGTGACTTGCGAGTGAGACGGAACTAACAGCTGCAGTGTATTATCAACCTTATAGTTTTTTTTTATACTACTTAGGTAGCAAACAAGCATACGGCCCGCCTGATGGTAAGCGGTTACTGCAGCCTATGGACGCTTGCATCACCAGAGGTGTTACTCGCGCGTTACCAACCCTGCAGAAATCTCTTCACACCCTTTTTGTAGTGATCTAAGGTTGATTGTAAGTTTTAAGCATTCTTTCGTTAATCTTCGGGGCCATACTTTTTTTTCTGTGCGAACGAAGATTCACGACGGGCCATATAAGTTGGGTAATACTGTACACAAACCCCCTTACTCATAAAACGTTAAATAACTAAGCTGATTAAGTGGTCACCTAAATAACGTCAAATTGTTTGACAATGACAGCAAGGTGACGTTATTTATTTGACTATTTATTCAGTAGATTTAGTTAAATAGCGTTTATGAGTAAGGCTGATAATGTTTTTAATTTTTTCAATGCTGATATTATGCTATTCTTCCAGGGCGCAATGTTTCTTATATTTCAAGACAGCGGCCTACTTGGAGTTCAGGTTTTTCTTCTCATTCAAGGCTGAAATCGAAACTACAATGTTTGGAAGAGTTGAAAGCCCAAGGATGATCCCGAACCCGTTCCCGCGCTCTGAAACCACGGATCCCTGGTATCCAACTGTGGAGATTATCAAATGGAACTCCTTTGCGCCTTACTACCTTAATTATTATTGGCTGTAGCTTTTACATATCATCAGTTCTTCATAACATCATAGTCAGAATGTGGTCAAACATACGTCTATTGCATACTAGAAAAAAATCTTCATACGATTTTTTCACGAAGTGTGAAATGAGATATCACAATCCTTATGAACACTTTGCGAGAGAAAAAGAGATACACAATTTTGAAGTAAGTCAATATTTTTTCGAGTAAGAAGATAGCGTCCGACTACTTTAGAAGATTTTATATTTTATTTTTATTTATTTATTAAGGACACATACAGCCGTATACAATTATAAATTTGAAAACAATAAAGTAAGTAAAGACCTGGAGGTCCATAAAATACATTACATATTATCTACTTATCTATATCGATAAATATAAGTATGTTTTTACACTAGATTTTTATTTTTCCCATACAAATCCCTAACAATTAAAATAAATAAAATATCCTGGGACATTCCTCACACACGGTTATCTGATCCCAAACTAAGCAGAGCTTGTACTATGGAAACCAGATAACTGATATAATACATTTTCAATAGCTATAAACTTCGGATAAGCTATTCCTCTGATAAGTCTATACAAAAACTGTTATACAATAATTGGACTGTTTTACAAAAAACTTAAACCAACTTCAAAGTACACTAAGAAGTAATCAAATTCTGATCTGTTGACAATGGTTCTAGTTTCAAATTCACAGTCAGATATAGGTAATATTAAAACCAGCCAAGTGCGAGTCGGACTCGCACAAGAAGAGTTCCTTGAAACTTTCAACTGTCTACCTGTTACCGTAACCTGTAAGGGTATAAAAAGAGCTCTTCAAGGTCGGCAACACATCGGCAATCCCCCTGGTATTGCAAATGTCAATAGGCGGCGGTGACCACTTACCATCAGGTGGACCGTCTGCCTGTTTGTCAAACAAATGACAAAAAAAAAAAAAAAAAAAAACCGTTCATGAGATATAGCCCACTGACAGACGGACGGACGGACGGATGGAGCTTCGTATTAGGGTCCCGTTTGGTTACGGTACGGTACCCTAAAAATGGTCCCTTTGTGAGAGTCCTCAAAACAATCTAAAGACCCCCTCATTCATAATAAAGTTATCAAACGTTGATTAGCTAAAATTCTGAAGTCTTTATCTGACAGATGACATTTGATGATCGAAAGAGTGAGACGGAGCACACTATTACACTGATTTAGTTAAAAAGCGATTATGAATAAGGGGGTATATATGTAAAAGTGTTTGCTACGAGCTTACAGAGATGTTTTCATAGAAAAGACATCAACGCGCACATCAAAATCAAAATCAAAATCAAAATCAAAAAGTCATTTATTCAGTTTAGGCCCTAGTAAGGCACTTATGAACGTTATGTACATACAGTTGAATTTACCACCGGTTCGGAATACCCTTAAACTGAGAAGACTCCGGCAAGAAACTCAGCAAGGTTTTTTTTTTTTGTGGAAGATCTTTTAATATTACAGCTTTTTTCCAAATACTTATACAATATATACATTATTATTTTATGCTTATTCGTACAATTGTCACTTAGCCAGGGGGATGCAAGTGCAGAGAGAAGCTACTACAACCATATATTCTTGTCTTCCACGTAATGAGCCGCCTTATAGTAGGCTTTGTCAATTAACCTCTGCTTTATGAAATCTTTGAATTTATCATAAGACATTTTAGTTACTTCGAGTGGGATTTTATTATAGAATCGAACGCAATTTCCGAGAAAAGACTTATTAGCTCTAGATAACCTGAATCTAGGTGTCACAATTTTATCTTTATTTCTTGTATTGAAGTTATGGCGGCTACTATTAATTTCAAATAAATTTAAGTTTTTACGGACAAACATAATATTTTCATAAATGTACTGTGACGGTAACGTTAAAATTTTAAATTCCTTGAATCGACTTCGTAGTGATTCGCGAGGACCCAAACAATAGATTGCGCGAATTGCACTTTTCTGCAGAATAAATATAGTTTCAAAGTCTGCAGCTGAGCCCCACAGCAGAAGACTGTAGGACATTAAACTATGGAAATAAGCAAAGTAAACCAACCTGGCTGTAGCCACATCTGTTATTTGTCTAATTTTTCTAACTGCGAAGGCGGCGGAACTCAGTTTACTAGCTAATCTTTCTATATGAGGACCCCATTGTATTTTACTGTCTAATGTAACGCCGAGAAAAACTGCCTTATCCACTAGTGCAAGTCTTTTACCATCGACAAAGATATGAGTGTCACTCTTAACAACATTAGGGAGAGAAAACCTTATACATTTAGTTTTACAGGAATTAAGCATAAGATTATTGGCGGCAAACCATTTTGATACAGCTGATAATGTGTCATTGAGCTGCGTAAGGTCTGTATCTTTCCTATTGACTTTAAAAATTAGAGAAGTGTCATCAGCAAATAAAACTATATCCGACAATTCATTTACCATATAGGGCAGATCATTAATATATGCCAGAAACAAAAAAGGGCCTAAAATTGATCCTTGCGGTACGCCCGTTTTCACTAAAGACCCTGAGGACGTAGTACCGCTAATACCTACTTTTTGTTGGCGACCTGATAGATAAGATGATATAAGATCGAGTGCCACTCCACGAACTCCATAGTGTTGGAGTTTTAAAACTAGTGTGTAGTGATCTACGCAATCAAATGCCTTGGAGAGATCACAAAATACGCCAACCGCATCCTGTGAATTCTCCCAGGCTTCAAAAATATGCTTTAAAAGTTTAGCACCAGCGTCTGTCGTAGACCGGCCTTTTGTAAATCCAAACTGATGATCATGTAAAATCTGATTTTTGGTGAAATGAGTTAACAATTGATTTAGTATAACTTTCTCAAAGATTTTGCTTAACGCTGGAAGTATAGAGATGGGTCTATAATCAGAAGTATTAAGTATTTTGACGACCCAGTTGGCGCAGTTGGTTAAGGTTCGCCTTACGCGCCGCAGGTCGTGGGTTCGATTCCCACACAGGACATGCATTTGTGTGCATGAACATGTCTGTATGTCCTGAGTCTGGGTGTAATTATGTATATTAAGTATGTATTTACAAACAAAAAGTAGTATATGTATTATATCAGTTATCTGGTTTCCATAGTACAAGCTCTGCTTAGTTTGGGATCAGATAACCGTGTGTGAGGAATGTCCCAGGATATTTATTTATTTATTTATTTATAAGTATGTATTCACAAACAAAAAGTAGTATATGTATTATATCAGTTATCTGGTTTCCATAGTAGAAGTTCTGCTTAGTTTGGGATCAGATGACCGTGTGTGAGGAATGTCCCAGGATATTTTATATTTATTTATATTAGCTAAGAAGATTTGTTTAAAATAAATATTTTCTTTGAATATAATTAACAAATAATACTATGTTAATAATTTCGTTCTAAATTTTGAGTTTCGTAGATAATTAAGATGTAAAATGCGATCAATGCGATTAGCGATAGAAGAAAATTAGTATATTTAAATAATTCAGAGCTGTTAGAATATTTATATGAAATTAATTTAATGTCTTTATCACTTCGATTCTGAATATGAGACAAATGCGATTCAACTATTTCCTCACTAATCTTTACTAATATTATAAATGCGTATGTGAGTTTGTTTGTTACACTTTTACGCCTTAACTTATCAACCGATGACGATGAAATTTGGCACGCAGATAGCCTTTAGTATGACGAAGTACATAGGCTACCTTTTATCCCAGGAACACGGGTGAAACAGCGGATTACAACTAGTATATTTATATTGTATAATAGTTTAGTTTTTCTAATAAGAATTCCATATACACGCCACAACTTATGCTGAGACGGTATCCCATTTGACAGCACTTGTATTATTATTATTTTTTGTATTTTTAAATTAGTACTTATCTACAAAAAAAAACTGTATTTTTTATTGTTTGTAAATGTGTTTTATTGTTGTCAAATAAATATCATTCTATTCTATATACATCCCACTTCATGACCAATAATTTCAGCAGCTAAAAATAATGGTGGTTAATTAAAAAAAAAATGTATCCTTACCTCGAACAAGTCCCAAAAGCCTCCGCTCCGCTCACGGCCCTCGAATAAAACGCAATTTAATAAAACAACACACAACACTATATAATACACACACGAAACAATACGCTCCATCCATCAGAAGCCAGGAAAATACCTTCTGTGTCACTTATACACACTTAAACACTATATTATACTTTTCCACTTCACTAATGTTACCTAAAGATATTAAAAAACTCACTAATAAAAATAAATGTGTGGACATAGACACGGCGAGTGCGTGTGAAAGTTTCACTGAGACTGACGCGGCGCGGCGCCACTAGCGTTCAACGCTTGCGCAGCTTTTACGCGTATCGTGCTACCTCGCTCGCACTCACGTATTATTAGATAGACCACCTGAAAGAGAGATAAATATGATTAATGACTATCGATGATGGAAACGAAAGCCTTTTTTTTTAGATTTTGTTTGTTACAAGGCCATCAACCGTAAATTATAGAGACAATAAATGTATGTAAATCAAATAATGGTGTGAATTATTCGTTTCTATACGCACGGTTCGTTCGACCTATGTATTGTTATGTGGGAAAACGAATGCAGTCTGGATTATTAATTGAATTGCTTACAATTTTCTAGAATGACCGTATAGCATTAATTAGAAAACTGTAAGTAAATAATTGAAAACGGTTTTACAAAAAAATGTATGCCGAATTCAAAGTACCTAACCAAAATGTACTAAGGCGCCGATCCCGCAGAGAAGAGTTCTAGAGTTCTGTGTTCCGAGTTCTGCATTCCGCGTTGACTGTAAGCTATGTGGCGCCTTTGAAAGTAAAAAAAGTGTATGATGTGTGAGCAGTAGCGAATATTGCAGAACTCTAGACTGCTTGCTGTGTACACAATAGTCAACACGGAATGCAAAACTCGGAACTCTAGAACTCTCTCTGTGGGATCGGCGCCTAAAAAGTAATCAAATCCTAATCTGATGACAGTGGGACTAAACGGGAAGTGTACCCTTTCATACAAAAAAGATTTTTCCAAATCAGTTACTAAATGACGGAGATCTGAGGTAATAAACATAACAAAAAACATACAATTGAATTGAGAACCTCCTCCTTTTTTGAGGTTGGTTAAAAAGGCTGCAATCAAGCAACCAAGAAAAATACGTACAATAAAGCTTTTACCAACAAATAAAATAATAGGAAAGCTGTTGAGTAGGTAAACCAACACCCCTACAACTCCCTCATTCTCTTTTTTATGGAGATATACCTACCTAAGTGGTAGTGCCGTCGGATACCGAGACGAAGGTCCCAGGTTTGAATCCTACAATGAGCTTGAGCTTTCGGTGAAGGAAAACATCGTGAGGAAACCATAGCACGGTGGTAGGTTACTTTGTAGTACCCATCTGGCTGGCTACAACATTCAATTTGAAAATCTGTCGCCAAGCACCTATCGCTGAGTTCCGACAGCTGCACTTGAGAGCCAGTTCCTTCTAGGCTTTGTGTGCTTACCACCTTCGGCCACATCATCACTTACCATGGTGAGATTGTGGTCAAACAAATTCCTATACAGAGTAAAAAAAAAAAATTACAGGCTTAGTGTAACCTGTGTGCCAAATTTCGAGTTATTAGACCCTGCGCTGTGCGTGTATCTATCAAGCACTCAGCATCTACTTTTATGTATACAGTACATACATATAATATAGATAATAAAAAAGTTTATCGTAACGAAAGTAAGTTCCCGAGATGGGTGATGGAGTAGCGCGGGGCGGGACGACTACATGCACATGATGTTCCTAGAATTATTACTGGACTTGCGTATGCGCGAGGGTGTCCGCGGCGCGCTTTCTTACGCCTTTGACAAGGAGACTTATAAGTTGTCATTGTTTTTGACTTGCTTTGTATAGGTTTGTTTGACTACAATGTCACCATGAAGATATGAAGACTATAGCAATATATTATTATCATAATCTTAGTTAATTTATCATTATTTTAATACATCGATATTGTGCGTTTGCTGGTTTATTTTAAATATTTTTTATAGTTGGTTGAGACTTATGTTCTATCTCTGATTTAATGTTTGTACCTATTCTGACGAAGCCCCTCTACAGCTAAAATGATATATGGTGTTTTTTGCTGATTCAATGTTATTATTTAAATTAAGAAAATCAATGAATGTCAATAGTTTTTATTATAATTATATTAAGTAATTTAGAGTTTGTTAACTGACATTTCAAAACTAGCACATTATAGTTTTAAGTCATCACTTTATACTGTATATGTTGCAATTTTTGAATAAACTATATTCTATTCTATTCTATTCATGGTGAGTGATGTGGCCGATGGTCGTAAGCACAATTCTACAAGGAAAACAAGTACACCTGCTATAATGCACCATTATAATACATTTCTTTCACCAAAAGTTAAATTATATTAGATTCATATTTCGTATGGAAAATCAATATTAAAATGGCACTTAGCGTACTGTTATAAATAAATTTAATTAGTTACACAATACTGCAGTCACAGAAGTCGAAACAAATAGGTCAATAAGCTAAACTGCAATGTAAGCGATTACCCCCATCGCCACCACAATTCGACATTGCTATAAATAGATATCACCACGCATTTTTTTAAGTTCAGTTCATTCATTTTCAGTAAAATCAGTTATTTCAATCAATTCAGTTCAGTTTAAGTTTAGTTTTGGTTCTTGAATAAATCGGTGTTCCTGCAGAAAAAAGTGTTTCATTCATAAGGACCTACGGACCGCCGCTAACAGTACGGTATTAATGCAGCAAAAAGGTTTTAAAATTTTAACGCTGGCTAATTATTAGATATTCAGGACTTAATGTTTGCCTTCAAATTAATGAGAAACTACATTGACTGCCCTCAAATACTCAGTAATTTCAAGCTTAAAGTACCACAAAGGTATCCTCGAAGCCGAATCAAACCTTTGCTTTTCCACTTCGCGGAACTGTTCCTGGCGCAAATTCACCTATCTCGCGATTATGCAAATTATTTCATGAGTGCAGTAGGTCTATAGATATATTTAACACATATATTAATAACTTTAGGAAAGACATTAACAAAATTTTGTAATTTTTATCTGTTTTATTTTTTGTAATTTTATCTGTTTTTTTGTAAAGTATTAATATTTTAAACGTGTTGTGTTTGCTTTTTGTAACAATAAAAGCATTAATTTAGAGTAAGTTCATATTGTTTTTTTTTTTATACGACTAAAAACAAGCTTACGGCCCGCCCGATGGTAAGCGGTTACCGTAGCCATAGCCGTACACAACATAAAGTTATTTGGCTGCGGTATTGTGTTAATTTACTGTAGCTAGCAAATCTTTAAATATTTTCTCGTGGTAGCTAAAATAGTAGCCAATAACTTCTGTGTTGTGATTACTGATTATAAACTATAAATAGTATAAATATGAATAATTATCTGTGTTTCGAATTTTATTCGTAATTCAAATAGCTTATAATTATTGCCAGCCTTTTTGTCTTCGGTTCATAGCACAGATAACCTAATTAAGCGTATTTTGTTTATTTCACTACCAAACGTTGAGGTATCTTGCTGGACCGAGGCCAAAATTGCTTGGCAATTGGCCTGCCCGAATGTGGAACTGCCCAAAGTCCCTTCCTCGCAGAGGCTCTGGGATGGCCCCCTCTGTGAGCTGGTACGGAATCAATTATTCGAAACGTCAACCAGCTCCGCGGATAGGGCCCGTCTCACTGCTGTTAGTGCTTGGGAATCGGGACTTTGGTTGCAGGCCCACCCATCGTCACATATGGGGACACTTTTGGACTCCAACACTTTCAGAACTGCCGTTTGTTTGCGTTTGGGCTTACCCATTTATGCATCACATCGTTGTCAGTGCGGCACTGCTGTCGACCAACTCGGTCACCACGGACTGTCATGCACCAAAAGCGCTGGCAGATTTGTCAGACACGCCAGTCTGAATGATATCATCCGCCGGGCCCTTACCAGCGCCAACGTAACAGCTATTTTAGAACCCAATGGTATGTTTCGTGACGATGGTAAGAGACCCGACGGAATGACACTTGTACCCTGGAAGTTGGGACGGCCTTTGGTATGGGATGCCACGTGTGTCGATACCTTAGCTCCGTCTCATCTTCCAGAGACAATAAATAAGGCTGGTGGCGCTGCCATGTCAGCAGAGAACCTCAAGCGGCGCAAATATAGTAATATAGATACCAGTTACATATTTGAGCCGTTTGGGGTTGAAACTCTGGGTCCGTGGGGGCGAGCAGTCACCATCTTTTTCGCGAAATTTCTAAACGCCTGGTCGAAGCATCTCGTGACCAGAATGCTGGCATATACCTCGGTCAGAGAATCAGCATTGCCATTCAACGTGGCAATGCCGCCAGCATTCTGGGAACGTTGCCCTCTGACAACGTTTTTTTCATTTAGTTTATTTCTTTTCATTTATATAGATTTTAAGGATTTTATGTTTTTTTTTTTTTATTTGCACTTGTAAAATATTTTTGTTATATGTTAATTCAAATCAACATTATTTATTCACTAACTTTAGATATTCACATAATTATTTCAACATTTCGGTAAAAAAAATTATAAGCTCTCTGTGTTTTAGTTAGTTATATTTGAATCGAATGGCGCGCAAGAATAAATATTTTTCATTTCATTTTTCATTTCATTTCATTTCATTTCATTTCAAATAAATAAAAAAAAACAGACTCAGCCAAGGTTACTCCGAGCAATGTGACCAAAGTAATTAAAACAAACGTAACAACTATTGATGACAGATTGGTACTGCGATCTGACCATGGTATGCATAACATGAGATATATGGACGGACAGACACCAGAGCAACAGCAATATATATATTTACCCAAAAAAAGTGTACCATATGATAAACATGCAAATTAAAAACCTGTTTTTTATTAATTTATTATTCAACCGGAAAACGCCACTAGAACCTTTTAACACCCTCCGACATAACCGGATACCGGTTGATAAAGTGTACACGTGACACTGGCACCGGGTATCAATTAATCAGTGTTATGAAGTGTCGACATCGTGACTGAGTGTCATGCACTTAAAAAAATATAACGTTGGCCGGAGACCACGGTCAAGTTGTGTATAGAATTTTGATGGAATATTCTCATTTAAATTAGATTCATGTAGGTTTTATGGTGTGGGTTGCATGCTAATGAGCTTCAATTTGAGATTTAGTCCTCTACTGGGAATATATTTTTATTTACAAAATATGTACAAAATACAATCTATATATAGAAAATTTTCTAAAGCCTGCCGCTGCTTCCGATAACGGCAGGGTTCCCAGAAGGCTGGCAGCGTTTCCTCTTTGGATAGCCAATCAGACGCGTTGGCGGAAAAACCTCCCCGCCCGCTGGTCTCCGGAGGTCTCGATCAATTTTGATGACAAGGTGCGAGCAAAACGGCGAGCTTCGGACCTCCAAGGTCCCATGGTCTCGACCGCAAAAGGCACAAAAATATAATTGGGTCCAATCGATGCGTATTTTTTGAATTTTGAATTTTAATATACCTTTTAAGTCCTTTTAATATACCTCTAGCCAAAGTCTTTTTCCATATGACCGACTAAGTTCTCTTTCTCTGTATATATGGCTTCGGGTTTGCTTCTAGAGCAGATGATTTGCCTAAACCGGTTTCTGCCCAATATGGAGAGAGGTAGAGCATAGCGTTTATTCGCTCAAAGAGCAGCTTGACTGGGGAAGTACCTCCACCTTACAGAATACCGCAGACAAATAAATTTTAGGTCGTGTAAAGTTGTGTTCCTGCGCGTGAGTTAGGTCGCCAGAGCTTATTGGGGATGGGGAAAGGTCGGTACAGTAGTACCCAACTGATAAGGCGCGTCGTGAATCTTCGTTCGCACAGAAAAGAAAGTAACCGAAGATTAACGAAAGAATGCTTAAAACTTAAAATCAACCTTAGATCACTACTGTAAGGTTCATAATACAATGCAGCTGTTGGTTCTGTCTCACTCGCAAGTGACGTCCCTCCGCACGGCGCGCGCTAACATGGCTATAGCGGTTTCCCGCGCTTTGAAAATGTATCTTCTGCGCAGGTACATCGGTAAGCCATATCAGGTGGGTACTACTGTAACGCGTGAGTGTTGCAAGCGTCCTTCCATAAGGACGCTTGCAACACTTATTCTTTGTCATCATCGTTACGCAGTTAGTCCATACTAACTGCGTAACGATGATCGAATAAGTACAAACACAGATTTAATAATAATACTACGAGTACTAATAATTCTTACTATCCATACATAGGTCTGAATATGTTGTTACTCTTTAACGCAAAAACTACTGAATGGATTTTAATGAAATTTGGCACGCTGATAGAATATTTTCTGGATTAACATATAGGGTACTTTTTATCCCGGGAAAGCCATATCTCCCCGGGTGTTTTTATGATTGTGTATTTTATTTTGTAAAATAAAAAGTATGTATGTATAATGTTTTGGAAAAAATAGCCAATATATGTATAGTCAGATTGTTCAAAAAATAATAATTTAAAAAATGTAACCTTGCTGAGTTTCTTGCCTGTTCTTCTCAGTTGAAAGCCGACTTACGAACTGGTGGTAACTTCAGTAGCTTTGACCTTCATAAGTGTCGTACTACGGCATAAATTGAATAAATGGCTTTGACTTGACTTTGACTTTGGTACGCGAGTGAAACCGCGTCGCTACTAGTAAATTATGTATAATGTCATATGACTCTACAACCAAAATATACAGAGTCGGTTTGCACCATGGAATTTTTGGCAAAACAATCTAAAAGTAAGTTGGTGCTTGTGGAGGCTGGTCGGCTTGAATCAAAGTCAAAGTCAAAGCCATTTATTCAATTTAGGCCCCAGATGGGCACTTATGAAGGTCACATTTACTGAAGTTACCACCGGTTCGGAACTCGGCCTTCGACTGAGAAGAATCCGGCAAGAAACTCAGCAAGGTTACATTCTTTAAATATTCTTTGACCAATCTGACTATGTTTGGCTTTTTTTTTCTAAATAATTAACAATAAAAAAGATATACCTAAGCATAGATACAGACGAAAAAAGAACAAGAAAATAAATAAAAAATAATAATAAAATAAGAATCTCCTATTATTGATATTGTCTGAATTGTAGTCGTCTACTTTGTAGTTTTACAGCCACGCATGTTGTTATTAAGACTAGAATAATAACGTACCTAATGAACCTGAAATTGTTTTGAAAAGAGTAATTCCTCAGTTTATTGTCGGCTTTTCACAGCAAATCCAACCTACCGAACAGGTACGAGAGTTAGACTATAAGTACCTGCAAAGGGATATTTGTAAAAAATTGATATGCAATCAAATGCAAAAAAGGTTATATAAGGTAACTTTATAAATAGGTCTGTAATAGCTTTAGTCTGATATAAAAATATCCCACTGCCCTGTCCTTTAAAATTTAATGCCCTAATCACCACCCTCAGGCATTATGAATGCAAAATTACACCCTAGTGGATATTTTCAAGCAGGTTTTTTTTTATGACATTTACTTATAGTGCCCGAGTTGTTTACGAGTGCGATGATGATTTTACCAGTCACACATAATTTATAATTCAAATTAACATAATTTTATACTAGCTACTATATAGACTCAGAGGTTGTCAACTTATAAACTTATATATGCAAATGCACCCCCCCACACCCAAACACAAACACTATTCCTTCTTCATTATTTTTGTATAGAATTTTGTTTTCTTAAAAATTGTAATTCTTTTTAATTTAAACGTTGTACTTTGTTATTTTTGGCAAATTAACAACACAAAATGTTATTCTAATATTATTTAAAATGTTGTAGATGATGATCTAAATAAAAATCAAAAGGAATGCCTTTTCATCAAATAAATAAATAAAGGCATGTTTAAAAAAAATTACAAGAAAATTTGATTTATTTTTATAAAGAAATTATTCCTTTTAATAAATTAAAAATTACATTTAAAAAATAATTTATAATATGCTATGTTATCTACAATCACAATATCAACAGTTCTTTTAAAAAGCCGTCCAAGGGCTAGTCGGACTCAAACACGAAGGGTTCCGTATGGGGCCCCCTTTAATTTTTCATTTTATTTCATTTGCTATTAATAGAAATACACATTCTGAGAAATTTCAACTATCTACCTATTGCAGTTCATGAGATACAGCCCACTGACGAAGGGATTTCTATGGAAGTCTTTTAAAGGGTCCCATTGCCACTTTTTGGGTAACGAACCCTAAAAATGTCTTCTATATACTACAAGCTTTGTATGGAATCAGATAGCGGTGTGTAAAACTTCCCAGAATCTTTATCTATACTAATAATATGAAATATAATAATAACAATGTTTGCATTGAATAGGCTTCGAAACTACTGAATCGATTTGAAAAATTCTTTCACTGTTGGTAAGCTACTCTATCCCCGGGTGACATAGGCTACTTTTATCATGGGAACGCGGGTGAAACCGCGCGAGATAGCTAGTTATTAATAAGTTTGCAAACCTCTGACTCCTAGGTGGACTGCTGATAAATAGGTGATATCAATATAATAACGTAATCGCACGATCGTTACAAGTAATTGGTCAGAATGTATACAGGTATTAACTGTAATGCCCCATAATGTCTTATTCCACGCGAAATTACCCCGCTTGTGCTATTAGCGTCATTTAAACGCTCTAGCTAGTGTTTAGCTTGAATCATATGAGCTTAGATTAAAAATTAATTGGGAACATACGGTACCCAGTAAGAGCGTGTGGGACACTAAAACTTCAGTGATGAGGCCGCCTGAATAGTTTGCACTTTTTTTTCATATTTTTGTACTTAGTGTTGGAATTATGTAAAAAATTAAGATAATTAGCTAGCCCTCCCTTTTTTCATGTCCCCAGGATGAAAATGGACTCGGGGATAATCTAGCTTTGTATTAGTGAAAGAATTTTCATATCTTTAATTATCGCAATTGGTGTGTAACTGTCATAATTAAAAATATAGTATATTACTCACCTAGGGCAGGAAAGTAAGAAAAGTCTGAGGCTTTATTTCCTGCCCAAGGTGTGTATACTATATTTCTCCTCGACGGAGGCGGACAGCGGCATTTTCGTTTAACGCGGCGGGATGAAAGTTGACGCTTTCCGCCCGGAGAGGAGAAAATAAAAATAAATAACCTGATCTGTAGTTTCGGCGATTATCTCCAAACTAAAAAACAAACTGTTATTAATATAAGTACAGATAGAGTCTAGTTGTAGTGGAGATTAAGTTCGTCTTTAAATATTTATAGTTATCGAAATGCCTTCTTGTTCGTTTACAGCTGAGTTAAAGTGCGGAAGCTAGGCTTGTTTTATAGTACCACCCGCTGTGAGTGCGTATCTTCTCTTTCTTGTTATAATCTAAGTATATCATAACTTGGAATGGGATATTGTTTTTTGTTAATTGAAACTTTATTACAGTCTTCTTCAATGGGTATGTTTCGTCTTTACTATAGATACGTAATGTTTATTCAAATCGATCAATTAAGGCTTTGATAAGGCAAGTCAGTAAATAAGCTTACGACCCGCCTGATGGTAAGCGGTTACCGTAGGCATATGGAAGCTTGCAACACACGAGGCATTACTCACGCGTTACCGACCCTCACGAATGAGCTCTGGCAATCTTAGTCACGCGCAGGAACACAACATTGTTGTTTGGCTGCGGTATTCTGTAAGGTGGAGGTACTTCCCCAGTCTAGCTGCTCTTTGAGCGAATAAATGCTACACTGTACACACGGCAACACATCAAGATATACATTTCCATTATAAGCTGATCTCGCATTGTATAGGATTTCCGTACAATGAGAGGTCAGCTTATATTGGAAATATATAGCTTGATGAATGAATTAATGAATGAAATATTCTTTATTGTATAAACTAACATAGAACAAACATTAGTAAAAACACAAATTAAGGAAGTAATACAATATAGGCGGCCTTATCGCTTAAGCGATCTCTTCCAGGCAACCTTTGGGTACAGGAGAAGCTTCAAAAGGTGGCAGGTTGAGCATCTACCCACAAGTAATACAATATATATTAAATAAACTAATACTAGAAATACACAAATACTATAATACTTTGAGATATATAAAGTAATATACTAATACTTACATACATAGAATAAATAAAGATAAATAGGTAAATAAACTAAATACTAATATTAAATATTATTAAAGTAACTAAAGGATAATAGAAGGAATTAAAGAGAGTGATAGTAGGAGAATATTTGAGATTTAAAGGATTCAATAGTCTGAGCTTGTCTGATAGTCTGGGGTAAGGCGTTCCAAAGACGAACAGCTTGAGCAGTGAAAGATTGGGAAAAAGAGTGTGAAGTTTGTAAAGGGGTTTTGAGGCGAAGTTCAAGAGAAGTACGAAGGGAGTGATGCTGCGAGCTATAGTGTTCGAAGTGCTCCTTAAGATAAGGAGGAGATTTCGGATTAAATAGAATAGTATAAAGAAGTGAAAGTATGTGAGTATTCCGGCGAAGGTGAATAGGAAGCCACTTGAGCTGAGCACGAAACTGGGAGACGTGGTCATATTTGCGCAAGCCAAAAATGAACCGTATGCAAAAATTCTGAAGACGCTCAAGTTTATTTAGCTGCTCCTCTGTAAGGTCAAGATAGCTGACATCAGCATAATCGAGATGAGGTAAAAGTAAAGACTGTGACAGCGCAATCTTAGTGTCAATAGGTAGGAAATTCCGCAACCGTCTAAGAGAACCAGCGGAGGCGAACACCTTCCTGCTCACTTCCGCTATTTGCGGAGCCCAAGATAAGGTTCGGTCCATCAAGATACCAAGGTTTCTTACAACTTCGCTGTAAGGTATAGCGACACCGTCAAATGTTATTTGGGGTAGTTGGTCCCACTTTATCCGAGATATTAAAGTTTTACTACCAATGATGATAGCCTTGGTTTTAGCTGGATTAACTTGGAGCCCGAATCGCCTACTCCAGTCAGATATTGCAGTTAGATCCGTATTCGTTGAATTAATGGAAAAAGGAAGATCACTTAAAGAGGATTGTCTGTACAATTGGAGATCATCTGCATAAAGGTGGTAGAAAGAAGAAATTTTATCATTGATCTGTAGCCGTGCGTACCTCTCTTATTGACTTTAACACCTCTATAATATTACATTATGATACATGTGTGCAAAGTTAGTAATTACAGACGAGGCGGTATTAAGCGATAAGGGAGCCGAGAGTGTAATGATCAATGCACACGCGTGTAAAGTGTATTGTGAAAAAAACAGATTTGTATTTTTTTAAGTAGATTTTTTGATAATAATCAAACCACACAATGAGAACGTCAACAAATATGGCGCGCAAGTTTTTTTTTTTGACAGCGAATAGCTGTCACACTGCTTAACCCGTTTAAATTAAGAATGCTTCGTCTACGCACATATCAATTGCATTGAGGTACAAACTGAACATAATCGGGATTATACTTGTCATAAAACTGTGCGGTAATGTAAAAGCACTAGTGCGTAATAAGCTACATAATGATACTAAAAATGGTGCAATAAATGTCAGTTTAAGAGCAAGTGTGTTGAAAACATTTAACTCTCATCAAAACAGGACCGAAAAAGGCATAACTGCAAAGAAGTTCATTAGCGCAAATATTCAATTTTTTATAATTAAATACGTAGAGATAAATACTGATTAATTAACTTTATGTTTATTTGTCACCTTATTGGTATTTAAAAAGAGATCGAAGTTAAAAAGAAACAAGTTTACAAAATAAAAAATGTCTACTTGTTAAAAATCAATTTGAAAATACGCCTGTCCCGCTGCGTTCTAATATGATATTTACCTTATTAATTATTTACAGTTTGTTAGTATACTGCCACCCGCTGGTAAGAATTTTAAGTACGTTTAGATAAGTATATATTATGCTTATTGGAAATGTAAAATAATAATTTTAAATTATAAGGGTGACTGGTAATTAGTTAACGATACTTAGACACATGATTGTACTCATGATAACAAACAACTTTCCCAAAGAAACAAATAGGGATAAATAACTAAATTAAAAAAAGCTGATGGTGTATTCTTATTCTTGTTGGGTACTAAATATAATGGGCGGACTTTTTGGCGGGAACTTGCAGAGTGATATAGTGTTTTCATTTTTATTTTCATAAATTCGTGTATTTTGAGTTTTATTGCATATGTAGTATGGTGGTATTTTATATCCAATAAAGATCAAGCCATGTGCACCAGTGAAGTGAAATGAAATGAATCATGTGTATCGTGCCTTTTCAAGTTGTCTCAAGAAGTCCGTGAAAAGTTTTAGTACAACCACCATTGTACTAAAACATGACTTTTATGGACAGTGACTGACTTAGGACTATGTGAACGTGATTTATTGTGACGAGAACTTATAATATAACTGGAAAATGGCAAAATACACAAGCCGTGTGACGCCAACAAATTAAAAAAAATATATATATACAGGGTGTTGTTTTGGTCGGCGACAAGCGACCCAGGAGCGGTAGTACAAAATATATATTCCCCAAAAATGGACTTAATTCCATTAAATACTGTAAATATGTTGAGAAATACCTTCTTCAATTTGAAATAAAATTACCTCAAAGTATGTTTACTAGGCACGTGCACAGACTAGAGCTAGGCGCAAGCCGCCATCGCCCCACCCCTTTACTCCCTCGTACTCCCGTTGAGTATTATATCTACACTTTAGCTTATTACATGATTTTCAAAATTTTCATTTTTTAATTTTTATTATTATAAAAAAATAAAGTATATTTTTTATATTTTTTTAGCACCAGTATCATTTGTATTATCAACTCTGAGTCGCTCGTCGCTGACCAAAATAACGACCTGTATAATGGGCTCATGTGCTAAGTAAATAAAAAAAAGTTTCTTTATGAAAGTTGTTTATTATTATGATTACAATCATGTGTCTAAGTATCGTTTACTAATTACCAGTCACCCTATATAAATGGCTTTGATTATTGTGAGCAGCGCGAATTTTAAATAACAAACTTCTTTTTATTTTTATATCATAGAGTACAAGTTACCCAGAAAATAAAAACATTACTATAAGCAGGAATTCACAGTTATGTTTGTTTCTAGATGTGTGGGATCTCTTAAATAATTACTCGATAGTTGTAGCCAGCGTTCCTAGTCTATCTATCTTCCAACGGCCGCGTTTGTTCGAACACTAATTAAAATTCTGCACCGCCTCTACTTTGAACCTTGAGTCAATACTGTTAAATTTAACTGGGTATTGACTGAACGCAGCCTTGTCTTAAATACATTTTAATGAATTTGCAAACGGTACATATACGTTCCTCAAATTGATTACATGTTTTGTTTGGTAACAGTGTAAAATTCATAAAATATTGTGTTGTTTTTAGGTAGATCAATATTATCATTTACAATTAATTTTACAAGCTTTTATTTAACTTGCAATATATGTATGTATGTTTGTTCGTTCAGGTGGAATCTTGCAAGTCGAATTTCACCCACTTCCAGTGGTCGGATTGACTTGATATTTGGTGTACATTAGTATATTGGAAGACAATGCAAGTACAGTCATAATATCGAAAAAGACGAATTTATCACTTGTTATGAAATTTTGTAGGTAAGACAGACAGACAGCAGAGTGATACCAAAGGGCTCTATTTTGTCCTCAACTAATGGCTCTATAAATAGTCTTAAGAGTGGGTCTAAATCAAAATAACATATCTTATAATTGAAATTTACCCAAGCAAATAATGGCAATGCTGCCAGCCTTCTGGGCACTTTTCCTGTTGACAGCGATGTGGACGAATTTTTTGACGCCCCGTAATTGTACATATTTTTATTCTTTTTATATTAGTTCTAATATTAGTTTCTTTTAGTTATTATTATTAGTATTAACTTTATTAGGCTTAAATAAATTTTCAGCAAATAATATTTAAATGAAAAAATATTTTTATATGGGTATTTTCATTATATACGCGAGGGTTCTATCTGAGCAAAAACATAATGGAATGAAAATTCCTCGATAGAAAAAAATCACAAAGATACCTCTAATATTAATTTATTTTCGTTTTTATTCGTTCATGGTGTATCTAAAATTCGATAAATAATATCACTATCATATGACCTAGGGTTGACACTAACAATCTTTTAAAATATTCTATACTTATTTATTTAGATTAGAAGTCTTTGGCGCTAATTAATTTTTGTTCCGCGCGAAACACGCTAGTGGCCCTGATTCTGTTGTTCACAACTAAACTAATTTTAATCTCACTATGTCTCTTTCTAACAAAGAACATAAGAAAAGGATGTAAGAAATTTAGTCCTATCAAATTAGTTCAATGCTTGTTTTCAATATAATTTAGTCGCCATCTATCGCGGTTACGCCTAAATACACGCAAAATAAGACGAAAAAGATTAATTTGACAGCTTAAAATATGTTTTTTTTTATAGGCCTGTGTTTGACCGCAATCTCACCATGGTAAGTGATGATGCGGCCGAAGGTGGTAAGCACACAAAGCCTAGAAGGAACTGGCTCTCAAGTGCAGCTATCAGAACACACCGAAAGGTGCTTGGCGACAGATTTTCAACTTGTTCTATCCTTTTTCAATAATGTTCGTAAAAAAGAGATAAGATGTGACTAAAATTAGTTTAGTGCGATTTACAACAGAATCGGCACCATTGTCCGTTTCATGCCACGCGAATATTAGATATGCGTTTGTTTCATCTGCCAGTCGCTATTTTCATTTATTCTCAGCCATTTTTTACTGGCTTTATGCGCGCTCTTAAGATGGGTCTCGCCTTCGCTAAACACACGGTACTAAGTAATAAACATAAAACGTATCGACAGACAGATGGACGATTACATGTAAATATATGTACAAGGGTATAATTTGTACAATAACATGACTATGTAACACGTGTGTAAATTGTCTATGCCTTGCAAGTTGTAGAGTCGCCACAGACGTTTGTAATTCAATTATTTCATAGAGTAAACACATTTTAATATCCAGGCTCTAGGGTAAGCCGAGAGAGGAGTGCAGCGCTTATTCGCTCAAAGAGCAGCTCGACTGGGGAAGTACCTCCACCTTACAGAATACCGTAGCCAAGAGGCTGCCACTTCTGCCGATAAGTGGCATGGTTCTCAGCTGGAGTATTTTTTCTTTGGATGACTTTGGAAAAAAGCTCTTCGTCCGCTTCTCGCGAGATATCTTCTTATTCTTAGTTACTTATGCTAGCAGCATAGGAGTGGAACTCTCTTCCGGGGTCTGTGTTTCCCGACTGTATTCGAGGACAGAGTGATTAGGCATTTTCTGGGTAAATTCAAATTCAAATTCAAATTCAAAAAGCATTTATTCAATTTAGGCCCTGATAAGGCACTTATGAACGTTGACAAATGGCTCTACACCGGTTCCAAATACAACTTGAACTGAGAAGACTCCGGCAAGAAACTCTGAGCGTAAAAACAGAAAACTGTAAGCGTGCTACATCCTCGGCCTCGACATAACTCCTCATGGGGCCAGTCGAAGGCCAAGCGTAAGCCCGCTCGACAGAAAGAAAATATATCTTGTTAGATTATTTGTGCTGATAATATCATTAAAAAAAACCTCGTCAATCTAACTACAGCACTCGTCGTAGTAGCGATAGAAATTATTCTCGATGAAAATTATCGCTCGTGAAGATTGATATGGTAGTTTTTAATCTTGAACGATTTAACCTCTGGACCTGCCCTAATAGTGACCGCGCCTACACCCCTTTCGCCACGAACCATGCTTTTTAGGCATGGTATTGAAAAAAATAATGACAGTTGTCGCAGTATAACATTCAATGTCATCGAGAAAACATTAGGAGAAAATGACGAAATGTGCCGTGAAATCACGTAGAAATTATAGTGGTGGAAAGTGCAATATTTAATTTCACAAGTAAGTATATTTTTATTACAGTTTTACAAGTAATTTACATTAAAATCATTTTATTTCAAATCATGCATAAATATTATCCAACCATATTAAATAAACCAAAACTTCCATGAGATAATACCGAAAACTATCACTTTCATACATAGTCGGCTTATATCCTTCATTCATTATTATTATGACATGATTGTCATATTAGAATTAGTGCTTAACGCTGTCGAGAACAATATCGATAATAATTAAAACGAATGAAAGATTTTGCGTACGCAATATATTACCTGATTACGTCTATGTTAAACTTTACTATAGGTAAAATATAAACCATGGAGGTATAAATATCTATTTATTAGAGCATAAATTTCCAAATTATTTTTATATAGGGTGTAACGGAAAGGGTATATACATCCGAAGGGGGTGAAAACTACATCAGGTACAGACTCTCTATAAAAAGTTTCAGCTCAAAACAAGGTACTCAAAAATTCAAACCAAATTTTTGAATTCAAGTTTATTGCATTAAAATCATAACCAACATGTCACCGGTCAATGAAGGTCATTGTCATTTTGCGTCCCTTACTAATATTAATATAAAATTTTATCTTCCGCAATCTATGCGCCTCGTACCAAAAAAGTGGATTAGTGTAATGTATATACAGTTTCCGTTACACCCTGTATACCACCTCAAACTTACAAGTTTTTTTTAATTTAGGTATTACCTAAATATCGTTGAAAATAAAACTAGCGTTAAGTGTTACCTAATTAGCCTTAACGCGCCGATCCCACAGAGAAGACTTCTACCCCCTTATTACAAAACATGGTTTAAAATAAAACCAGGTTTAAAAATAGCCTCGTCTCTTTTTATTATATGACGTTAGAAAGTGACCGAATGACAGTTAAACCTGGTTTTGCTTTAAACCACGTTTTGTAATAAGGGGGCTAGAGTTCCGCGTTCCGAGTTCTGCATTCCGCGTTGACTGTAAGCTATGTGGGGCCTTTGAAAGTAAAAAATTACAGTTTAAAAAAACTAAAAAAACACGCTTTAAAAAGCCCTGCACTAAAAAGTGTTAAATAATTATAAAATTGAACCTAAATATATTCTCTGTCTATCCCGTAAGGGCCTAAATGTAAGCAATTTTTGTAATTAAGTTCAATATTTGAATGAAAAGTGTGTGGCGCTTTTCATTTTGTAATTTACGATATTTCTTCATGATAATGATAATGCTTAGAAATTCTATTGGGTTACAAGGAAAAGCGCCCCATTTAGTTGTTAGCGAAAATGGGCATTAGGGTTCCATACCAAGGTCTCTTTAAATACATTTTATGAATAAATTAGTTAAATGCATGTTCCCTATTGTCTAAAAAATATCTGTAGCATGCCCCTACAACCAGAACAAATTGTCAACATAATAGGTCAAGTTGTTTTATTATTAAGTATTACCAATGATTTACTACTTTCCGCTCTACGGCATTTTTTCCTATTTTGTGCCAAATTTATCCGTTTAGCTGTTTATACATGATTAATTTCAAACATCGATATCTTAAACTAACTTTCACATTTATAATATCAGTAAGATGCCATAATCTAAAAAGTTTGTAAACGATAACTAATAAATAAAATATATGACTTATAATATATTTTATTACAAATAGACGGAAAATAATTATGTTACTTGCCATACCGTACCGAAAATCGTTCATTCGTTCATCGACTTACCGTATCGACTGTGTCATGCACTAGTGTAAATGTGAATTTTGTGTATGTAGTTCGTAAAGAAATTTCGTATTTGTTGTAATTAGAAAAGGAGAGCGTGCTATGCAAAAATAGTATAAATATATAGCACACAAATAAAAATAGTAGTATGCGTGAAGTATAAATACACACGATTCTGCATTCGTTGTAATAATTACGTAAAATAGATCTTTGTGAGAGTGACATCCCCCCGCAAAAGTTGGTTGAACGTGATTTCATACTAATTTGTCTTGCTTCACGTCCAGAGGTTAATTCGTTCAAGTTTTTAATGTAAACTAAATGGTTTCAATTAATCAAATTACTTTTATCGAGCAATTCCGAACTTTATCAGTATTGTAGACGTAATTTCCGACCAAGCTAACTTAAGTAATGATTAACGAGTCCCGAAGTTGAAAAAGGAACTGGTTTCCAATTGCAGCTGCTGCCAGGACACTCCGGGAGGTTCTTAGCGACAGGTAGTCTTAATATATGATGTATGTACCTTTTAAACTATGAACAGTCTTGTGTCGACGGGCCGGTTGTCGTGGTTGGTTAAGTTTCCACCTACAACGCGTACTTCCTCAGGTCGTGTTCGATTCCCACCCAGGACATGCATTGTAGGATTCGACGACTCTACCAGTGAACTCTATTATAGGTACTATAGGTAGCAAAATGACATACCACTGACGCAAAAAAAAAAACTCGTTTTTTTTCCACAATTACAGTATATATTTTTTATACGACAAAGTCGGTAAACAAGCCTACGGCCAGCCTGATGGAAAGCGGTTGCCGTAGCCATATGCACGCTTGCAACAAACATTACTCACGCGTTACTGACCTTTCCCCCCTCCCCAATGAGCTCTGGCGACCTTACTCACGCGCAGGAACATGACATAAAGTTATTTGGCTGCGATATTCTTTAAACTACGCTACGCCCTACCTCTATCAAATAATTCATTTGAAATGGATATACGTATAGCCGCTCTGTATGGTGCGAGACAGCCGTGAGTGAAGTAAATGCAGGGCAATTACAGTATTACCCAACTAATATGGCTTACCGATGTACCTGCGCAGAAGATACATTTTCAAAGCGCGGGAAACGCTATTGGTCGGCAGCTGTCGCCATGTTAGCGCGCGCCGTGCGGAGGGGCGTGACTTGCGAGTGAGACGGAACCAACAGCTGCAGTGTATTATGAACCTTATAGTAGTCATCTAAGGTTGATTGTAAGTTTTAAGCATTATTTCGTTAATCTTCGGGGCCATACTTTATTTTCTGTGCGAACGAAGATTCAAGACTCGCCATATCAGTTGGGTACTACTGTACCTACCTAGTTCTAATATTACCAATATATAGCGCAGGCAGTAAATCTACACCTCAAACCTCATGGATCACAGAGTTTTTTTATTTTACATGTATAACCACAAAAAAAACTGACACATGATTGTGAGTAAACCTCATACCCTTAAAAGATAATCCAACTTGGCCCTCATCTTTGCCCACTGTGTATAATTAATGTGACAGGCTGCTCAAGCTCCTGGCATGCGGTTGCCCGCAGTGGCAGGCAGAGTTCCCGGGCGAAGTGAAACTTGAGACCACATTGACACTTCGGCCCACCCGTGTTGTATCTGATTTTATTCTGGATGAATGCTGCCGTTTACATCGATTAGATTACGACACTTTAAAGTTATCTGCGCTCCCGTGGGATCTAATCTTGTCCCCGGATAAAAAGTATCTAATGTGTCCGAAGAAATCTACGTAATTATGTGTTAAATCCATTGTGTCATCGTGGTGTACAGTAGTACCCAACTAATATGGCTTACCGATGTACCTGCGCAGAAGATACATTTTCAAAGCGCGGGAAACGCTATTGGTCGGCAGCTGCCGCCATGTTAGCGCGCGTCGTGCGGTGGGGCGTGACTTGCGAGTGAGACGGAACCAACAACTGCAGTGTATTATGAACCTTATAGTAGTGATCTAAGGTTGATTGTAAGTTTTAAGCATTCTTTCGTTATCTTCGGGGCCATACTTTTTTTTCTGTGCGAACGAAGATTCACGACGCGCCATATAAGTTGGGTAATACTGTACCCCCTTACTCATAAAACCTTATTTAACTAATATACTGTTTAAAGGGTCACGTAAATAACGACACTCTATTGTCATTGTCAAATAATGTGACATTATTTACGTGACCATTTAATCTGTATATTAGTTAAATAGCGATTATGAGTAAGGAGGGTAATTAACGAAGCATACAGACAAATTTTCGCAGGAGTTAGTTAATTATTCGTTTTTCATAATACATCAGGGGACCAAGCTGCTAAAATGTCTTACTGACACGATACTATTCAAGGGCAGATCCAGAGGGGGGGTTATGGGGGTCATGACCCCCCCTGGGGCTCGGCCATTTCAGTGAATCTGCGGGCAACAGCTATAGTATTGTGTATTTTGAAACCCATCCAAACTGGATATAAGTATAAGTGCACACACTTCACAATCACCCCTCCCCCCCCCTGACATGAAGGCTGGATCCGCCCTTGATACTATTGCAATTCCATTATCATTGAGCTGATGTGCGCAGTCTACTAATTCATAATGATCTCAAAATGAACGAAAAGAATTTTAGTACAAAAACTATCAAAACTGACAACTAAAAGATCATTGTGACACGATTGTAGTTTCAGTGGAAAATCGTCGGAAAGCTATTATCGCGCCATTATGTGGCTATTGTGTTAGTAGACTATAAATCTGTAAAATGTGTAAATTTTGACCAGTCTCTCACAAATTGTTTCTTTTGCCATACTAAAATGCGCATTATTGTTTTTATTTACACATGATTTGTAAAGGAAAATAAATGACACCACTGATAGTTCATTGGAACACAATTGTAATAGCAGACTTTGGCCCCAGTTTATTATAGTAGCAGTTTGAACTACACAAATGCAGGGAAACTGGAGTGATAGCATTAATAACATTGCATATAGATGCATTCATAAATATATCGTAGTAACACTAGTAATATACTGTCAAAATAAAATGCTTCTTTGTTCTCGGTAAAAGTATCGTAAAAAACGAGAAATTGGTTATTCATTATTGTGTATTCAGTCGTTCAGACTGTGAACGCGCAGTTCGATGCAAGGCAGCGATACCCGTGCTCACGGCAAATACTATGTACAGTCACTCATTTTTTTTTATACGACTTAGGCCCGGTTTAAATAATTTACGGACCGTTATCGTTTAAGATTTATTAAAATTAAGACTATTATATCTTTACTAATAATGAAGCAAAGACTTCAAAGCTTTGCATAGCAGACCCTCCCATATAGAAGTAGCTATCAGGGCTTAAAAGTAGCTAACGAAATGATCTATATGCCCAGTTTAACAATTAAAAAACCTACCATTGGTAAGCAAAACGATTCGTTTTTTTTATTGTAACCGGGCATTAGTCCCCTTTCCCCCCTCCCCTATGAGCTCTGGCGACCTTACTCACGCTCACGAACACAACTTTACACAACCTAAAGTTATTTGGCTGCGGTATTCTGTGAGGTGGAGGTACTTCCCCAGTCCAGCTGCTCTTTGAGCGAATAAACGCTACGCTCTCACTCTATTAATATTCTATATCTATGCAGAGCAGTGTTGCCAATGCTACGGCAATTACCGTGTACTACGGCTTTCAGGCCAAAAAATCACAAAATCCACGGCCTACGGCTGCATCCCTGTGGCCGTAGCAGATTCTACGGCTTTTTGCAAATTCTACGGTAATTAATTAATTGATGGAGTAGTATGATACGGGTACCTAAGGGTTACTCTGATGCACGTTTGACCGTCGTATAGTGCCATCCCACTCACCCAAATATTGTTTGACAGGTGTTCGAACAGCACTATACGATTGTCGAATTTCGAACATCGGAGTAACCTTTCTGACCGGGAATAATAAGTAAAAAAATTATAAATTGTTGTAATTTTTTTTAAACGAATAGCGAATTGCAAACCTTATTCAAATGAAGCTGTTTTTAGGATTTAAATGTTAAAAACATTTAATTGACATTAATTAAACGTTTTTCCTTTTTTAAGCACGGCCCACCGTTGGTCTTTTTCCATATAAACACGGCTTTTTTACCTCATGTACACGGCCGCCTAAAAATTTGCATTGGCAACACTGATGCAGAGAGACATCCGAACTCTCGGGAACGCAGGCAATACAGCTGGCTATGAAACTATACATTATACAATCAATAATGTAAATTAAACGAGGTACCTAATGAAATAAGTACTATGGAAGAAGCAGAGCTAATGTTTAATTCAGCTTTGGCAGGTATTACATAAAAATGCTATCAACTTAAATCCACTAATCCCACAAAGTTGACGGCTTGAGATGAAAAAAAAAGAAACCTTATTTGGTATGCAGATAAGGTTGGAAGTGGTTTTTTTAGGTGACTCAGCTGAAGTAGCTGTTCACGCCGTCTTAGCACCTCGTCTTGGTGGCCGGTGTCTAAATTCTGTGAGCCGACTTAAATAATCGACCTTATTAAAAGGATTAGAAGGTGTACCTTAGATGGCATTTACACCCTTATGCATGTACAGAGAAATAATCATGCTATGTGATTGAAATCTTTACTAATCCAAGATAGCGGAAGAGTTTTTTGTTTGTTTAAACGAGCTATTCTTTGAAACTACCTGTCGGATTCGAAAAAATCTTTCACAAATAGGAAGCTACATTATCCCCGTGTATTATAGGCTACTTTTTATTACAGGAACGCGGGAGAAACCGCGGGGAACAGTTAGTCAAAGAGTCTCTAGTTGAAACTATGCCTCTCATTGTCAGACGTCTTAAATGACAAAGATGGCAACAGTTTTGATTGTAGATAATGATTTGACTTCCAGAAACTAGCAGATAGTCTCCTAAGAACGTTAACACCGTTAGAATAATAAATAATAATAATAAATTTATTTTCTTTCTCCTTACAAACTAGAATAACAATTTATACAATAAAATTTACATTTTAAAGTTTGTAGGAGAAACTGGTATCCAAGCTAAGCCGGAGCCTGTGTTAAGGATAACCAGCCTCTTTCACCACGGACTATTTTAAGCTATGCAGAACAGATGCATGAAATGTTCTTTTGGATTAAGATAGCTTGCCCTTGCCCCATTTCTGTAATCACTGACAAAAATCTCTACGTATTTTAATATTTAATTTTCGATTGAACAACTCCTTTTTAAATCAAAACAAAAGAAACATTATTTTTAAACCATGATACTGATTAACCCTTAATAAACCCCAACCTTTAATAAACACCTCCCCCCTTACTCATAACGTTATTTACCTAACTAATAGTGGCCCTGATTCTGTTGTTCACAACTAAACTAATTTTAATGTCACTGTGTCTCTTTCTAACAAAGAACACAAGAAAACGATGTAAGAAATTTAGTCCTGTCAAATTAGTCCAATGCTTGCTTTCAATATAAATTTAGTCGCCATCTATCGCGGTCACCCCTAAATACACGCAAAATAAGACGGTAAAGATTAATTTGACAACTTAAAATATGTTCTATCCTTTTTCAATCATGTTCGTAAGAAAGAGATGAGATGTGACTAAAATTAGTTAAGTGCGATTTACAACAGAATCGGCACCACTGTTTAAAGGGTCACGTAAATAACGTCACGGACTTTTTGGCGGGAACTGGCAGAGTGACATAACGTTTTCATTTTTATTTTCATAAATTCGTGTATTTTGAGTTTTATTGCATATTAGGTGGTATTTTATCCAATAAAGATCAATCCATGTGCACCAGTGAAGTGAAATGAAATGAATCATGTGTATCGTGCCTTTTCAAGTTGCCTCAAAAAGTCCGTGAAAAGTTTTAGTACAACCACCATTGTACTAAAACATGACTTTTATGGACGGTGACTGACTGAGGACTATGTCAACGTGATTTATTGTGACTAGAACTTATAAAATAACTGGAAAATGGCAAAATACACAAGCCGTGTGACGCCAAAAAAAAAAAAAAAAGTCACTCTATTGTCATTATCAAATAATGTGAAAAATGTTAAATAGCACTTTATGAGTAAGGGAGCTCGTTTATTCATCGATTCTAGTTTATTTTTACTAAACTAATCCATTGGTCCAATTTATGATTATTCTAAATAATAAATCCTACTTTACAAGTGCACATACCTACAACCGAGCTACTTCCACGATAACGATCGTAATTTCCGTTCTAAAATACGATCAACATAATCTTTTAAGATAATAATTTATAGTATAATATCTATAGTTATCGAACCATCGACAACGGGTTCCCGAAACAACTTATGTCGAATGAGAAACAAGTTTTCGTACATAAAATTATTCGCATATAAAACTCTCATTGGAGACGCTTTCCAACCTGATGTGTCTTAAATGGTTTTTTAAACAATTGTGACATAAACTGCCGTTGAATGTTCACTGATTAATGTTGTAAATAATTAATGAATGTAATTTGTATGGAGACGTATGTGTGTCGAATTTTATGGCGCCATTGCTTGATTCATTCAATTCATTAAAAAACCGTTGGGAGTTTATTAAAACTGACGGAAACTCTGTCTAAAATTATTTATTAAATATGTACTAGCTCTCTCCCGGAGGAGGACCAATACCCTTACAAAATTGATGAAATTTTCTGTACACAACTCGGATAGGGAAGGTGATATCCGTTGCCGATCAACAAAACAATCATTTAAAAAATGTTTTTTATAAAGTAGGCTCATTTTAAAAATGTTTGTTTATAAAGAAGGCTCATTTTAAAAATGTCTGTTTATAAAGAAGGCTCATTAAAAAAAATTTGTTAATAAAGAAGGCTCATTTTAAAAATGCTTGTTTATTTAGAAGGCTCATTTTAAAAATGTTTGTTTATAAAGAAGGCACAAACGCATTGGAATGAAGTCTTTGGTCTGCAAAAGAAAAATAGTACCTATAGCAAATTAAACTGATTTAAGCACAGAAAAGTAAATGATTGTAATCCTAAATATACACACCGGCACAATTTGCGGTACTCAAAAAAAGCAGGATTTTAAAATCTTTTACTTGAGGAACTGGCCAGTTATGATATTTTTTTAATTTATTGTCAAATTTGAAAATAGAAAATTAGATGACATACACTTTTTTCATTCATTTGTTTTATTTTCCCGAACAATACGTTTTGTCAACTTGTTCGAGTAATAACTACGTAATTGTAATTTTTTTGAAAAATTGCACTTAATTGTTTTTTATAAATTTGTTATTCTATAGGCAATTTTGTTTATTAAAAGCTCTTTATTATGCCTGACTTAACATCACTGGAAATCATTAGGGCTGATGAAATGAGAAGAAATGGCCATACCTACAGATCGATTGCCTCAAGGCTTCGTCGACCAGTATCAACGATTCATCGCAGCATCCAGCGGTACAGATCGTCTAATTCTCTTGTGAGGAGGAGGGGTCAAGGTAGAAAGAGATGTACATCGAGGCGAGATGACAGTTTTTTACAACTTGGAGTTCGTAGGAATACGCGATTAACGGCTGTACAAGCTCGAAATGAACTGGAAGACGTTTGAGGAGTACGAGTAAGTGAGCGTACAGTTCGCAGGAGATTTGAAGAAGTTGGTTTAGGGTCGTATATACCTGCCAAAGGCCCAAAACTTGAGAGACGTCAGCGCGTAAACCGATTAAGCTATGCGCGAGAACATCGTCATTGGGATTTGAACGAATGGCAGCAGGTTCTCTTTACTGATGAGTGCAGAGTTCTTTTAAAACAGATCGATGGGAGACAGCGAATATGGAGACGCAAAGGAGAACGCCACATACAGTCTAATTTTGAACACACAGTGGCTTATGGTGGCGGCTCGATTATGGTTAGGGGAGGGATATGTTTGGGAGCTCGCACGGAGTTAGTGATAGTCACAGGAGGGACCATGACAGCAGATCGATACATCAGAGACATTTTAGAAGAACATGTTGTACCATTTGCCCCATTTATTGGTGACGACTTTATTCTAATGCAAGATAATGCTCGTGCTCATAGTGCACAATCGGTGCAGGCATATCTGAGCCACGTAGGTATACCGGTGATGCAGTGGCCAGCAAATTCCCCCGATATGAATCCGATAGAGCATGTCTGGGACTTGCTAAAAAGAAGGGTTAAATCCAGAATGCAACCCCCCAACAATCTGAATGAACTTGGAAACGCATTACTTGAGGAGTGGGAGCGGTTGCCTCAAGAAATCATCGATAACATAATCTGTAGCATGCCCAGACGAATGGAAACCGTAATCAGAGCAAGAGGGGGAAACACTCGTTATTAATTTTGCTTTAATTTTATTGTTAAATCATTTAATGCTTACTTTTTTTTTATTTTTTGTGATGGTTCATAATCATCTAAAAATTTCACTTATTTCAAATTTCTTTATTTTTCAATAAAAAATAACGAAGACTTTTCAAAGTCGTTGTTAAAAGATGTTAATCAATTTGTTATTTTGTGTCTAATTACATTTTCGTCAAATATATGCGTTATTATCTCATAGTCTCACTTTTTTTTCTGTTCCGCTAATTGTGCCGGTGTGTATATATCTTAGAATTAAACAAATGCAGTTTTAAGAATTTTAATATTTTAATTTGATTTCTCTTCTTAAATAAAATCTTGGTCAATGTTTCAATTATGCGAATGTTTACGAGTCATCCGCAAAATATTAATATATTCAAAGAAATACTCAAACATATGGATATTTTATGATTATAATTAAGATATCACAAATGACAAGTCCGATAATTTATAGCCAAAACATCAATTTTAAGATGAAAGGATGGCTGCAAGAAATTTGAAAGATAGGTATTTAACAAATCTATTGCTGTCGCGCTGTGGCCCGGAAATCAATGTGTGAGTGAACAGACTGTGCATGGTGCAAGTGTGCGTGCCGTAGCTCGCACCGCTCCCACCGACCGCCCGCCGCCCGGCCCTCGATTTTACTTTACTTGCTCTACCTTTCAGCGCTTGCAGTTCTGTTGTTCCAAGTGACATTAGGGATTTTGAAATTAGAACAAATACCTAACCATACGTTATTTTATTTGTATTTTGAGTCGATATAAAAAAATAGATTATATATTCGACATTTATGTATGTAATATTATTGGAACTGCATTATATTCACATAATGATAATCTATTAGGGCTTCCAAACAAATACCTATACAACATTTTATAGATTTATATTTGTCCACAGTCCACGCATTTCTTCGAAACTATTTATCGAATTGTGAACATTCTTTTTTTAATGCCTTATATTTACTTCAACTTAGGGAACAGTGCGAAAGTAAAAAATAACTCTAATCTGACACTGTCTTGATGTCAGCTATAATATTTTTAATTGAATATGTATGTATTTAATGTCCCGGGATATTTTTTATTTTTTTATTTTTTTTAATATATACGACGTGCTCTTTCGTGACTTTAAGATATTTTCAGTTTACAGTTATTTCATATTTTTTTGTGTATTATGAAGTAGTTTTTTTTTACTACTGAAAGAGCTTATTTATACGTATATAACATAATTGGACTGTTTTACAAAAACCTTAAACCGACTTCAAAGTACACTAAGAAGTAATCAAATCCTGATCTGATGACAATGGGACCTTTTTCAAATTGGAGAATTTTCCAAATCGGTTAATAAATGACGGAGTTATGAGGTAACAAACAAAAAAAAAAAAAAAAACATACATTCGAATTGAGAACCTCCTCCTTTTTTTGAAGTCGGTTAAAAACAAGCCCTTGAAATAATATTATAAAATCATAATAAAACGTAGCTCGTATCAAGCCAGGCCTTCACGCGTATTACTCCATATCTTGAAATAAAAACTGAACCGATTTTGATGAAACTTCTTCACAAAATATTAAAAATAACTCTAATCTGACACTGTCTTAAATTCAGCGAAATATTTTTACTGGAATACGTCGTGCTCTTTCGCTGACTTCAAATCAGCGTTAGATTAGAGTTATTTCATTCTTTTTAGTGTATTTGGAAGTCGATAAAAAAAAATTAAATTACTTTTTTTTTGTGTATTTTGAAGTCGATTTAGTTTTTTAAATTACTTTTTTATTTCAATTACCAACTTTTTTATTTCGTATTATTTAGAATTTGACCAAGCTCAAGCCAAGCCGCCGCACGTATTACTTATTCCATATCTTGAAAACAACTGAACCGATTTTAATAAAACTCTCACTGAGTTGAAGTAAATGTAAACCAATAAAAAAAATGTCACAATCCGATTAATAGTTTCAGAGAAATGCGTGGACAAACATACACCTATGAAATTTTGTATATTAGTTTGGAAGCCTGAAATTTTGTGAGGAAGTTTCATCAAAATCAGTTCAATAGTTTTTAAGATATGGAATAATAAGTGTGTCGGGCTGGCTTATTGATACGAGCTATGGGCGTTGGTTGTGTCAAAGGGAAAATATCTGAAAACTTTGGTCAAATCCTCGTAAATGTAAGAAAAAAAAATTACAAGTCGATTTTAAATAAATATACCAGCCAAGTGAGAGTCAGACTCACACACAGAGGGATCCGTACAATATTAAATAATTTATCGTTGCTATGACAAAAAAAAAAGTTTCTTGGCCCCTTTAATTTTTCTTTTTTTTATTTTTTGTTATAGCGGTCATAGAAATACATATTCTCTGAAAAATTTCAGCTGTCTACCTATTACCGTTCATGAGATACAGCCCACTGACAGACAGACGCACGGACGGACAGCGGAGTCTTGTTTGGCACCCTTCGGGTACGAAACTAAAAAGTATAGTCACAATCCGATTAATAGTTTCCGAGAAATGCGTGGATAAATATACATACTTACAACCATACATACACCTATAAAATGTTGTATATTTGTTTGGAAGTCCTAATAGATTATCATTTGAATATATAATATTGTTTGGCAGTCCAATAATACATACATACGTGTCGAATTGATAATCTCCTAATGATTTTTTTAAATCAATTAAAAATAGATATTTTGTCCTGTTATTTTGAAAAAGGTTACTAAATATTAGATATTATGATAATCTTTGAACGATCACATTTCATGTTCTTTAATCCTTCATCACTCAAAAATATAAAAAAGAACAATCTTGGTTAGGGCAGACTATACCTTACATGTAGGTTACCAAAGACGTAATACTATATCGATATCGATGAACAACACTAGAGCAGGTATCGATAATATATTATCGACTACTACGCGACACTTCTTTGACTGTATATGTATTTGTCCAAGCCTCTCCTCCCTCAACCCTGCCCGAATACAGGCGATAGAGACAACTGCAGCTTGGATCGATTATACCTATTTAAAATTGACGAAATCGCTATTTCGTAATCCCCAGTTTCCTCCTCCAATACTGAATCGATTTTAATTATTTTTCAAGAATAGTAATAAGAAGGGCTTTGGCTATGTCGGTCGGTTTTCCTTTTATTATTTATATTCGTCATATTTGTTTTCTGCACGCCTGATAAGGGCAGTTAAAAATGATGAGTTTTTGTGATTTTAGAAGATTTTTAGTTTTTATAATAATTAATTTATGGAGAAAAACGAAACCGAGGGACATACAGTGGCACCTACAGATTGCATGGTAAAATAATCATTGCTCTAGTGTCATTATCCAGAGAGGAAACTGAGGATTACGTTTGTATGGAAAAAACACCACCAGTGTTTCCTCTTAATAAAAGCTTATGTAAAATTCTTAAACAATCATAAATCACGCTTTCCATTATTTATACTAAGTGGTATAACTTTAATCAATAAAGATCTTTATAAAAAGCACATTAACGTTCAAAATCACATATAAAAAATACATCAAAAACATAAATGGTATATTTTCTGTTCACGGGTCATGAACATGGTATATGACTGCAAAATATTGTACAGTTATTATAGTCTGTATTGTATAGGTAATAAGGTGGATAATGTGGCATAAAGAGTTTTTGTAAAGGTTTATTCAAATTTCGCGTCTGCGACCTCGAATGCTGACAACTCTATAGGCATGTTACTCGGTTTTGCATCACGGCTGCGTTCGTGAATGCTATTTACTTTATTTTGATCGTGGACAGTGATGTTGCATACTTGCATCATGTAGTCAATTTACACATAAGTGTACAGTAGTACCCAACTGATATGGCGCGTCGTGAATCTTCGTTCGCACACAAAAGAAAGAATGGCCCCGAAGATTAACGAAAGAATGCTTAAAACTTACAATCAACCTTAGATCACTACTATAAGGTTCATAATACACTGCAGCTGTTAGTTCAGTCTCACTCGCAAGTTGCGCCCCTCCTCACGGCGCGCGCTAACATGGCGGCAGCTGCCGACCAATAGCGATTCCCGCGCTTTGAAAATTTATCTTCTGCGCAGGTACATCGGTAAGCCATATTAGTTGGGTACTACTGTACTCTCCTATTTATATGCGTGGATGTGTGTATGTCTGTTTATCACTCTTTTGACAAATACAGTTTCTACAGTAATATTTATTGATAAGGTTGTATGATAAAAATCTGTGCTATTTTATCAATAAAAATGTATCGGTTTTTAATGAAAATTGTCTTTGACAGCTGATCCTCATTAATATTATGAGTGGACTGTTTGCTACATTATACGACTCACAATGCCGAATCGAATTAAGTAAAAAAAACCGGCCAAGTGCGAGTCGGACTCGCGCACCGAGGGTTCCGTACAAACCTGTAGGTACATAAATTTTGTTTCAGCTTAAAGGTATTATAGTCCTGAGTATTTGATATGAATTTCAATTTTATACCTCTATGCGTTCATGAGGAAAGGGGTAGTCAGTTTACAATAATAAAAAATATTTTTATAATATGATGTAACTAAAAATGTATGCTTTTCGCAATTTTTCCTTTATGTGTGCTATAAGACGTCGCTTTTTACCAAATTTCAAGATTCTGAGCTCTCGGGAAGTACCCTGTAGGTTTTGATTCCCTTGCAAGTGTCGAAAATTTGCAGCATAAACGTCTTTATCTTTTGATTACGTTGGCTTTGAAATTTGATTGTTTTACAGCTCTAAAGGAGTAGACCTGATTATATGATGAATTTCAGCTTGATACCTCTACGCGTTCCTGAGAAAAAGGATACACACAAAAAGTGATCCAATAAGGGTTCCGTTTTTTCCTTTTGAGGTACGGAACCCTAAAAAAATATCCTATAAAATGATTTCCAGATTAATGATAAAGCCGGCATTCATTACCTAATAAAAATAAAAAAAACAATTAAAAAAAAACTCATTTGACTGAGTGTGCACTAAAAAGTATAGAATAATAATGTAGAGACTATAATTTGACTGTCTAATTAGCAGATATCGGAATAGGTACACACAGGTAAATAGGTATTCACTAAACTTCGAGGAAGTAAGTAACATCCACTCTATGCTAAAATTCCTATAAAGTAGGTACATTAAATACACTCTACCTATTCCGATCTCTGCTAATTAGGTACTGTATTGAAGTCAGCAAATCATGCTGTATACATGGTAGAATTTTAGATTTTCTATGGAACCCATGATGTCATAAATCTCGTGGGGTGGCTAATCGTAATCTATACTAATATAATAAAGCGGAAGAGTTTTTTTGTTTGTTTAAACGGGCTAATCACTGGAACTACCAGTCGGTTTCGAAAAATTATTTCACTTATAGGAAACTACATTATCCCCGAGTATTATAGGCTACATTTTATCCTGGTAACGTGGGTGAAACCGCGCTCGACAGCTAGTGTTGTTATAATCTTCTCTGGTCCGCTTCAAAAGCAAACGTCCAAACAAGAACTCAATTCGACGGACACGCCACGATTCATCGAAATTAAATCTTTACACTGTATTGTTGTGTAGTGAAAAGTAATATTTTATCATTAGATCTATACATCTGATATGTCAGATGATCAGTGATCCGGGTAGAATGTAGAGTGTGAGGTTGTAGAGCTTACCTTGAGATTTTTTACCGTGTATAAACACCTATAGTAACGATATCTTACTATGGACTATCCAAATGATTTTTCTAAGTGAAAATTAAAATATAACTGGTAATGTTTAATGATAATGAAATTAAAATACTACAAGTAACGAAATAAAAATTTTACAACAAATAGTATACAAAATAAAATCTATACTAATATCTATCAAAATTAAAATCAAAAAGTCATTTATTCAGTTTAGGCCCTAGTAAGGCACTTATGAACGTTAAATTGGTACACACGGCTACAGATCAAGCTATACATTTCCAATATAAGCTGACCTTTCATTGTACGGAAATCCTATACAATGCGAGATCAGCTTATACTGGAAATGTATAGCTTGATGTGTTGCCGTGTGTACATACAGTTGAATTTACTACCGGTTCGGAATACACTTAAACTGAGAAGACTCTGACAAGAAACTCAGCAAGGTTTTTTTTTGTGGAAGATCTTTTAATATAACAGCTTTTTTTATATATCTTGGTGTACTGACCACGGTGATACTGATGCCGATTCTGTTGTAAATCGCATTAAACTAATTTAAGTCACATCACATCTCTTTCTTACAAACATTATTGAAAAAGGATAGAACATATTTAAAGCTGTCAAATTAGTCTTTGCCGTCATTTGCGGGTATTAACACGTAACCGCGATAGATGGCTACAAAAGTATTGAAAACAAGCATTCGACTAATTTGACAGAACAAAATTTCTCACATCCCTCTTATGTTCTTTATTAGAAAGAGACATACTGAGACTAAATTAGTTTAGTTATAAACAACAGAATCAGCATCGTTGTTGTCAAAGACAGGTATTGGTTACCTATTACATCTACCTTAAATAATTCGGTTGTTATTAAAGAAAACATAGTTTTCGCATTAGCTACTTTACTTTTACTAGCAAGAGGTTCATAATTGTAGTCTTTCGTCTCGTAACTTTCATTAACAAACCCTATGAGAATGCGTGACCGATACGCACGTCGCCATTTTCTTTTTAATTGCTCATATAAATTGTGAAACGTGGGAAATGCCTTTAGCCAAATTATTTAATAAATTATTTGATAGGTAACATGTGTTTGCTTTCTTTTATTTAGTTTTCGATGCCCTTCTCTGGCTTTCACATTTCTACAAAAGTTAAGATAATGATGACGTCGATGACGACGATGCGGTTTAACTCAGCATCAAAAGTTGCTGATAACTTTTCTACCGACCGTGTCATATTACGCAATTCACAGCTTTCATTCAACTAGAAGGTACCTCCTAAAATGATCATCTACTTTTGACTACCTATATCTGTGGTACATGATATGTACCACAAATCATAGATAATATACAAGAAATATAATGATATAAAGCATTCCATGGGGATCGTGTGGATTTACCGGAATTCAAATATAAAATGTACCTGTTCCTTTTTGTTACAATCCGTTTCGTTATAGACTCTGTGGTTCAGCTGGGTCTCTGTGACAATCTAAACATTAAATCTATTACTCGGCAAAATCTTATTTTTGAACAGAAGTAGTAACCAGTTTACCAGTAGCGTCTAGAATGGCCGAAGATTTGAGAAATAAATAATCATATAAATATCCTGGGATATTTGATCCCAAACTAAGGAGAGCTTGTGTTATGAAAATTAGATAATAGATAAACTACATATACTACCTATTTACTTGTGTTTTTCGTGGATGGGAATCCAACTCACAAAATGAGAGTGGCTTGTGATAAACTGGATCAATAATATTTAGTCATGACAACCCTAAGCACGTCCAAACAACAAAAAGACACCGCGTCATCGCACGCGCATTGACCGTTATCGTTCGAATGTCGAAAGCGTAAGGTGCGCGCGCACCGCCCGCCGGCACAGTGGAACTAATGGTCCGTGGTTTGAAATATCAGGGCTAGCTTGATGGCGAATTGATTATGTCATACTAGCTGTCCACTGCGGTTACATCCAGCGCCGGCCCTAGGGTAGAGATACAGGAGCGGTTGCTCTAGGCGCCAAAATGCCAAATGTGAAAAATAATTTCGATTTTGCATCAACGTGTTGACCAAAGGGCGCCAAAAAACAATCTCGCTCTACCCGAATCAAGGGCTAGGGCCGATGCTAGTTAAAACTACGCACAGTACCCAACTGATATGGCTTACCGATGTACCTGCGCAAAAGATACTTTTTGTACATTTTCAAAGCGCGGGAAACCGCTATTGGTCGGCAGCTGCCGCCATGTTAGCGCGCGCCGTGCGTAGGGGCGTGAGAGTGAGACGGAACTAACAGCTGCAGACTATTATGAACCTTATAGTAGTGATCTAAGGTTGATTGTATGTTTTAAGCATTCTTTCGTTAATCTTAGCGGCCATACTTTCTTTTCGGTGCGAACGAAGATTCACGACGCGCCTTATCAGTTGGGTAATACTGTACCATAGTCTATCTGCTTGCCTGTCATCGCTTTCGGTTATGCGGTAAAAACAGACATTCGCATTTATAACTATAATATTAGTAGAGATCATTCTGCATGTAGGTATCAAGAGATTTATATTTCGATGCGATAGTAACTTAGTTTTTATAGATTGTAGTCAACGCGCGAGTGTTGCAAGTGTCTATAAGCCACAGTAACCGCGGGCCTTATTGATCGGTTACCACCTTATAAAAAATAGTTTGACGACGAGGCAATGGGTTCGAATCGTTTCAATGACCTTGAGCTTTTGGTGAAAGCCAACATCGGTAGGAACCATCATTGAGTCTTTTTCAAGTTTATAGATAAGTTAAACAGCCTGGGCCTGTAGACAAGATGGTTATCGACAATCGTCATCGTTAGTAAACGATCAACCTTTGTATGGGATTGATATTTCAAATCGAAATATCACGTGATTTTTAACAATCTCTTACGTCAATCCCATTACAAAGGTTGATCGTTTACTATCGATAACGATACTAATATAAACTTATTTGTTTATATTATATAAACACCAATATTGAATACTAAACGAATGTTCTCTGCTAAACCGCTAATTTATTTTGCATAAATCTGATATTAATGCCTTCCAAGATTTATACGATAATATTTATGTTTATAACATAAATAACTCGGACAAAGCGGAAATAAATACGAATTTATAGGTTTATGGACGATTCAATCGACTCTACTCCTGATTTATGACAGATTTTCAACTTGGGTGTGGTAGCCAGAAAGGCGGGTATTACGTATCCTAATTCCTACTACCACAGCTACCACACCGTGCCATGGTTTCTTCATAATGTTTACATTCATCGAAAGCTTCAAGCTCATTGTAAAAGAACCTACGACCTCTGCCACAAAGAGACTGTTATTGTTTGCATAATCTCTTCACAACCACAATAAGAAGGTATTTTGCGAAATTCTACTCCCACGCGGGCAAAAGCTTATGTACCGAATAAGATATGTCTAGATTTGAATTTAAATCCAACCACAGCTCTAGTCCACTTGTAGAATTCTTATTTATTGAGTGTCACTTCTGTCGACAAAGTTCTTACTATAATTTATGCATTCATTTTCTTCATTTAAATGTTCTGACCCGAGGCAATTATATATGCGTTTTGTAATGCAGGTTTTTTGTAATTCTTAATTAGACAAATTCACAAAATTAATAACACATTTATTCAGTTTAGCTATAAGCACCTATAAACTCTTAAGCCGGTTATAAATAATTGGACTGTTTTACAAAAAACTTAAACCGACTTCAAACTACACTAATAAGTAATCAAATCCTGATCTGATAACAATGGGACCAAACGGGAAGTGTACCCTTTCAAATAAAAAAAATAATTTTCCAAATCGGTTAATAAATGACGGAGTAGGTAACAAACATAAAAAAAACAACTGAATTGAGAACCTCCTCCTTTTTTTGAAGTCGGTTATAAATAAAAAGTATCTTGTTGGACAATTGCAGGCCTCCTAGGCGGCTTGATAACTACAACAGTAGGTTGACTACTAGCTTAACTCGACCGATCCGTAGAGGGCATTCGTGGTGGAGTATTTGCCCATTCCCTTTCACCATCATTTGTGAAAGGATGCCTGTGCTCAGCAGGGAGACACTATAAGCTGATGATGATGATGACAAATTCAAATTCAAATTCAAAATCATTTATTCAAATAGACCTTCGCAGGCACTTATGAAAAGTCTGACTCTAATACTCTAACACCGGTTCGGAAGGTTGCATTTGCTGAGAAGAGCCGGCAATAAACTCAGCAATTACTCTTTTCAAAACAAGCTTAGATTCATTACATAATATTTACATTCTAATCGCACTGACAACAATTGCGTGCCCCGGCGAGGCGGCAAGCTGGCAGGCGTCCTCCTCATAGAAAGTGTCTACTGTAGCCTGTGGATATTAGAAAATATCAGTGGGAACGCAATATGTTGTCCAACTTTAGCCTATATAAAAAAATAGCCTTCAAGTGTAACGATTGGAGCACATCGGTAGAAAGATAGTAAAACAGAAGATATGCACGAAAGGGTACTATAAAGTTTCTGATTTTGTAGATGACAAGAATGCATTTGAATGAATTGTTCGCTTCGCAGGCTATTGTTATATATATTTGGTAATTGTAATACTTCTAAGTACATATTAAAAAAAAGACTTGCTGAGTTTCTTGCCAGTCTTCTCAGTTCAAGTTGTATTTGGAACCGGTGTAGAGCCATTTGTTAACGTTCATAAGTGCCTTATCAGGGCCTAAATTGAATAAATGTTTTTTGATTTTTTTTTATGCTTGGTGACAAATTTTCAAATTGAGGGCGCTAGGCCGTCAGGTACTATAAATTACTCTACCACACTGTGCTGTTCCCTCTCGACATCTTATTTCCCCTTGTTTAAAATTAGCGAGCCTAGTAATGAGAGAAAGGTCATTATCATTTGAGATCATCTGAGAACAATAAGTGTTCACACGAACTAGTTTAGTATATTTATTATAGCAACATATTTACAAGTTTAAACCGTTAGTAACACTGGATTTTAGGCAAAATCAAAATCTCATTTATTTCTTTCAGGAACTTATGTTACAATTGAAGCTACCACCGGTTCGGAATACACTTAAACTGAAAAGACTCCGAAACTCAGCAAGGCATTATTTTTTTAAACAAGTATCCGTCGATTCGTCCGTCTATATATCACAGCCATTTTACTTGTAAACTATAAAGTAAATGTAGTCTTGCACCCACCACACATGAAATATATTCATAGCCCAGTTTTAGTTATGTCCCAAAGATCACTACGCTTTCTGGAATTATAATCAATATAACAAATCTCATTTCATGTCCCCATTAATAAAGAATTTCCGCAAAATGAGATCTTATTCCATTTATAGCTCAATAAATCAGAGGAGATAGTAAAAGTCGTTCACAAAGCGCTCTGGTAACTATAAAAGTTCTTTGATCGTTGGATATGAGATAGCAAAGTTAAGTTACAATCAATTCATATTATTGGATCAACATGCACAAAAAAATACAATTTATTTTAATATATATATTTTTCTTCTGTATTTAAGAGCTGTTGCTCTTGTCGGTGTAGCTTCTTCCATTCCGCTCTATCATTAGCAACATTTTGCACCTCCTTATACGACACGCCGTCTATTTTTGCCTTTACTTGATCTATGTAACTTATTCTTGGTCTTCCTCTCCCTCGCTTTCTCTCTATCTTTCCTTCTACTTTGTTTTTGATGAATTCATCGTGTCGTATAAGATGGCCAAACATCTTTCCCCTCCTATTCTCTATAGTCTTCATAATGTTCCTTTTCTCTTTTACTCGACTCAATACTTCCTCATTCGTCACCCTCTCAGTCCAGCTAATCCTCTCCATTCTCCTCCAACACCACATTTCAAAGGCCTCCAGTCTTTCCCTATCCCTTTGTGTCATTGTCCACGTCTCACACCCATATATATATTTTTTTTACTTTGTATTGGCCTGTGTTAGAACACAATCTCACCATTGTAAGTGATGATGCGGCCGAAGGTGGTACATAAAGCCTAGAAGGAACTGGCTCTCAAGTGCAGCTGTCGTAACACACCGATAGGTGCTTGGCGACAGATTTTCAAATTAAGAGTGGTAGCCAGCCAGATGGGTACTACAAAGTACCCCTACCACCGTGCTATGGTTTTCTCACGATTTTTTCCTTCACCAAAAGCTCAAGCTCATTGTAGGATTCGAACCCGGGTCCTTCGTCTCGGTATCTGACGTCACTACCACTGAGCTATCATCGCCTTAAAATAAATGCGAAAAATGTTTATTATTATCGTATAGTATAGTGTGGAGAGAAGACAAAGCTATTTTTGAGTCTGTATACGGGGGTGAGCAAAGGAGTATAAACTAATTATTACCAATTTTATTACTCAAATAATTGCTAATTTTAATGACGATGCTTACTTATTGGTAAAATTCTATTGAGCTTGAGTGGAAACCATGTTTGCTTTTGCACTGACTAGTAACAGTACCAATCACTGTATGTTTAGTTTGTGTAACTTGCCAATCAGCCAATCAGAACATATTGTCGGTGGTGGGGATTTGGCAGAACAGATTTCAAATAATATGAACATCATTGAGCTTCTTAAGGTAAATGGGCAAAAAAAAAACTATTTAGTCCGTCTTTTAGACACGTATTTTTTCTTTTGTCACATAACAAAAACTACGAAGATATCGTGTGTTGAAGTTCCGCGTGACGTCAAAGTCTACTCTACTAAAGTGACGTCACGCACGAGCCCCCACTCCTGAACTTTGACTCGCTTTATCTTTGTACATTTTTAATGATTTAGTAAAGCAAAAAATACGTGTCCAATATTTTTTGATAATCTAACTGACGGCCTTATTAGAATTATTTTTTTTTACCTAGGAATCATCCCTATTGTTCGATGCAAGGTAGTAACGTACTTTGTCTTACCTGCCTGACTGGCTATAATCCTTCAAATAGCTAACAGTGTGATCCACAGTTTCACTTGAGAGCTAGAGCTGGATTACCTTCGGCGAAATCATCACTGACCATAGTCAAATTGTGGTCAAAAACAGGCCAGCCCGCCTGGACAAGATGGTTGTAAATAATCGTCATCGTTAGTAAACGATCAACCTTTGTCCCATACGAAGTGTTAAACTAATGAAAATATCGATAGACTATCGATACTACCGGGCCTTGATCAATAGTATCAATAATTATACTTCCATGTTACATCCTCGAGATTTAATTAAACCATGTAGTATGAGTAATTCAGAAGCGCTCGTGGTGTAGCATGATTAGCCGTTCTTAATCGATCGGCAAAGTTAAGCTATGCCTGTCGTGGTCGGTACCTGGATGGGTGACCGCCTAGTGGTATTTCAAATCGAGCGTTTCCGTGCTTCGGAAGGCACGTAAAGCCGTTGGTCCCGGTTATCACTTAATTGTGATAGTCGTTAAGCTAGTTGGATGCCCCCTAGGCTGCTTGAAAAATTCCAACAGTAGGCACGCGTGGTGGAGTATTGCCCATTCCCTTTCACCTTCATTTGTGAAAGGAGGCCTGTGCTCAGCAGTGGGACATTATAGGCTGATGATGATGATGTAGTATAGTATTATTATTATTTATTTATTAGTTCACGTAGCCAGCAAGCATATACAACTGTGACAAATTTGTTTTGCGTGAATCGGTAGAAGGTAATATGCTAAAATGTGTAAGTCTAAAAACTATGTTCAATTATTATTGTAAATAATAATATCGCAATTTCTCACATAATCGATAGTACATTCTATAGATAAGTATAAGTATAAATTGTCGATAGTTTTCAACTCTACTTGGGAGTGACAGATTTTATTTGACGGCACGTCATGCTCGTTGCGTTTTGTAAGTGCACGATGTGTTAATTTTTAATAAATTAAAATCATTTATAACTTTTATTTCCCAGCTTTTAGCGCCTCAATATTTTTTATATAAAGATCTTGTAAACTTTTCATTATAATTAATATAAACTTGTAAGTTGTTATTTTTGGGTCCAAGACTGCCAACCTTCTTTCAATCCCATATAAAGGTTGATCGTTTACTAACGATAACGATTGTTGACAACCATCTTGTCTACTGACCCTGTACAAAGTAAAAAATAACAATTAAGGCGGCCCTCTGTGGCCGGCGCAACTTCAACGCGAGCATAGTCTAAAAGCTTGTTGTTTCATCCAACGTAATGTTTGACTGCGAAAAAAGAGAGACAGCATCAGAGCCGTCGGTTATCAGTCGGTAAATTCCGCTGATCACTCGCGGCCGCTTCGCTAGGTCGTCATTCATGATTTCGCATTCATAAAACTCGTTCCAGCAGTATACTTCTTGTGAAAAAATCTTACTAGTTTGTGAAAAAAATGTTAGTTATTTAGAATCTCCAATACATTTACAAGCCTGGTATCTAAATGTTTTCTTTACTTTTACAATTTATAGGTACATTAGATATGGCCAAAGTTCAGGCAAAAACGCTGTTTTTCGGAGGCTTTGGCTGAATTTGTTTCACACTTTATTTAAATTACGCCTAGATACAAGGCTAGATATAGTGCACAAGATACTAATTTGTTCAAAACATCTAACGAAAAATGTTTAACAACGCCATAATAAGTACAGAGGTTTTGTATGAAAAGTATGACGAATTGAGTCCTCTTAAAGCGAAAACTTCTCGCTAGTGTGAACGAGCTAATCTGAGATAGACCAATTGTACGGACCTCCGTCCAAATTACCGCAGATGTTATCTAGCGTTGAAATATTAACACTGCCCGCTTATTTATTGCTCGCTCTATTAAAATGCAATTTAGATTTACGTTATACACATAAATAACTGTCAGTTTTTAGCTGTTGCATTGAAAGTAGCTAATAAAGTATCTGATACTTATAAGATAGATGTACTAGCGTCTGCCTCCCGGTTTCAAACGCGTTCCCGAGAGATAAGTATGCCATGTTATTCCAGATAATGATCTACTTACGTAGGTACAGTATTACCCAACTGATATGGCGCGTCGTGAATCTTCGTTCGCACAGAAAAGAAAGTATGGCCCCGAAGATTAACGAAAGAATGCTTAAAACTTACAATCAACCTTAAATCACTACTATAAGGTTCATAAAACACTGCAGCTGTTAGTTCCGTCACACTCGCAAATCACGCCTCTCCGCACGGCGTGCGCTAACATGGCGGCAGCCCGTGCTTTGAAAATGTATCTTCTGCGCAGGTACATCGGTAAGCCATATTAGTTGGGTACTACTGTACCAATTTGCATCCAATTCTGTTCAGCAGTTACAGAGCTGAGTGCAACAAATACACGCAAACTTTCGCTTATATAATGAGTCGGGCGCCCTAAATAATAATTTGGAACATTTAAGCTTTGTCGTTATCAAGGATACTTTATGAATAAACAAACACGCCAGGGTATTTGTATACTGTTTTATTGCCACGCGTGTACCATATCAAACCTCAGTGACATATCTTTATGTTAATTAACGTTTTAATCAATAGATTGCCAAGTATATAAATAACAAAAAAAAAAGAAAAACATTGACTACCCAATAGAGATTTTCTTAGCCCTGAACTGAAAGAAGGATTATCAAAGCTTTATTATTAGGCGCCGATCCTCTAGATAGAGTTCTAGAGTTCTGCGTTCGGCATTTATTATTGTGCAAACAGCAAGCAGTCTTGAGTTCTAGAGTTCTGCAATATTGGCTTCAGATCATACGCCATACACTTTTTTCAAAGGCGTTGCATAGATTACGGAACGCAGAGAACTCTAGAACTCTCTCTGTAAGATCGGCGCCTTAAGTCATGATTTAAGAATAGATAGTATTAATCGAAATTAAATCAAATATCATGGGGCCAGAATCTAAATTCAATTGTTTATGTTTTTAATTTTAACCAACCACTTCAAACAAAAATGGATGAGATTCCAAAATGTCGGAATCTCTTCAGAACTTACATGGACTTAGCGAAATCAAAATTTTCAATATAACAATGAATTATATTTAATATTTTATACATCCATCCTAGTAATCAATCATTATGAAAGTGTGCGAAAATGTTTTTACTCATTCACGTATTTTGTTTGTTTACACAAGAAAATATAACCAACCTATTGACTGGCAATGAAAATATAAACAACCTTTTTACTGGCAATGAAAATATAACCAACCTTTTTACTGGACAATGAAAATATAAACAACCTTTTTACTGGCAATGAAAATATAACCAACCTTTTTACTGGACAATGAAAATATAACCAACTAATTCCTGTGTGATGCAAATGCGCCCGGTATGCGCGGACGCAGGCGAGCAGTAAATTATCAACGCCACGTATCGTTTGCGCGGCGTCCCTCCGGGGAGCGATCACTTCTGATAAATAAAACGATATTATACATCAACATTACAAAATAAACAACATGTTCTCGAATAGATGAATTGGATGAAGTATGGTGCAGTATATGCTAACAGTTTCAAGTACTGTATCCAGACTGTATACTGGGGCCCAAGTCTGCTAATACAATTGTGTTCCAATGAACTATCAGTGGTGTCACAATTTACACATTTTACAGTTTTGGTAGTCTTCTAACACAATAGCGTCATAATGGCGCCATAATAGCTTTCCGATGATTTTCCACTGAAACTACAATCGTGCCACAATGATATTTTAAATGTTAGTTTTGTCAGTTTTTGTACTAAAATTCTTTTCGTTCATTATGAGACCATTATGAATTAGTAGACAACGCACATCGGCTCAATAATAATGGAATTGCAATAGTATTCAAATTCAAATTCAAAAAGCATTTATTCAATTTAGGCCCTGATAAGGCACTTATGAACGTTAACAAATGGCTCTACACCGGTTCCAAATACAACTTGAACTGAGAAGACTCCGGCAAGAAACTCAGTCAAGTCTTTTTTTTTTAATGTGTAGTTAGAAGTATCATGTCAGTATGACATTTTAGCAGACTTGGCCCCCTGGTTTGAATTATTATTATAGCTGTCATATTTCTTGTCGGAGTAGCCGGTGGTATAGTCTGTAACGTTGCTAAGGTACCTTTTTTTTTGCATGTGGGCACCTAAATCAAAGAATTTCTTAGCGGGAAACCTGCCAGATTCGTGTCAACAAGACAGTGTCAGAGCGGAATTCCTACAACTTATAATTTGGGTTTTGAACCAAAAGAATACCATTATGGTGCGACTCCGTCTATCTGTTTTTTAGTATATACCCACTTTGTAAGGGGTTTATTATTTTTATTTTTATGCATTATTTTTTGCCATAAGCTCCTTGACTCGAGATCACTTTCAATTATTTTTTCTTCAATGTCAGTAATTTATTAGAAATACAATAAATAATTGAATTATTAGCGTAGAACTCCAACAATACTTCCTGTATTTTAAAGTTCTCATATTAATGTTGGTGAGTCAGCAATATTGGCCTTTGTGCAGAGTAGGTGTTATTAACTAATTGGGGATCAAATTGCTGGTTCCATAGCGGCAGTGTTGGAATTATTATTAGAGAAATTGTTCTATTACGGTGGTTAGAATCAACTGTAACGTTCATAAGTATTACCAGGGCCTATAATGAATAAATTACTTTTTGGTTAAAAAAAGATACATATTTTTTATGACTAACAAAATTATCAAGGTTAACATCAAGGTTCCAAATTTTTTTTGCATTTCTCATCCTTCACTGAAAAAAAGGATCTACAAAACTAGTTATGTAAGTTGACGTTTTTTTCTTAAAATTTTGTGTTACTGTTAAATAAAATTTTGTAGTGAGTACCTTTTTATCAGTGTTTTTCGGTATCATCAACCTGTCTTATTCTCAATCATTTGTGGTCGACGCAATACACTTCTTCCATTCGTCTCTTCTTTCCGTCATACCGGTATTTACTCCTTTCTTACCCATATCATCTTTCACACAATCCATCTCTTTTTCAGTCTTCCTCTTCCATATCTATCCATTTTCATATTCATAACTCTTTTTGACGGGCCAGCTGGCACGGTTGTGGTTAAGATTCCACCTATCACGCCGCAGGTCGTGGGTTCGATTCCCACACAGGACATGCATTTGTATGCATGAACATGTCTGTATGTACTAAGACTGGGTGTAATGTATGCATTTACAAACAAAAAGTAGTATATGTATTATATCAGTTATCTGGTTTCCATAGTACAAGCTCTGCTTAGTTTGGGATCAGATGTACATGTGTGAGGAATGTTCCAGGATATTTATTTATTATTTTTAGTCATGTGGCTCTCATTCCTCCTTATAACATAATCATTTTTCTGTATAAAGATGTAAATATCGTCATTGACAATTATTTCAGAGAGGTACACATCACACTTTATCATCTGGATAAGGCAGACAGCTCGAGTAAACAGAATAAACATATGACATTCGAAGAATAAACCATTTATAATACGTATTTATCGCACGTCAGTTTAAATTGGCATCGTTGGCTTTCTATAACATGTCACACCAGTTTGTAACGAAGTGTCAGACCCCCCCCCCCCCACTCCCCCGTCCACCCGGCAGCTTTAGGCGGACACATGTGCAAGCGCAGCCGATAACATTAATATTTCATTAAGCACATAAGGTGGATTTCACACGCATGTCGGTTGTAGTACTAAATTAAAAAAAAAACGGGTCAAACTGAAAGTCAAAGTCATTTATTCAATTTAGGCCCCAGAAGGGCAATTATGAAGGTCACATTTACTGAAGTTACCACCGGTTCGGAACTCGGCCTTCAACTGAGACGAATCCGGCAAGAAACTCAGCAAGGTTACATTTTTTAAATATTTTTTGGACAATCTATGTTAGGCTTTTTTTCCAAATAATTAACAAAAAAGATATACCTAAGCATAGATACAGACGAAAAAAGAACAAGAGAAGAAAGAAGAAGAACAGGAACAAATAAGGTTCCAATTCAGTCAATAACTTTTAGCCGAGAAGAATTAAACTAGGGTCATTTTGAGAGATCTTCTTTGGCAGCCTATATGCTAAAAAGAGATAAACATAGTGCAACTAAGAGAGACGCCCTCTTCTAACTCTGTGATCATTATTAGAAAAAATACACTGGAGGAAATCTCCTTCGTTTTTGTCCATTTCATCCAGTTATTTTGTAGGTTTTACTCCCTTTAGATTGTTAATATCCATATAGGTTACGTTACGTACAATAGCCAATGATCTTGTGTTATGTGTTTTTTGTTTTCTTTTTAAGATTTTGGGCTGAATAAATGCTTTCTATTTCTATTTTTCTATTTATCACCAAGTAGTCCACCTAATAGTTCGTCACCCATTTGACATTAAAAAAAATGCTTAAATGTAGAACGTTATATTATAGCTTACGAAATTCGAATGATTTTTCGGTTCATATCGGTATTGACTCCATTTTTTGAGTAAGTCATCCTGTGAGTAAGCATCCTAAAAGTGGTTGACTCGTTGCAACTGGTCACTTGTCACAGGACTGTGTAAACTGGTCGATTGAACGACAACCGAAAGTGACTATATATTTAATACATGACATAAGTAGTGGCTGTGTTAATCTCGATAAAGTTTACTGTGATTAAATGAAACTTTCGATATGGAATTGTTTAATGACATGCGCAAAAGATGAAAGTGTCGATGAAGGTGTTTCTAATCAAGATACGTAGAATGATTCTTAGAGAAGAATAGGATTGTTATCTTAAGTCTTATGAGCGAGACATCCACTGCTAACATTTGATGTAACTGCTAACAAATGATAATTTATGTTAGCACGTAAATATTTGGTGAATAGAGGAAAGAAAAGTGATCCAACGTTTCAGCCACACCCATTATTACCTTACAATAAACATAGTAAGATAATTCTAGAAGTAAAGAGATGGCTATTTCAATAAAACATATGATTAAAAGTAATTATGTACAAAAGTACAGACAAACAAGTCACAAGGACTCAATCAATAGCATCAATACATTAATTTTCATACTAAGAGCTAAAGTCTCACACAAATCCACTTTAAAAATACATTGAGAATGTCTTTGAAAGTACCATAAAAAGTTGCAAATAAGCCATAGCTGTACTGAGACGTGGATGGTACAAAAATGCATCAGGTACCACTAGCTATACAAAATTAATACATTCCGGCCGCTGCACCGGTCGACTAACCGTCGGAAAATATTTCTGGAACGTCCTTAATAAGCTATTAGTTGCTTGGTGCAAGTGAATCGAGACGGGTTGTTTGATAGACAACTGCGTTTTTAACTCTAGAGAGACAAAATCTTCCGAAAGTTCTTATTTGTCGGTGATAACTGATTTTACTTTGACAGTTTTGTTAGATTATCTCTATATTAAAATGCTTTAAACTCTACCAACTCATGTCTTATACCAAAGCCATACAGGTCTGAGATACTACGAACCAGAGAGCGCACCCTCAGGCTATACCAGCACCACCATCTCACTCAACAACTAATCAATCGAATACCTCCCCATACATTTCTCTTTTATACCCATTTGTACTGACAACTATTCCAACGTACTGCGCAATGGATTCTACATGTCTGTTCGGAAGACAATTGTCGGATCAAACTTGTTGATCGTACGGTTCAAGGAAGGAAAGTAAAACAATAGGGAGGTTAAAGAACTGGTTTTTCTTATAAAGCATCATGAGTAAAGGTGGACACCAGCATTGTGGTTGCCAGCCAACGTTATTGCTTAATTAAGTTTTAACTACAGGTACACAGTGGTATGCGGGTGTGGCCGATCGGTTCGATAACATGAGAAACGATTTCGATGTTTTTTGTCTCACTCTTATTTCGGAACCAGCCAATCATCAGTGTCAAGAGTACCCTACCCGAGTTGATCTAAGTTCTATCTATGGTTGAATCTGAAAATAGTGCCAATTTTGTTGTAAATCGCACTAAACAAATTTTAGTCACATCACATCTCTTTCTTGAAAAAGGATAGAACATATTTAAAGCTCTCAAATTACCTACTCTTTGCCGTCTTAATTTGCGGGTATTTAGACGTAACCGTGATAGATGGCGACTAAATTTATATTGAAAACAAGCATTGGACTAATTTGACAGGACTACATTTATTACATCCTTTTCTTATGTTCTTTGTTAGAAAGAGACATAGTGAGACTAAAATTAGTTAAGTTGTAAACAACAGAATCTTTTTAGTCTGTATACAATTCGAAATCGATACTTGAAAAGCTCCGTTTGTTTCCAATGAAATGGAAACATCTGTAAAACACAGCTACGTGTGCACAGTCGACTGACGAATTGCACGAGGTCGTTGAACTTGCTTGTCTCGGGTGATTGTTGAGCCGACGCATGTTTTTGACGTGCATTGTCCATTCAAGCGATATAAAGATATGTGGCCTAATTGATAAAGATTGGGAATATTCATTAGCATTCTATAAAAAAAAAAAAAATTCAAACAACAAGAAAATATGACATAATATCAATAGTTTTTACAACTAAGTCGGTAAACAAAGACACGGCCCGCCTGATGTTTGTAATACCAGGAGCGAGGCTTAACATCACTGACGTGTTACCGACCCATCCACCTCCCCGATGATCTCTGGCGGCCTTACTCACGCGCAGGAACACAAGCAGGGTTGGATTCAGACCCCCAAAAAAATGTTGTCTATGGAAAATAAAATTATACTACTTGTCGAAAATTATACTACGTTTCGCGTTTATCGTCCAGTTTGTTATGAATTTAAATAAAAATACATTTGGAAGGAAATTTTGGTTTTATTGTTATTGTACAAATCAACCAAATTTAGGCAAGTAGATGTTTATTTCAGCCAATTCCTCAATCGGAACTTCGTCTTTGGCATTGACACGACATAGCATGTCGTCAGATGGAATAAATTCAATACACATTAGGTACATTTACTTTCTTTCACAGCATCGCATGAAAGTATCAGGAGTCATTAGAGCGATTTACTACAACTACAACAACGATTACAGCTTTATTTCGTAATTAAAGTAATATTTTTAATTTATTTCAACCAGTAACAGTAGCAATCGACCTAAAGGTAAAATTATGGTATTTTCGCGTAGTATAATGGCATTACGATACTACATACTACACATCACAAAATTATGGTACAAATAGTATAATTATACTACGAAATCCAACCCTGAACACAAGTTAACACAACATAGAGTTATTTGGCTGCGGTTTTCTGTAAGGTGAAGTTACGAAATGGTCTTTGAGCGAGAAATTCAAGAAAATCTTCGGCTAAAACAACTTTTTATTTAAAACCTTTTAGTGCTAGTACAGGAAATTTAAACAACTAACGGAATAATATTTATTTTTTAGCAACACCATTTAACGAAGCGTTTTCTCTTATTTTCCAATTACATGTGTTATTTCCTCATTAAGCTCGCCATTGCTGCTAACTACTCGAGCCACAGATCATATTTCACTTTAACTAACAGCTCTGGGAGATGTTGATTCATTGCGTTTTAGAGAACATATAACATCTGTGATACTTGCAGTCTGTAGTCTATGGTACATGCGTTGTTAGTAATCTGTGCACAGGTGTAGTTTTGCATTCCCGCCATGTCACAATGAGCTATATTTTTTTTTATACTACTTAGGTAGCAAACAAGCATACGGCCCGCCTGATGGTAAGCGGCTACCGCAGTCTATGGACGCAAGCGTCCATAGACATAGTAAGACATAGAGATAGACAGAAAACTAGTCGAATCGAATATAAACAGGCTAAATTGTAGAGTCGGTGTGAAATATCAGTCGTCTACTTGTCTATGAATATAAACGGCTTCGCGTGTCGCGTTACCCGCTAACTGCTACATATCATTAGCATAGCGGATTTGTACGCAAATGCATCATTATATTTATACTAAAATAATTATTTATAATACTAACTATCCCCCGCGGCATCACACGCGTTTCCGTGATAAAAAGTAGCCTATTTTCCTATCTATCTGCCTACTAAGATGTCCTCACAATTGTGCCCATGCAGAGTCAAGAGATAACAAACTATCAATCAAACATATTTAGAGAGGCAGCATTTATTCGCTCAAAGAGCAGCTCGACCGGGAAAGTACCTCCACCTTACAGAATACCGCAGCCAAATAATTTTATGTTGTGTTCCTGCGCGTGATTAAGATCGCCAGAGCTCATTGGGGAGGGGGGAAAGGTCGGTAACGCGTGAGTGATGCCTCGTGTGTTGCAACCGTCCATATAGTTACGGTAACCGCTTGCCATCTCATCATTATCTCGGGTATTAAATTGGTTTACTGTAAATAATCTAGTTTTAAATGCAAAGAGCTACCAAATGTTAAAAAAGTAGGCTGTAATTTAATGATAAATAATGAACCTTTAGGTCTTGTCACTAAAGTTTAAGGAACGTATAAAGGCCGCTTTAGTACAGAAGGCTTACTACAATATTAAAATATTTAAATGATAAAAATGCGTGGTTGTAGCGCTCGCTCTCGCAGGAAACATCTGATGTAATAAATTTAAGTTTGTTTTTGAAAAGAGTAATTGCTGAGTTTATTCATTCAAGTTATATATCATTTCATTTCATTTCATTTCATTTCATTTCATTTCATTTCATTCATTATTTCATTTCATTTCATCAGGCGGGCCGTATGCTTGTTTACCTACTTCGTCGTATAAGGGTGTGAAGAGGTTTCTTCAGGGTCGGCAGCGCGCGAGTGATAGTTGGTGTTGCAAGCGTCCATAGGCTATGGTAACTGTTTACCATCAGGCGGGACGTATGCTTGTTAACCACCTTAGTGGTATAAAAAAATTATAGAACAAAATAAGTGAACGTTCCGAGTGAAGAGCATCATGTATAAGGTCTAATTTTGTTTGGCAAGTAGATTTGATATTATTTCTTTTTTTGTTACACACACATAAAATATGACCGGATTTGTTCCCCAAACAATTTTTCAACAGTATCAAGATAACTTTAATCGAATATTTGATACTCGAAAGTAATGGTAACGTTTTATAGACATTAATCACTAAGTAACACTGAATGCTCTAGGCCAGATATTCTCAACATTTAGTGAACATTTCACGGTACAACATTTTTGAAATCCGTAATCTTGTATATGTGTATGTATGTTTGTAACCACTCAGCTTCGTTACAGCACAATTTGGATGAAACTTAGCATATAGCTAGATAGAATAACAATACATTATATAAAGTATAATTTTTATTCCAGAAAAATATAAGATATCCCGGGTACGCGAGTAGACCCGCATGCGGCTAGTGGTTTTGCGAAACCTAATGGTGCGTCAATGCTACGCGAAGCGAGCCGAGCCGAGCCTTGAACGAACAGGATTCGATCGTTGTTCGTGTAGCGTGGACGGACTTGCGAGCCTCGAACGAGCATTCGTCTAGCGCTCCGCCCGATTGTCAGTTTTTTCACGAACACAGGGATTCGCATCGCGCTCGTTGAAGGCTCGTTGTAGGCTCTTTGAATGCTCTTTGTATGCTCGTTGACATTTGCGAGCACCGAACGAATCCTGTTCGTTCGTGGCTCGGCTCGTGCTCGGTTCGCGTAACATGGACGCACCATAGACATTACGTTGGAGTCTATATAAGATTAGGAAAGGCTCTGCACGCACTATAGAATATGACTCCGAAGAAAGAGCACTTTCATTGTAGTATGTTTCAAATATGACATTCAAAAACATAACTTGATAGAGACATGAGATTGCAAAAATATCTCATGAATGACTGAATAAATTTTACGTATATTAAATTATATATTTTGACGGGCTAGTTGGCGCAGTTGGCTAAGGTTCACCTTACGCGCCGCAGGTCGTGGGTTGGATTCCCACTAGGGCATGTAATATCGGAAGGTTTTTCAATTCCGATATTGATTTCCGATATTGGATCTCAATATCGGAATTCCGATATTAATATCGGAATTAGACTTTTTTATTATAAATTGCACATATTCCTTATAAATTGCACATATTCCTTAAAAACTGCACTAATTATCTATCTATACTAATATTATAAAGTGGAAGAGTTTTTTTGTTTGGTTAAACTGGCTAATCTGTGGAACTAATGGTCGGATTCGTTTTCTTTTTCACTTATAGGAAGCTACTTTATCCCCGTATCTATATCCCAGTATCGGGGATAAAGTAGCTTCCTCGGGGATGCTAACTCGGGGGACAACTAGTTCGTTATAAAGTTTGGGTGACGAGAAGACCCTACGAAGTTTCCCAAACTCTGCCCAGCCCAGCTGGATCCTTCTCTTGGCTTCCCTCTCAAAGTTGTTTCTACCTAATTGCAGAATCTGACCGAGGTAGGTATATTCCTGAACAACTTCGAGATGGTGGCCATTTACGACGATTGATCCCGGATCAATGTGATCTTAATCATGACTTTGGTTTTATCCAAGTTCATGCCGTCGCGAGGCTGATTCTAGGCCATCCAGCATCTGTTGTAGCTCCTGCAGCGACTCCGCCATCAAGACTATGTCATCTGCAAATCGTAAGTGTGAGATGTATTCGCTGTTTATGTTTATGCCCACCCTTTTCCATTCCAGCGTCTTAAGCATATCCTCCAATACGTTTGTGAACAATTTCGGGGATATGACATCCCCCTGTCTCACTCCTCTGCGTAGTTGGATGGGCTTAGACTGCTGGTCCTGTACTTGGGCACTCATGGTTGCGGCATCATAAAGACATCTCAGCACTTCGATATAATTATAGTCTACTTGACATCGCTGCAAGGATTCCAAAACAGCCCAGTTTTCGACGAAGTCAAAGGCCTTCTCATAGTCCACAAAGACTAGACACAGGGGCCGATTATACTCCTAAGACTTCTGTATAATCTGCCTCACTGTGTGGATGTGGTCTATGGTACCAAATCTTCCTCGAAATCCGGCCTGCTCCGGTGGCTGAAATTCGTCGAGTCTTGTGGCAAGACGGTTCGTGATGACTCTAGAAAACAGCTTGTAGACGTGGCTCAGGAGTGAGATGGGCCTATAGTTTTAAAGAAGGGTTTTATCTCCCTTCTTAAAAAACAGAACCACAATACTCCCGTTCCACGCCTTTGGAGTTCTCCCGCAGTTAATAACCGAGTTAAAGAGGCTCTGTAGTTCTTCTTCTTCTTCTTCAGTACAGGAATTCCTCCTGCCTTCAGAATTTCTGAAGTAACTCCGTCTTCACCCGGGGCTTTTCCATTTTTAAGCTGTTTTAGAGCTAACACAATCTCGTCCTGGCTGATGTCTGGTAGTTCGTCGGTATATTGTCGAGTCAGGGTGGCTCTGGAATCGTGAATGTCACGCTGCGTCTGAGGGGCATGTGAAGCGTACAGCTGGCTATAGAAGTCTTCAATCTCAGCGAAAATCTCCGGCTTTGAAAATGCGGTATATTGCCATGATGCGTCGTCAGCTTCGTCAGGTGGCTCCTTCCAAGCTGCTGAGTGAATACTTTGGACCCTCGGTTTCGCTCTATTGCCTGTTCAATTTGGCGCGTATTGGAGCTGAGAAGGTCACGACGTACCATCTTCGCAATCTGGTTGTTCAGGTCTGACCACTCTGACGAAGTGGCTTGCGCGCCAGAAGAAAGAGATATAGTAAGATTAAATTAGTTTTGTTGTAAACAACAGAATCAGCACCATTGTATGTTTGTTTTTTAAACGCTCGTTTTTCTTGCTAATATTTTCCTAAAAACAAAGCGTCAAGCGTTTTTATGAATAATGTACTTTGTATTTTGTTGAAAAAATACGCTTATTTTGAACACTGGTAGACAAAATTGAAGTACGATACGTTAATTTTATAGCTCTAGGCGACAATACCTTGTGGCGCGCTTAATTGCTTTATTTAAAAACATAAATAGATAAAAATATCTGATTCCGATATTACGATATTGGATCACTCAATTCCGATATTGTAATATCGGAAAAAAAGGTCCGAGATTCCGATATTACGAGATTCCGAGATTCCGAGATTCATGCCCTAATTCCCACACAGGACATACATTTGCGTGTATGAACATGTCTGTATGTCCTGAGTCTGGTGTAATTATGTATATTAAGTATGTATTTACAAACAAAAAGTACTATATGTATTATATCAAGATGATAATAATGAAGGCGATGATAGCTCAGTGGTAGACACGTCGGATACCGAGACGAAGGTCCCGGGTTCGATTCCTACAATGAGCTTGAGCTTTCGGTGAAGGAAAACATCGTGAGGAAATCATAGCACGGTGGTAGGGTACTTTGTAGTACTCACCTGGCTGGCTACCACCCTCAAGTTGAAAATCTGACGCCAAGTACCTTTCGGTGTGTTCCGACAGCTGCACTTGAGAGCCAGTTCCTTCTAGGCTTTGTGTGCTTACCACCTTCGGCCGCATCATCACTTACCATGGTGAGATTGCGGTCAAACACAGGACTATAAAAAGTAAAAAAAAAAATATCATGAAACGAGAATAATTCCCAATAGGGACATTAAACACAAAGTTTAAGAACCTCAGTCCAATCGAACACCAACGCCGTCTACCCGAGCACCGTGATAAAAAACTGATTTATCTAGAGATGGACTAATGCGGTTTTAAACGAGTCGCTACCGACGGCGACGGTATGCCGTCTGGTTCAGCGACGGAGCCTTACAGAACACATACGAGCAGACAGTTTAATCAATCCATACCATCTCTTAAGGCGGCCCTCTGTGGCCGGCGCAACTTCAACGCGAGCATAGTCTAAAAGCTTGTTGTTTCATCCAACGTAATGTTTGACTGCGAATAAAGAGAGATAGCATCAGAGCCGTCGGTTATCAGTCGGTAAATTCCGCTGATCACTCGCGGCCGCTTCGCTAGGTCGTCATTCATGATTTCGCATTCATAAAACTTGTTCCAGGAGTATACTTCTTGTGAAAAAATCTTACAAGTTTGTGAAAAAAAAGTTAGTTATTTAGAATCTCCAATACATTTGCAAGCCTGGTATCTAAATGTTTTCTTTACTTTTACAAATTATAGGTACATTAGATATGGCCAAAGTTCAGGCAAAAACGCTGTTTTTCGGAGGCTTTGACTGAATTTGTTTCACACTTTTTTTAAATTACGCCAAGATACAAGGCTAGATATAGTACACAAGATACTAGTTTGTTCAAAACATCTAACGAAAAATGTTTAACAACGCCATAATAAGTACAGGGGTTTTGTATGAAAAGTATGACGAATTAAGTCCTCTTAAACAAGGTAAATGTTGATATCTCTGAGATCGGACTAGGTACTTCATTAATTAAGACTGTTGTGATCCATGCAGTCAGACTTGCTAATTGGCGGTTTATAAACTTGATTCGCGAATCTACCCACGATACTCCATCTCACAGTTCAATCGAAATCTTGTAAACCGCCTTATATGGCCTGAACGACGCTTTCATCAAATTCAAAAAGTATTTATTCAATTTAGGCCCTGATAAGGCACTTATGAACGTTACAAAATGACTTAACAGCGGTTCCAAATACAACTTGAACCGAGATGACTCCGGCAAGGAACTGGCTGACTTTACATACACTGAGCTAAATAATCGGCTAGATTATAAACATCATTGACTAACGATAAACTATACTATATAATAGCCGCCGTCGTTTTATAGGTACGAGTCTATATACGAGTAGATTTAAAGACCGAAAGGTTTTTTTTTTCAGCCACACAGCAATCGTAGATTCTCTTAGTTCTTTTATACAGGGTGTTGTTTTGGTCGGCGACAAGCGACTCAGGAGCGGTAGTACAAAATATATATTCCCCAAAAATGGACTTAATTCCATTAAATACTGTAAATATGTTGAGAAATACCTTATTCAATTTGAAATAAAATTACTGCAAAGTATGGTTACTAGGCACGTGCAGACTGGAGCTAGGCGCAAGCCGCCATCGCCCCACCCCTTTACTTCCTCGTACTCCCCAAAGTACTCCCGTTGAGTATTATGTCTACACTTTAGCTTATAACATGATTTTCAAAATTTCAATTTTTATTAAAAAGAAAAAAGTATTTTTTTTATATATTTTTTAGCACCAGTATCATTTGTATTATCGACCCTGAGTCGCTCGTCGCTGACCAAAACAACGACCTGTATAATAAAGATGGAAATAATCGGCGCAGTAAGTAAGCTTCTAAAATAAAGTAATATATTTTATCATCTGTTACAATGGATAGAACTGAAAGTATATGATAACTGCCCTCCTGTGGCAAAATTAAATATGAACAGATGTACTAGTGACTATCTCATATCAATAACAATTAGTGCAAACAACAAAATGTTACCATATTAGGTGCAGTTCCCGAGGCGACGCCATTAATGGAGAATCACGATCGATTCTAACCGATTAACAGTAAATCGATATTTATATACCGATGGTTATCGATCTTGTTAGCGATTTATGTTTGAACACGACACTATTTTATGGTGACCATAGAAATTGCTGGAAGCATAACTTATATAAAACGTAAACTTGTTTTTATTGCCGACTTACTTATAAAAATCTATTTTAGTAATATACTCATTCACATAATATGTTACTGTAAAAACTCGAATGAAGGTAAATAGTGTCAACTAAAGTTCTCTTTAGCGCTGAAACAATAATGAGTCGTCTAAGCAGACAGCAGAAACACGTAGCGCTATCAGAACGCTTTTAGGAGGATTTTTCTCGCAAACACCGTGATTTTCACGGGGCTTACGCATTTCGTGTATCGTTCTACATCAACAAGTGGATGGCCTCACTTGAACGGAATATAGTTATGATGTATGGCGTCTTCTCTATACGTAGTAATAATAGCTCAATGGATTAACCTGAAAAAGTTAAGATTTACCAAGTCTTAATGGTAAAAGTGCGAACTGTTCTGTGATAATTGATAATTTCGTTCGTATACTAGCAGAAAGAATCAGTAAACACTTAAAATAATTTCTGTCTAACTAAAAATATTCAGCTTTTTATCATATTCACGGGCAGAATGCAGTTCTCCGCTAGTCTGCCACCTCTCTCCGCTTGCCTACGATAAATAGTCTCATTTCATATCAAACCTTACATTTACCAGATCATGTTGGTAAATCCTAAGATGTACACGTAAAACCTAGGTCCTACCGGTATACGAACTTCAACAGTAACACATTTTTTTTTTTTACTGTTTATAGGCCTTTGTTTGACCACAATTTCACCATGGTAAATGACGATGCGGCCGAAGGTGGTAAGCACACAAAGCCTAGAAGGAACTGGCTCTCAAGTGCAGCTATCGGAACACACCGAAAGGTGCTTGGCGACAGATTTTCAACTTGAGGGTGGTAGCCAGCCAGGCGGGTACTACAAAGTACCCTACCACCGTGCAAAACTACATCCTGAAATATCATAATGAAAACTATACAGGGTGTTGTTTTGGTCGGCGACAAGCGACCCAGGAGCGATAGTACAAAAAATACATTTTCCAAAAATGGACTTAATTCCATTAAATACTGTAAATGCGTTGAGAAATAGCTTATTCAATTTGAAATAAAATTATCGCAAAGTATGGTCACTCGGCACGTGCACAGACTAGAGCCAGGCGCAAGCCGCCATCGCCCCACCCCTTTACTCCCTCGCATTCCCGTTGAGTATTACGTCTATATTTTAGCTTATTACATGATTTTCAAAATAATATTAATTTTATTTTTATTATTGTAAAAAAATAAAGTTTTTTTTTTTAATTTTTTTTAGCACCAGTATCAGTTGTATTATCGACCCTGAGTCGCTCGTCGCTGACCAACACAGCGACCTGTATACTGAAATAACATCCTTTTGATTGTGAATGACAATAATGTGATCGGTAAAACTCAGATTATAATATTCTGGGTCATTCTTGACACACTAACATCTAATCCTAAACAAAGTAAAGCACTCTGCTATTTTAATAACTTACTATTATATAGATAAACACGGCTTTATTTTGATCACAGGTCTGAAATTACTCACGATATCAGCCTATGGATGTCCACTGCTGAACATAGGCCTCCCCATTAACTTCCACTTCGAACGGTTTAGGGCCGCTTGCATCCAGCGGCGCCCTGCCATTTTGACCAGATCGTCGGTCCACCTGGTGGGAGGTCGTTCCGCACGGCGCTTTCCAGTACGTGGTTGCCACTCGAGAACCTTCCTTCCCCATCGGCTATCGGTTCTTCGAGCGATGTGGCCTGCCCATTGCCACTTCAGATTACTAAGTCTACGAGCTATATCGGTAGTTTTTGTTCTCCTACGAATGTCCTCGTTTCGGACCCTGTCACGTAGAGAGATTCCGAGCATAGCTCGTTCCATAGCTCGCTGAGTGACTCAGAGCTTATTTTTGCGGCCAGCAATAAAAGACCACGTCTCTGTTCCGTATGTCATCACTGGTAACACGCACTGACTTCAGACTCTGAGGTATTTTGGAAGTTTTTTTTTTTCTCTAGGACTAATAAATAACCATCCTGCCGTTACATACAAAATTTCGATAATCAATATATTTGGAACTGTACAAAATAGCACAAGAGACAGACATTTTCATGTGCACAAACACCCTATGTGGACACGCTATATCAGTCAAGGTAGAGTCAACCTTGGCGGGCTGGTTCTTGTGGGCGTTATCTAATCCCGTCAAAATATGGCGTCCCTTAATGAGTTCGCATTTTGTCACCACTGTGACAAGGGTACCAACATAGCTAACAAATAAAATAAAAATATTTAATGGTTCTTCGGCGTAACTCAGACAGGCCTCGATAAGGCTAATTACGCATATTACGATTATTGCGCGGCTGTCGGCACTCCGCCGGGGCAGCACTTTTAACCAGTTTTTATTGGACTTTAATAGATTAGTTGTTTTATGATGGAATTGGCATCTCGTCGTTGTTATAATTATGTGGGGGATCCAGGTTTCCTTAGCATCGCTATAAAACTGATGCTACGCCAATAACCTGAAATAACCTTTCAAGGCTTTGCGTAGTAACGTTGACCGAGTGGGAATCCTAATAATGATCCTGGGACTTTCTTGAGACACGGCCATGTGATCCCAAACTAAGCAGAGCCGAAAGAGAAATCAGATAACAATTATTCCACCAAAAATATCTTCATGTAAAATGTTGCCAAAACGGGACCATATGGCTCGCACTGTCAAAAAGTTATCAGATCTCATGTAGAGCCAGCTTATAACTCTACACGCCCTAACTCTACAAACCCTAACATCACAAACTCTACACACCGTAGTCAAAATACGTGCCTTGGCCAGATACAATAATAATTACATAATTACACCCAGACTCAGGACATACAGACATGTTCATGCACACAAATGCATATTCTGTGAACCCATGACCTGCGGCGTGATAGATGGAAATATTTCTCCCATTCGGCTCTTCTATCCGTCATACTAGCATTCCTTCCCTTCTTACCCATATCATCTTTCACACAACCTGTTTTTCATTCATCCTCTTCCCGATATCCACCCATGTTCATATTCATAACTCTTTTAGTGACGTGGCTTTCATTTCTCCTCATAACACGTCCATACCACGCTAAACGGTTCCCTCTCACCATTTCAGTCACTGGCGTTACTTTCAAGCTTCCCCTTATGTACTCATTCCTTATCTTATCCATTCTTGTCACTCCACACATCCATCTCAAAATCCTCATCTCAGCTGTATGCAATAGTTTTTCATCCATCTTCTTTACTGCCCAACATTCCGAACTATACATTAAGACAGGTCTTATCACGGACTTATAGATTTTGCCCTTTAGCTTTAAAGGCATCCGTGGATCACATGTTATTCCTGTTACCTGTCGCCATTTCATCAAACCTGACCTGATTATCTGCTTTATATCACGGTCAATATTACCATCGCTCTGCATTTTGTGAACCGAGTCGGAGCAGACTGGTACTGATACTCTATCAAGTAAAATAGGTCACTATAACTAAAGAAGTAAAACTGAAAATCAATAACAGAATATCCTTAGATATTACCTTACGGTTACAATTCCATAAACAATATTCTATTAAACGCAGTCTTACAAATGTCGTAAAGTCACGCAATGTCTACCCTATTGATTACATTGTCCCAGTTTTGTTTCGTTTATTCTTGGCTTTTATTTTTATAACCATCTTTGATACCGTAGACAATTGATTTATTCTGAATCACGTAAAATATATAATATTTAACTTTTTTATTTGATCTGTGGTCGATTACCGATGCAATTCAATTCCCGTTATTCTGTTGCATTTGCCGGGTTTTATACAGAGTTTGGAATCTAAATAATCCAATCCAATGCGATATCACTGCTTAGCCTATGCTTGTTTATCATACATTTATCATACACAGGGCTAACAAAGTAGTTTACATAGACCAGTGGCTGTACTAGAGGACAAGGTTTAACATAGGCAGCGTTGCCAGACGTCCCGATTATGGTGGGATGTCCCGATTTTTTATTCAGTCCCGCTTTTCGAGGAATATCGTTGGACGTAGAAGTGGGAAATTATAAAGACACCACTACAACGTACCTAATTGAAAAAAAGGGGAAATATCTTTGAGAATCGATTCCCGTGATGACTAAACTATTTACATACCTACAAGTTTCTACGGAACCCTCGGTGCGCGAGTCCGACTCGCATTTGGTCGGTTTTTTTTATTATGTCCCGCTTTCGGTGATAGAATCCCGCTTTTTTTACTCAAAAGGTTACAAAATCCCGCTTTGCCCGAAAAAAATCTGGTAACGCTGAACATAGGCTCTTAGGGCTAGAACGCTTCTTCATTGGGACGACACGACACGACATGCCGTTGCCGGCGGCGACATGTCGTCGGGCGACTCCGGCAGCTACATCATTATCTTCATTAGAACGACACGATGCTGTAATAATGAGAGCCAGGGCAGGCCCAGTGAGACAGCGTGCAGTACAATCTCATAGAAATATGCATCCACTGATGTCGTGGACGACTGCCGTTGCCGTGCGGTGTCGTGTCGTGTCGCCCAATGAAGAAACGCTCATAGATAAAGGGTAAATAGATATTTATAATGGAGGCTATAATCAGCAGTACCAGGATAAAAAGTATCCTATGATTATTCTCCATGATCCAATCTCTCCCTCAACCATAGTCATAGATGAACCTAGAAAGGTTTTTGCTCGCTATTTTAAAGCGTAAATTAGTGTAAGTACAATTCGTTGTTTTCTGTGTGTAATAAATAATCAAAACATATTTCATCAACATCGTTTTTTTTACTGTTTATAGGCCTGTGTTTGACCACAATCTCACCATGGTGAGTGGTGATGTGGCCGAAGGTGGTAAGCACACAAAGCCTAGAAGGTACTGGCTCTCAAGTGCAGCTGGAACACACTGATGCTTGGCGACAAATTTTCAACATGAGGGTGGTAGCCAGCCAGATGGGTACTACAAAGTACCCTACCACCGTGCTATGATTTCCTTACGATGTTTTCCTTCACCGAAAGCTCAAGCTCATTGTAGGATTCGAACCCGGGACCTTCGTCTTCGACGTCACTACCACTGAGCTAAGTATCTTCGCCTTTAAATTAGCCGTGAGAACGTAACAACAGACAGACTCTCTTTCGCTTTATACTGGGTGGAGACTTCGAGATGTCATATTTTCGAAACCTATGTTGGGTTAGTCATGCTGAACAACTTTTACTATGGGGCAATGGTGAATTCTCAAAAAAAAATTTTAACTCTTCATAGTAATGTTCAAAGTTCCTCGATCATAATGTATGAAAAGTAAAATTTTTTTTTTTGAGATTTCATTGTTTGTCCCATAGTAAAAGTTGTTCACCATGACTAACCCAACATAGGTTTCGAAAATATGCCATCTCGAAATCTCCACCTGTTATAATTTGATTGAGAATTTATGTTTCTATCAACGCGTACAAAGCTAAATTAAAAAATATTTGTAACGATTCTAAAGAATCCTTACGAAACAAAACCTTTAAACTCTACCATTCAAAAGACTTATTTGTTATTATGACAGTCGCAATATGCGATATGTCTGCGAGGACTCAAACAATACGCAGTAATGAAGGTAATGCAAATCATTATAAATTCACTCATTCAGCCATGCACTGCGGGTGCTGTCATTCAACGAGGCAGTGAATTCTCATTTCTGACGTGAATGTGCCGTTTCAAAAAGGGTTTAATTGCTTTTTACTCGTGAGGAAACAGAAATAAATAGTATACGGGAACAAAATAATCATTATTAACAATCTATAGTCCAGGCAAAGAATACTATGTAATTTAGAAGGTACTCTCTAACCTAAAGTGAAATCTAATTGACCATTGCAACCTTAAGAGTGCGTATAAAGCAAAATAACAATCTTAGAATTGAAATTTACCCAAGTAAATAGTATTTAAATGAAACAATATTTTTATTTGGGTATTTTCATTATATACGCGAGGGTTCTGCCTGAGCAAAAACATAATGAAATGAAAATTCCTCGATAGAAAAAAATCACAAAGATACCTCTAATAATAATGAATTTTCGTTTTTATTCGTTCATGGTGTATCTAATTAAGACAAAAATTCGATAAATAATATCACTAACATATGACTTAGGGCTGCTACTAACGATTTTTTAAAATATTCTATACTTTACGAGTTATTTAGATAAGAAGCGCTTAGTTCATTTTTGTTCCGCGAAACACGCTATCTCCGTATCATGCCACGCGAAGATTAGACATAAGTTTGTTTCATCTGACATTGCCATATTTTTCTGGCTTTGTACGCACTCTTAACCAACAAATCATAAGGCACTTTATCCGTCAACAGTACTCATTTGTTTTCACTAAAGCAATTGACACAGTACTCCAATTCTAGACGATAGAGATTTCCAGAACCCATAGCGGCCATTACCCACCCATCGATGATAAACCACACAGTTGTTAAAGTAATTACCGTGTTTTATTGTCATGGATAATAGAGCTATTTGGAAACTTCATTCCTCCGTTCTGCGCCGTAAAGTTTCTGCAGTTTATAAAGATATATTAAGATGAATATCTGATTTATTTTATATCTTAAGGCAGCCCTCTGTGGCCGGCGCAACTTCAATGCGAGCATAGTCTAAAAGCTTGTTGTATCATACAACGTAATGTTTGACTGCGAAAAAAGAGAGATAGCATCAGTGTCGTCGGTTATAAGTCGGTAAATTCCGTTGATCACTCGCGGCCGCCTCGCTAGGTCGTCATTCATGATTTCGCATTCATAAAACTTGTTCCAGGAGTATACTTCTTGTAAAAAAATCTTACAAGTTCGTGAAAAAAAAGTTAGTTATTTAGAATCTCCAATACATTTGCAAGCCTGGTATCTAAATGTTTTCTTTACTTTTACAATTTATAGGTACATTAGATATGGCTAAAGTTCAGGCAAAAGCGCTGTTTTTCGGAGGCTTTTACTGAATTTGTTTCACACTTTTTTTTAATTACGCCTAGATACAAGGCTAGATATAGTGCACAAGATACTAATTTGTTCAAAACATCTAACGAAAAATGTTTAACAACGCCATAATAAGTACAGAGGTTTTGTATGAAAAGTATGACGAATTGAGTCCTCTTAACTAGCTGTCCCAGCGGTTTCACCCGCGGGATACAAAGTAGCTTGAACACTTGGGGATAATGTAGCTTCGTATCAGTGAAAGAATTTTCAGAAACGGATTTGTGCTTTCGGAGATAACCTTAAATCCAAACTTACAAGCTCTACCTGTTTTTATATTAGTGTAAATATGGAGATGACTTTTTTACATCACTAAGGTAAACAGCATATGACTACTCTGATGGTATGATTAATTAAAGAAAAAAATCTGTGGAAAATCATCTACAGTATTACCCAACTGATAAGGCGCGTTAATCTTCGTTCGCACAGAAAAGAAAGTATGGCCCGAAGATTAACGAAAGAATGCTTAAAACTTACAATCAACCTTAGATCACTACTATAAGGTTCATAATACACTGCAGCTGTTAGTTCCGTCTCACTCGCAAGTCATGCCCCTCCTCACGGCGCGCGCTAACATGGCGACAGCTGCCGACAAATAGCGGTTTACCGCGCTTTGAAAATGTATCTTTTGCGCAGGTACATCGGTAAGCCATAATAGTTGGGTACTACGTTTCGTCCGCTTGTAAGAGCAATCAGAGGTTAACAACTTGTTTTTAAGCTTTTGCAAAATGGTGCAAATGACTAAAAAGCAATAAATATAATTTAATTATCCCATAACGAAACAACTCCGATGGTAACTAACTCAATTAACCACCAACCGTTCAATGTTTTAATGTTTATTCTCCGAAACACCATTAACCGTGGTTATGGGCAAATCATCACTGGTTATTTGAAATGATTTAAAGAGCAATAAAATGATAAAAATACATATTAACTATATTGATGTCTTTTCTTCATCAGTTCATATTTGGGTCAACATAAATCCAATTTTCAACGATCGTTCTATTTCAGAATTTAATTATTATTAATTAATTAAGAACAGGACATGCATTTGTGTGCATGAACATGTCTGTATGTCCTGAGTCTGGGTTTAATTACGTATATTAAGTATGTATTTACAAACAAAAAGTAGTATTAGGTATACCAGTTATCTGGTTTCCATAGTACAAGCTCTGCTTAGTTTAGGATCAGATGACCGTGTGTGAGGAATGTCCCAGGATATTTATTTCAGGATAGAGGAATAATACAACAAAACTAAATAAAACTAAATTGAAATGTAAATAAAAGATCGAAGATTTTATTACAATCAAATATAAAATGCAAATCAATTCAATTATGCTATATTAAAACACTGCATTTACTTCAAATAAAACCATCCCAATTTCCGATCTATCAAATTCATTCACTCAATCCTTTCAGATAGCATCAACGCCCATATATTATGATCTTGATACTTCATGTCACCTCTAGGTGCGATCTCCAGGTGTAGTGTTACTGCGAGGGTGGTCACTGCACCAGAGCATCGCCATCACTAACTGCGGTAACATACACCGATGGTTTATCACTTTGTTTATTGAGCTGGAAACTATGTTTACGGTTGAAGATATGAAATGAAATGAAATTTATTAAATGGATCACTTTGTTTTTGCTTGACTCCATAAAGTGAATAGGTACTACTACCGTTAAGTTGCAGTGTTAATTTCTTATATGTTTCAGAGATCTGAAACATGAAAATGTGGCGATAGTACAGTAGTACTCAACTGATATGGCTTACCGATGTACCTGCGCAGAAGATACATTTTCAAAGCGTTGGAAACGCTATTGTCGGCAGCTGCCGCCATGTTAGCGCGCGCCGTGCGGAGGGGCGTGACTTGCGAGTGAGACGGAACTAACAGCTGCAGTGTATTATGAACCTTATAATAGTGATCTAAGGTTGATTGTAAGTTTTAAGCATTCTTTCGTTAATCTTCGGAGCCATACTTTCTTTTCTGTGCGAACGAAGATTCACGACGCGCCATATCAGTTGGGTAATACTGTAATTCCCTGCTGTATTGACACGATAGAAACAGTTTTTTTTTACAGACGTTAATTTTGAACCAATGTATAGTTCTGTAACGTTTTGAATGGAATAAGAATAACATCTATTGCTATACGCGGCATACGCCTCATGTTCAAAAAACAAAACATACAGGTAATATGAAAGCGACGTAATAAATGATGACGCTGGACATATTAATAACAATAATCCATGAATAATGCTTCTACCAACGCATTTCTCGCCCTCGACGGGGAGTCCATCCCAAGTCCGAGGTTTCAAAGGAGCTGCCTACCACAGACGCTCAGGCTGTGCAGGAATGAGGTCCCTGCCGTGGTTCACAAGGGAATACCTACACCATGGGTTTCTTCAAAAATAGTGTGAAGAAATTTCTACAGACTCGGCAACGCCCGAGTGATACCCCTCGTGTTGCAAGCGTGAATAGGCTACGGTAACCGCAGACGCTTACCATCAGGCGGGCCGTATGCTTATTTGCTACCTTAGTGGTATAAAAAATAAGTTTATACTATTATTACAAACAAAGAGACATCTCACTCATCAATTAAATATCCATCAACCTATAAAAACATTATAAGTATACGTAAGATACTTAATACTTTATAAAACCTATCGATTACCTACTCAAACTGAGTGAACTTAAGCCTCGGGTCAACATTGCGGTCTCGTAAGCCAATACCCACGAAGGCATTAAACTCAGGTACCTATACAAGTGTATCCACCGGCTTCGTGCTTGTGGGCCCACGTTCATAGTATTCGGTTACTCAGATATAATCGATGCTTACTTATGGCTTCACAGAAATATTTCTAATTATAATATTATGAATGTCACGAAGTTAAGATTTAATAAAATTATGTCACTAAGTTAAGAGTTAATAAAAATTATGTCACTAAGATAAGAGTTAATAAAATTTTGTCACTAAGTTAAGAGAGAAGTTACGAGTTAAAACAATTAAATATGAAACCTTGTCCTATGACATATGATTTATATTCTTAAGTGACTCTAAATCTGTTCTATATTACAGTTTGTGTAGTTTGTTCAAATAAGCACGACATAACTCTAGGAGAATAACTTTCGAGATTGATAAAATACCAAGTATATCGATATTTAAAAACGTATCGATGGATGCATGAATATTACAACATGTTTTTTTTTCGTCAGAGCTAAAGATTTAAATTATCAGAACGTTTGTTCACAGATTCACTAATAAAGGCAATGACGAGGACGAAGCACACACCTACGCAAAAAGCCACACTCTAGCCTCGAAGATCCCTAGGGTGACCATAAGAAAACGCCACATAACTTGCACCTAGATAATTCCACAAACGCCAGTACCAATCACGAGGGTACTGCGTCTTAGCATTATCGTAAGCATGAGATAGAACCAGGCATTTATCTCCTTCACGCCTCGGGCGCGAGTGTACATGATTCTGTGCATAACAACCAACAAACGTCGCTTAGGTATATCCTGTACGCACATCATAACTTCAAAATGTATCAATTGATATGTTTAATCGAACTCGTAGTTAAGATAGAAAACAAAGATATCACCAAGTTGGCTGTGTAATAATCACGACACAATCACGTCACTGTCGCGTCACAGTCACGGCAGTCACGGCGCGTCACAGTCGCGTCATATCACACAATTGTCATGTCACAGTCACGTCGCAGTTACAGTCATGTCACAGTAACGTCTTCAATATGATCACGGACTTGAATTCTGATTCTGTCACTATTTTATTCCTAATTGGTCGGAATTTGTGACCAAATATCTGATTTTTTCAAAAGTTATAATTATTCTTAATTATCACTTCTATATCTCAAGAACTAGAGCACCTGGGAGTTCTAGAGCTTAAAAACTAGAGCACTATCTCTGAAGTAAAGCAACAAAATAGAGTAAGAGTACGGTGAAAGATTTTCAAGCCAGATTGTACCTAATGTTTTTTTAATTGTACCTAAACAAAGCAAATGACTTAAAAACTCTTTTTCTTAAAATTCTGTTTAACGCTTCCCTACTTCACATCTTAAGGCTCATTAGGCACTCTACAGCCGGTAATCGGAATGGAAAGTCAATAACCACAGATAGTTCCGCATTACCATAATGGCAGTGGATCAACCCTGGTTCAAGCACCACATTTATCTACGGACCGCGGACGGTGGCCTGCGGCGGGCGGCAGATTGCCGTGAAATTGCCGTTTCTACAACTTCACCTGCGTTTGCGCACTTGTTGTTTTGTGCGTTGAATTTGAGATGGAATTATCGCTAGGTTGTTAGGTTTGACAAGTCGCTTGAGTTGGAGAGCTAGGGTTGCAAGTAGGTCGCTACGGTATTACTTTTTTTTATAAAACTAAATCGACAGACAAACGTACGGCCCACCTGATGGTAAGCGGCTACCGTATCCACGCGTTACCGACTCTTCCCCTCTCCCACAACATTAAGTTATTTGGCTGCGTATTGTGTAAGGTGAAGTTACTTCCCCATGTCGAGCGAGATGGTCTTTGAGCAAAATAATGGTATTGCTCTACCTCTCTTAAGTACCTTGAGTACTTAGAAGCCAGGTTTGAACGGATTCAAGTTTACAAAAAACATTTAAGCTTGTTACATTTCTAGGACAATGAATAGGCATCTTATGGGCAAGCACGCTACATCCGCCAGTCGACAGCCTAATTCTAATCTCATCTCTAGAATTAAACAAAACAAAGACTACACATTTATTTCATGAGCTTAGTTCTTTTAAACTGTGCAATAGGTTTTCATGCGGGTTTTAACCATCATTTAAATAATTTCTTCTGGAAGGGCGATGCCGGAACGGGTCACAAGCATTGAGCTATTATTACTATGTATAGAGAAGACGCCACACATCACAACTTCCGTTCACGTGAGACCATCCGGCCATACTTGTTGTTGTAGAACGATGAACGAAACGCCGTGAAAATCACGGTGTTTACGAGGAAAATACTTCTAAAAGTGTTCTGATAGCGCTACGTATTTCTCTACTGTCTGCTTAGACGACTAATTATTGTTTCAGCGCTAAAGAGAAATTTAGTTGACTCAAAAAAAATGGGACATAACCTTTGCTTACGACAGCTTCTCTATACGTAGTAATAATAGCTCAATGGTCACAAGTATAAAAATATCAAGAAAATCCTCTAACCGTGAGTACAAAAGCATTAATTACCGTCATACCAACAGCGTCATAAAACCTAACAACAGTTCCCAGGTACACTAACAAGGTCTGCAAATAAAGACATAAACACGAGGTCGTGATCGACCCTCGGTCCAGATAACCCCGCCTCGTGACAAAGCCGATGTTTGTATCGATCATGCCCTCTTGGCTATTGCCATTTCTGTGCTTTTTAACCGACTTCAAAAAAAGGAGGAGGTTCTCAATTAGACTGTTTTTTTTTTTTTTTTTATGTTTGTTACCTCATAACTCCGTCATTTATTAACCGATTTGGAAAATTCTTTTTTATTTGAAAGGGTACACTTCCCGTTTGGTCCCATTGTCATCAGATCAGGCTTTGATTACTTCTTAGTGTACTTTGAAGTCGGTTTAAAGTTTTTGTAAAACTGTTACCTACTACTGTACCTCTACCATGAGTTTTCTACACTTACGTAATCTACACACGCTAGCGACTACGGTCTATATTCTGTATGTTATTTGTTGCCTCTAGTGGACACTTTTGGAAGCATTTCATACAAAATGTTTCACCGTAGTCGCTAGCGACTGTAGATTACGTTAGTGTAGAAAACTCATGGTAGGGTCACAGGTTATATAAATGAGAAAGTTTGTGTGGTTATTGTAACTCAATACTGTAATGTCTGGGGAGAATCGGATGATTTTTTTCAATAGAACATTGGTGATCTTTCCGGAGCGCGGGAATACTATGAAACGGAAATTATCTTATCTCAAAGGCGATAGGTCAGTAGTAGTGACGCTGAATGCCGAAACGAAGGTCCCGGGTTCGAATCCTACAATGAGCTTGAGCTTTCGGTGACGGAAAACGTCGTGAGGAAACCATAGCACGGTGGTAGAATATTTTGTACCAGCCTCAAACAATTGAGAATCTGTCGCCAAGCACCTATCGGTGTTGCGACAGCTGCACTTGAGAGCCAGTTTCTTGGTGAAGGGAAACCTTAAAACTAACAAAGAAGAAAAGTGGCAAAGAAATGAACAAACCCACGTAGCAAACACATTAAAAATATATCAAAAAATCCAAAAAAAAAAAAAACAAAAATATTGAGCGTACCTACTATAGACGTATGTACTTAGATAAGAACCTAGTTATGAACCACTATTGACCACTATTGTTTACATAATTCTTAAGATATAAGTATTTATCGCCTCATATAAGTACGAGTAAAATAAACATTCTTCTTGGTTCGTATGACTGAAGATTAATTTCAGTTCACTTACCTCAATATGAATCCAGCTATCCGCAATATTATTTTACACAACAAAAAACATTCATTTTTCACTACACCGCACAAAACCTCAACACGTCCTTATCAAACGATAGAGTAATGAATTTATTTTTTTCAGTCACTCACTCGTAAAAAATATTTTTATGTCATCGAACGTGACATTTTCGGGAATTGGATAAAAAATTCCAAATCGCCCTGTTCACTCGTGCGTCGCCGGCGACGTTCGCAAGACTATGCAGGCTTTAAGCCGGTGACCTATTCTGTCTTTTTCACTCGTATGTAAACATTTTAAGTGAAGAAAGGGAAAGGTTGCGTGTATTCTTGATGTAGATAAAACAGTAGTTTTTCACGACTCCAATTTCCGTTTTCTGACTCTATAGATAGATGCGTAGTGTGCATTGCAGTCATTAATTTAGTCATATATTTTATAGAACAGTGACACGCACGTACCTATATTAAAATTTGAAACTATAGTTTAGTAAATTACTTTAGCTATCCAAGTTTATAAGTCCCGAGTTTCATCCCAACTAGAGCCATTTCAAAGTAATTGAGTAGAAATATAAAAAACTCTACCGGATCGAACCCACGACTTTCGAGTCGAAATTCTAACGCTTCGATCATTGGGTTATCGATTATGCACATGCTGCAATTAAATTACCGATCTTACGTTTTGCGTGAAACGTGAAATCTCGAAAAACACGTTTTCCCCAAGATTCTTCGCCTCCAAAAACCCCCATATACCAATTTTCATCGAAATCCATTTTCGATATCTCAAAACATTTATATTTATATCCAAATATTGCTCGTTAAATAGTGTATAGGATTAGTAGGAATAATAAAGTGAAGATTGTCCATTTAAAATACTTCTTCGGATCTATTTTTAGCTTTTTGAAATTGAGCTCTCCAATTTACTTTAATTGATGTTATAATATTTACCACTGATTATCAAGATTAGATATCCAATAATAGATTTATTTAACACATAAAATAAAAACACAACAAATTCCCATTTAGGGGATGTTCAATCATTCTAGCTGTTCAATCATTTATAATCTAAATGTTAGATCCCCTAAATTTTAGAATGTGCCCTACTAAGGTTAGTAGATGCAGCTCCCGGTTCGACCTTTCGCAATATTTTTTACCTAAACACATGTCAATTTATGAAAACAGTCGTAAGAAATTCCAATGTGTAAGTTACGTCAAAACTAGAACAGTTAAAAACTTGTAATATAGAGCTGAATTCAATTAAAATCAAACTTTCCATTTGAACCAGTTGCGAGGTTGCGAGTTGATCTATTCTCTATCTAAAGCGTCAATTGGCTTGTCTATGGTAGGACTGTCACATCACTGTCTTTAGAGATGTGCCGATAAGTTTGTTGATACTCCGTTTGTTTGTTTTGGAATTTTACACATCAAATGCAATTAATGGTTGGTTAAACTGTTTCGTTGGCAAAAAAACAGTCAAATTTTCTTTCACTGTTTATAGGCTTGTGTGTGACCACAATCTCACCGTGGTCTGTGATCATGTGGCCGAATGTGGTAAGCACACAAAGCCTAGAACGAACTGGCTCTCAAGTGCAGCTGTCGGAAAACACCGATAGCTTGGCGGTAGATTTTTAACTTGAGGGTGGTAGCAGCAGCGGGTACTGCAAAGTACCCGCTGCTGCTACCACCGTGCTATGGTTTCCTTATAATATTTTTCTTCCGTAAACTCAAGTTCATTGTAGGAGTCGAACCCGCGACTTCGCTACGACATTCTACCATTAAGCTATCATCGACTTATATATTATTACTTATTTTATCGTTATCAGATATAATTCCACAAATAATTGATATTTCACGAGGTTTTTTTAAAGTTGTAAGATGTTTCAGATAAGCGCATGCGTCGACGCAGACGTTAACATGGGTACTGGCGGCGAAATAAGAGGAGTCCGCCATTTTGAAATATGGCCTCCCGTCCATCCGCCCCGGTGCAAAACGCACAAAGGAATTAATGAGCGTCAAACGAATCCTGCGCACGGACCGAATGCCAGACTCGTGTATTGTCACCATCATTTGGGAAATAAATTAAAATTCAAAAAGCATTTATTCAATTTTGGCCCTGATAAGGCACTTATGAACGTTAACAAATGGCTCTACACCGGTTCCAAATACAACTTGAACTGAGAAGACTCCGGCAAGAAACTCAGCAAGTTTTTTGTTTTTAATAATGTAAATAGAATTATTACAATTACAAAATATATATAACGATAGCCTGCGAAGCAATCAATTCATTCAAATGCATTCTTGTCATCTACAAAATCAGAAACTTTATAGTACCCTTTCGTGCATAACTTCTGAATCTATGTATAGGTAGCTCTTGGATTTCTTTGGGTACTTTATTATAGAAACGTATACATCGCCCCTTGAAAGAGTTAAGGACTTTGCTGAGCCGAGTTAAAGGTACAGCAAGTTTGTGCTTATTTCTAGTGTTCAAACTATGAGGGTCGCTATTCTTAGGAAAGTTATTTATGTTTTTCCTCACATGAATAATATTTTGTACTATTCTATTTGTTAAGGTTGTTTTTCTATATCCTGCTTCTGTTATTTAAATTTTCCATAGTCAAATAATACTATCGTTAAATGTAGGAAGATTGTATCGTAAATGCCGATAGTAGGGGATGAAAATTCAAAATACCTATGTCAAAGAAGCAATCCTGAAAATATTGTCATAAATTTGTCTGTTACATGGAAGGTAGAGTCCACAAAATTGCGTAAAAATAAATATACACCCTACTCCTTTATGATATAGACCTTTTCGTTAACATACATTTACAATAAAATAATAAAAAACCTATTCATGGCAAGTTGGTAAGGAAAGGAAACCTTTGTAACTAATTTGTTGATTAATTTCGAAGTCGGTTAATCTCTGACTACCCTACAATGAGCACGTATTGAATATCTTAATTAATGGCTTTGTTATTATGACCTATTGACCAGACCACGGTTGAAGTGTGAAGGTCACCTTCTACGTAGGTATGTGCGGTTTTTTAGACCCTGGATGAATAAAACCTAATAGCAGTATTTTTTTACTCTGAGACTAATAGTGTAGTTAAAATTTATTCGCTTCCAAGCTTGGACAGTTCAATATTTGGTTATTGGATATCTGTGAAGGGAATACGACTCGAAATGAACATGGCTTATGCTGATATCTTTAATATTACTATAGTTCTTTTTTTATTTATCTCCCAATTGTATGAAATTTTTATACTTCATCCAAATCAACTCTTTTCCGGGGTCTGTTTTTCTCGACACTTATAACTTAGATGTATTCAAGGCCAGAGTGAATAGGCTTTTTCTGGGTAAGTGTGCTACATCCTCGGCCTCGTCATAACTCCTCATGGGGTCAGTCGAAGGTCAAACGCAAGCCCATTTAACATAAAAAAAAACTGTTCATCGGGCGATGTGCGTTTGATTGAGTCACAATCATAAACGTCTAAACATCCAGACTTTCATATTTATAACACATCCTCCACGTAAGCATTATGACCAAATTATTGTGACCAAATAAAAGATTACATACAGTTTGAATGGTATTCACTAATGACATTAATCTGACATTTAGTCAAATAAACCTGTGTGGTTAACAGGTTGGATATATTAATCCTCAGTCGATTGATCCAGATATGACATACCATTTGGAAATTGTGGACTCGTTCTACTTTCGTAAGGTTTCATAGACGTGTACTGTGATAGAGGCACTCAACAGGTGACATGAATGAAAAGTAACCCACCAAAACAAATTTCTTGTTAAATGTTTCCAAGACGAGACCATATGGCTCGCACTGTCAAAAAGTTATCAGATCTCATGTAGAGCCAAGCTTATAACTACACGCCCTGACTCTACAAGCCCTAATTTCACAAGCTCTACACCTTAGTCAAAATATGTGGCTTGGCCGTTTCGCTACCGTCACATGGGCGTAAATTGAAAAATGTATACCTAACAAACATTTTCTGTAATACAATAGTTCTTGTAGTAGCGAAACGCCAAGCCACATATTTTGACTACGGTGTGTAGTTTGTAAAGTTAGAGCTTGTAGAGTTAGGGCGTGTAGAGTTATAAGCTCTACATGAGACTGAGGGGAATATTAGTAATCTAAAAGTCTATAAAATAAATTCAAATTCAAAATCTTTATTTGCAATACAGGTACGCACGGCTACAGATCAAGCTATACATTTCCAATATAAGCTGACCTCTCATTGCAGGGAAATCTAATGCGAGATCAGCTTATACTGGAAATGTATAGCTTGATGTGTTGCCGTGTGTACATAGAAAAGGTGGTACAATTTAAAAGGTCGGGTTCACTAAATGCGCCATGTGTGGCGAGCAAGTTGTCGCTGCCGACAATAATACTAACGTAAGTAACAATAATTTAAATAAGTTATGAGAAAAACAATTCAATACTATCAATACAATTACAATGAAATAAGATTAACAACAACAAGAAATGCAATGTCAGAAAAATGTTTCACCCTCTGTAATAATACACTTGTACCTAAAAATGGGTAGTAAACTTACAATGTACCTACTAATACTCCGTTCGTTTATGTAACAAAGTAAACGGGTGTGTCCGGCAGTTTCGTCAGTTCATGGGAACCGCGCAAACTCCCGCGTGAGGCTCACAAAAGATTAGCCAAATTGTGCATTATATCCATCTCGTTTCGTGCTCGCTTTGTGTTTAACTATACTGTGACTATAGTATCCACATTGAACTAGATCCCTTTATGTATAACTGCACACGTAGGTACTATATATTCCATTGCGCCTACCACGAGCTTGCTACGATACGTAATCGATACTCGCTAGCGACTACGTTCAACATTTTGTCGAGCACCGCGGCTAGTGGAAGGTTTTGGAAGTTTTCAATACCCAAATGCTTCACCACAGTCACTGCAAATGCAGAGCGACGGGTATATTGATATAAAGCAGAGAATCAGCTCAGGTTGGATGAAATGGCGACAGGCAACAGGAACAATATGTGATACACGGATGCCTTTAAAGCTAAAAAAAATTATAAATCCGTGGTAAGACCTGCCTTAATGTATGGTTCGGAATGTTGGGCAGTACAGAAGACGGATGAAAGAATATTGCATACAGCTGAGATGAGGATGTTGAGATGGATGTGTATATAAGGGGAAGCTTGAAATTAGCGCTAGTGCCTGAAAAGTTGAGAGGGAACCGTTTAGCGTGGTGGACATTTTATGAGGAGAAATGAAAGCCACGTCACTAAAAGAGTTATGAATATGAAAGTGGATGGATATACGGGAAGAGGAAGACCGTAAAAGAGATGGATGGATTGTGTGAAAGATGATATGGGTAAGAAAGGAGTGGATGCTGGTATGGCGGATAGAAGAGACGAATGGAAGAAGCGTACATATTGCGCCGACCCCAAATGGTTGGGAACAGGGCAGGCAGATGATGATAGTCACTAACGAGTATCCATTACGTTACCGTACTAAATTCATGGTAGGGGCACTGAATACGATATTTTGCAATACATGAATGGTTTATAGAGATATATAGGTATCTAATGTGTGTCGGTCAGTACCTAATACTATTTTGACATAGGTATCCCGTACCATTGATACCACTGAAAGGCCGCTATATATTTATAAAACGACTTTGCTCTGCGCCTTTAGCTGCATTATCCTCTATTTTAATCCCTTGAGCTTGAATTTTGAAATAACCTTCCTTAGTTACCCTAGCGGTTTGGGCTCTCAGTCAGTCAGCACCGAAAGTACGCCTAAGATCCTAGACACCACTTATATCTAAGTGATTTATGTTATTACCAAGTAGGGCAAGGACAGAAACGTATAGCATAAATAATTGCAACTATTTTAACATAACAGTAGAACATAATTTTATATGTCTTAAGACAGTATCCCCATGACCAAATACTTAACGGCCACTTTTCCGCCACAAACACGCAACACCAAAACAAGGAACAGAACCACATTTACCAAATAAGCACACCATCAATAAGGGATTGAAATCCCACGCTAGCTGAACCACTAGGTATATAAATCTCGATGTGTAATACTAAAGCCGACTGCTCACTAGGGGATAATTCGGCCGTCTTCGACTTCGCCAGACATCTTGTCTCACGACCGCGTCGTATGTACAATACGTAGTCAATTCCATAATGCCACCCGAAGAGAAAGTGTTGTTGTTTCAAACAAAGTTTAGGTACACAGGCGAATTGAGAACCTCCTTTTGTAAGCCAATTAAAAAGAAGATAAAATGGTGCTGAAAAGAAATATATTCGCAACAACATAAAGCTGCGGTCAAACACTGGCCGTGTTGAGTCTCACCATGATAAGTATGAATGATGATGATGATGTGGCCGAAGGTGGTAAGCACACAAAGCCTAGAAGGAACTGGCTCAAGTGCAGCTGTCGGAACACACCGATAGGTGTTTGGCGACAGATTTTCAACTAGAGGGTGGTAGCAAGCTAGGTCGATACTATAAAGTACCGTGCTATGGTTTTCTCACGATATTTTCCTTCACATTATTTATTCTGTGCCTTTACCGAAAGCTCAAGCTCATTGTAGGATTCGAACCCGTGATCTTCATATCCGACGTCACTACCACTGAGCTATCATCGTCTCAGTCTCAGTGACAATCGCGTATCGCGCGCGATTAGTCATTTAGTGAATATGGGGCTTAATACATACCTGCTATAGAAATACAAATCATATGGTATTCAAAGAGCTAACGGTCATGTGACGCGGCTATTTAAATGTATTTCCTGGTTACATGTGGATTCTTTGATTTCGCATCTTGGTCCCTTTCTTATATAGCGTAATAATAGTACTTAACTGCGGTAATTGAAGCGATGATAGCTCCGTGGTAGCGACGTCGTAGGTTCGAATGAGCTTCAGCTTTCGGTGAAGGAAAATATCCTGAGAAAACCATAGCACGGGGTCGGGTACTTTATAGTACCATGGACAACTAAGAACCTCCTTGTTAGTACCCTCCTGGCTGTCGCCAAGCACTTGAGTGTTGTACTTGAGAGCCAGTTGCCTTCTTGGCTTTGTAAACGTAAACAGAAGATTGGTTATCCCCCATCAGCGCCCCTAGACAAGATGGTTGTCAAAAATCGTGATCGTTAGTAAACGATCAACTTTTGTATGGGATTTACTTATGAGATTGTTAAAAACTACGTGATGTTTCGTTTTTTTATTTTTTTTATTATATGGGCTTGCGTTTGGCCACTGACCCGCCTATAAGGGACGAAGACGAAGCCTAAGATGGAACACGCTTACCCAGAAGGAACCTATTCACTCTGGCCTTGAAAGTCCCAAGGTTATATGAGTCAGGAAACAGACGCCGGAAGCAAGTTCCACTCCCTTTCTGTCCGCATTATAAATGAGGATGCAATGTCAACCCCATACAAAGGTTGATCGTTTACTAACGATAACGATTGTTGATAACCATCTTGTCTACTGGCCCTGGTATTGCTAATGTTCATGTGCGATGGTGACCACTTATCATCAGGTGGACCGCCTGCCTGATTGTCAGCCTACTTACAACAAAATATAATAAAAAGCGTTGTGAATATGTAGTAACAATTGACGCCGCCCGGGAGAAGTAGCGGTCTAGTAGCAATTTATATCTTACTACCTGTTTCACCCGCGTCCACTTGGTAAAATTCCGGCGAATACCGGGCCGAAGCCCCGAGTTAAGCTGAACCTTCTTATATTAATACTAGCTGCCCGGCGCAACTTCGTTCGCGTGGTGCTACCCTACCCTACCCTATAACGACTGCAGCGCCATCTGCCGGGCTGATTTGTGAAACCATCCAGGGCGCCACCCAAACGCACACAAAAAAATTCATTCAAATCGTTCCAGCCGTTTAGGAGGAGTTCAGTGACACACGTGCAGAAGAATTTTATATATAAAGATAAGTACCTAATAATGTTAGCATGCAAATGTGCAACGTTGCAACAAAGTAATCTTAGTGTAATTAAAATTACAACTTGAGACGGAGCGGGATGACGAGCTAATTGCTTTATTAAACCAGATTATTAGGTATGTACGTAGGTACATACCTAATAATGCACGGAAAGGAATCTCCGTGCTAGCCGAAGATCCAAATAACTAGGGATTGCAAAATCCGGATTTTTTTCAAATCCGGATTCCAAGATTATCATCACATATAAATCCGGATTATCCGGATTTTTCCGAATTTAGTTTTTTTTTGTCGTAATCTTTTGTAATTTTAAATTGTACGCGTAGTTTTATGCTAAATTATTACTAGTTTGAAGATAGGTGTTCTATTTTATTGTTTTTCCATTGCTTTTGAATAAAAATTAATTAAAACTGCAAATATTCTTAAAAAAAATATGGACTTGCGTTTGGCCACTGAGGCGCGAAAAATAGGGATGGTGGTTGGAATAAGGTTGAACAATTCCTGCACACACTCCAAAATATATCCTTTAGAAAACCGATAAGGCAAGCAACTTTTTTTCGATGGTCGAGGCCCGTGAGTTTCTTCCTAATTAAAGTCTCATCTCCGATGAGTCTTCTGGCTCGGCGGTTTATTGAGTCGAGGACGAGATCGTGGTGGAAAGGACTCCGTTTAGCGGTGAAAAGACACGCCTGCGTCTTGGTGGCATTAAAAGTGACCAGATTGGCATTGCCCCAATCGGAAACTGCCTGTAAGGTCACGTTCAAACGCTCTACCATGGCCTCTCGCAATAATTGGATCTAGTCACTGGTGGCTCGCGCGCTGGAAATATGACAACGGTGCTGTCGTCTGTGTATTCAAAAATACCAGGCTTCACCAGATCGTTAATATGCAGCAGAAATAAGGTTGCAGAGAGAACTGAACCCAGAAGCATTGATTGCCAAAAGGTCCGACGAACTACCGTCTATGACCACATGAATAGACCGTTCGCTCAGGAAATTGGAAGCCCAAGCGCACAGACGACCAGATACTCCATATCAAGGAAGCTTACTAAGAAGGCTGGTGTGCCAGACCCGAAAGTTACAATTTTCTGAGATCAGCCGATGTACAAAATGCTTTCAGCGGTAAACCATCTAGAACTATAATTTTTGATATTACGTTGTTGTTATACGCCGCGCGCCTCCATCTAAGTTTCACTGGCCGACTTAGCTACTTGCTAGATGGATTAGCGGGAGCAGCTAGCAGCGTGTGAGCCGAGCGGTTTATAGATTTCATTATAGACATTATAGGCACCGTGAACAGACACGGCAACGCAATCGCACGAACTAAAGCGCAAGAGTTTTAAATATTATGCGGATTTGTGCGTCAGAGTAATACTGACCTACATCTACTGGATATTCAATGATAAAAAATTTAATTAACCATCAACTATTGTCAATTATGATTTAAATTCGAAAAAACCAGATTTGGTTATCAATATTCGGATTTATAATAGGCCCAAAAATCCGGATTTTTCAGTTATTTTCGAATTTCGAAGTATCCGGATTGCAATCCCTACAAATAACCTAGCTAAATGAATAGTTTTGTTACTTGGAGTAAGTATACAAATGCAAAATTCTGCGGCATTAGGGTTGCTTGTAGTGTTGCCAGGTCCCGTGTTTCAAATTTCGGAACGTAAGAATAAAATAATCGGGATTTTGGGTTTCAAATCGGGACAGTAGTGAAAGTCTGAATTTGGTGAGAAAAAATGAAAGCAAAAATATTTTTATGTAGCAGTAGCTTAGTTATATTCACTTTTCCGGTCAAAATTATCAAATATAGTAAAGACTCATGAGGTTAGTGAAAAATCGGGACATTTGGCGTCTCGATCAAGGGTTAATCGGGACGTCCCGCGCAAATCGGGACACCTGGCAACACTAGCTGCTTGCTACCCTTTCTGTCATCTTTGGTTTTATGAAACTGGTTCGATTTGGAAGATAATTTTAGGTATATTCATTTTATTGTTTTTTTTTTTAAAAGAAGGTTCATGTTCTGTTTACACGTATGGTTTAACAAAAATGTACGAGTTCATGATAAAATATGATTTATTTCACATCAACAATCATATATCAAACAAGGTATATCTGTACAAATGCTGTTAGCTCCTTCATTAAACGAACTTTATCATCACTTTCGATTTGTACAAGATTCTTACTTTTCAATACAACATTATCATTTGTAATTAACGCCTTCGTTAATAATTGAACACTTTCAGAATTACACACATTAGCAACTTTGCTGACAAACGTAACGATTTGTTTCTTAGATGAATTCTTTATCACTCTCTTAGACATTAGCTTGTAAGTCCTTACGTAAGCTATGACATCTTCTATTTCCATACAATCAACGTGTCTTAATAGGTCGTATAAAATAACTAGCAGTTCATTTTCAACATCCTTATTAGTCTTTAGGTCAATAAAATCATTCGTTTTCCCATTTTTATTAACATTATTCCTAGCTGCAATATTTCTAGCAAATGAATTCAAGAGCATACTATGCATCATATTATTTACAAGAGATAATATACCTTTGAGTAAAATTCTATCACCTTTTCCCAATTGTCTAACAGCACCGTGTAACCAAGATATTAAACCGTATCCTTCAACTAGGATCTCAAAAGATCTAGGTATAGCTACCAAAGCCCCTAGAACATTTAATATCCTCTCTCTAACTCTTCTATCACTCAAAACTGAATTGTAAAAGTCCATGATCATCTTCAAACTCATAGTTTTAAATACAACATTAACATCTGTTAAAGTTTTGGTTCCATCTCTTATTATATCTAGAACCCAAATTCTTCTATCTGTTGATTCTACGTCACTGTCGTGGAATAGGCTTAGGAAATCTGGTACTAAAGATAGATCTACAAATTGTTTTGCTATTAAGAAGTTATTAACAGGTTTGTATAAAGGGTCGCCAGGAGCAGTAGATACCATTAGGGCTCTGGCAAGGTACAGAGCATCAATTGCTGGAAGTCTTGGATTCTTCAGGTCTCTGAAGTCCTCTGAGTTGTTCTCAGCGTTGTTTATGGCAGTAGATAAACTTTGACGTAGTGTATTTATGAAGTCATTGAGGAATAGTTTGTCGTTTCTGTGCTTCCTGAAAAGAAAAATATAACAATTTAATATTATTTTCGTTGATACAAATAGTTAAATGATTTTAGTATATTTTGAATTACAATCAAGTGTAAAATTATAAGCGTTTAAGGGTCAGCTCACACCAAGACATGACGCGACGCGGCGCGCACTTTATAAGATAACAATAGAATACCGAACTTTATTTAGTAAACAAAAAGGTACACATTTCAGGGCGAGAATTGGGATACGCATCGCGGCGATGCGATTCACTGAAATATTCACCTTTTTGTGTAGTAAATAAAGTTCTAATTCTATTGCTATCTTAAACTTACCGCGTCGTGTCGCGTCTCGGTGTGAACTGACCCTAAGTATCAAAATACACACAAAGATGTATAATTTGACCAAAACTATACACCAAAGCATATGTACCTAGTTAGATTGGTTTTTAAACATTAACGTGATACAATTTTACATGTAATATAACTACACAAGGCACTACTCACGTTTCTGTTTCCAACAGCATACAGAATCTGTGCAGCACATGATAAGCAGCTGCTCTCATCATCGGACAATGAGAGCTGAGCGCCATCACCGGCACTGACAGAAGACCGGTCCTCAACAGCTTGAAGCATGAAGCTACTGACCCAGGCGCTAACAGGTGACTCAACAGAGGGAATACAAATACAGGATCATATATCCCTTCATCTACATCTAAATTCGACACTGATACTACATCCATATCTTTATTTTCATCAACTATCTTATTATGTGTTTCTTTAAGTGTTAAATTTTTAACTGCTGTTTCTGTATCTTTCGGTATTTTATACATTCCATCTTTGGACAGTTTAGTTAGGACAGATTTCAGCGAACTTTCTGTTGTCAAATCTATGTTCAAAGGTAATTCGTAATTATAGTCAAGTTTCTGCGTTACAGGAAAGTTTCTAACAGTTCTGTCTATTATGTCTTTCTCGAATAAATTTAATACTTGATTTGGTGTTGGATGTGCCCATAAAGAGGAGGATCTGTTTTTGCGTACAGCATAATGATTTGCAGCTGAATCGCCCCAAACGTAAGGTTTATATTCATTCACAGGTTGGCCATTGCTCTCGTAGAAATATAATATGGCTAGAATAATTCTGTCGCATGGAGTTCTAGTGGCGTGATACGCGCTCAAAAATACAGGTATTTGCTGAGGTTTCATAACAGAATTGTTTATTTTTATTAACGTGTAAACAAACTCCAATAATCTTGATTTTATATCCGTACTGTAATGACTAAGCATCACGTTCAGAAATTCTGAGTGGGAAGTAACCATGTCGAATAATGTCACGACTTCATTATGGTCTTTAGGATAGAACAGCTTCACTAAGGTTGTTAATAAGGACAATAGCTGAGGGCCACATGTGTAGCCTTGGTCTGCTGTTTTCACTTTCAAAGAATCTTTGAGGACGCATTTACAAAAGTTTTGCCATGTCGAACTTTCAATCACTCTCTTGAAATCGTTTTGCTCAGTTATTAAAGGTTTTACAGCTTTACATGTTTGTGTAACATTGTGAATGCTAAGAACCAAATCATTTACAACTTCAGCCTCTTTCGCTTCTTTCAATGCAATATTTGTAATGTGCAACATAGATAAGAGGTAATTAGCCAGGTGATCCTTTTTGATTTTATCAGTAACGCACAGCTTTAAGAATATGTTTTTTAGCAAACAAACATGACTTATCTCTACAGATTCAAATTTATGAGTTTTATTGAATAATTTTTCACATTCTTCTATCTCCATACATTCAAGTACTAGCTTTTTTATAAATTCCCAACTTGATATATAAATTTGTCCAGCTTTATGAGGTTTTTCTAAAAATTTGCCAATATTTGATTTGTACTCATTGTATATTGTTTGTAAAAAGTCTTTGTTTTCTAGAATGAATTGTTTGTGATTTATCACAGCTACTCCCAATGGTAGAGTTAACTCTCTTTGACTTAAGATTTCAGGTCTTTTAATCTGTTCTTTGAATATGTTACAAAATTTACCACCGAATTTTAGTAACACCGACGCGAGATATGCTGTCGATTTTCTAATAGTAGTAGCAGAGAAGAACTGTTTAAAAATATCTTCAGGTACGCGTGCTACTTGATGTGGCTTGTATTCAAAATACTGTGCGAGTGAATCTTCTAGCTTATTTAAATTACAATTTATATCTTTGTTTGTGAGTAAATCTGTGTATAATTTTAAACTCTTCTTCAATATATGGGGCTGAAGTTCAATTGTAGTCAATTTTGAATATTTTTCAATCAATGTTCGTAATAATTCTAATACTAGACTGGGTTCTTTGTCATCTCTCAAACATGAATCCATGTCTGCACTAAATATATGATTAAATACTCGCAAATCATCATCTTTAGCTAATCCAACAATTTCCAAAACGTTTATTGTATGATCACTATCCACATTCTTTCTCTTGTTTATCTTAATCAAAGCTTTTACAATCTCATTATAGTTCTTCTGTTGATACGACATCAGCAATCTATGTTTATTATCCAAATTTGTGACAATATCTTTATGCTCACATATTACTTTCAGAAGAAACTTCGTTGCGAGTAAGTTTTCTGCACCTTTTTGTAAATCTAAAGGTTTGTAGATTTTAAGGACATGTGGGTTTTTGAACAGAGTCAAAATTATGGTCCGACAGACATCCACCATATGATGTCTTCTACAAATTGTAATAATACATAGGAAATAATCTACTATCTTTTTTTGCCGTTCCGCTGTCAATCGGTCCATATTCGACATTCGAACTGTGCAGAATATCAAATATTTAGCCCATGTCAATAATTCTGAAGTATCAACGTTTTTTGTAACATCAACTTTGTATGGGACTTCATTGACAATTATGTCACTTTCTTCTACTGTAGTCTCTTCCAGGTATGGAAAAACATGAATCAACGGTTTTTCTTCATTATCAATCACAGCTTTAGAAATACTTTTCAAAACACTATCATTATCCAAGATGTCTTCAGGCAAAGATACAGACTGTCCTATCCAATTTGCAACGTAACTTCGTACATCTAGTTTAGAATCTCCTATTAACACTTCAGTTAGCTCTGGACAAAAGTTACTGTGGAGTAAATTCGCGACATAAGAAGACAGAAAATTCTTAAGATTCTTTTTTACTGCTTTATTTGATTGTAGATACTGCATACAGCCTACAATGAATGGAGATGGTATTTTGTTTTCTAAAAACACACTGTCTTCCGTGCTTCGATTTTCCATCAAATCATTGAAGAGTTTTTCTAAGCATGCTTCACTATTTTCGTCAGATATTTCAAAATTGACTAATTGGTTTCTCACATATTCAGTTAAATCTTTAATGTTTTCTAAAACATATTCGACAATATCGCCTATCAATGACGGGGGACTGACTTTAGATTTACGCAGCGTGTACAAAATTAAATGAATTTCATCTTCATCTGTCTCGAAAATTGATGTGTTCTTGAAAAAACTACGTAACGTTTCCTTTGCTTCTATCCAGGTACTATCATCGTCACACATGTAAACATCTAACATAATGAGAAACAGATCTTTGAACATAGGGTTTTTTAGAGATATAGCTGAACTATCTAACGTGAGCCATAATGAAACAATTTTGAATTTCAACAGTGCTGTGTGACCTTCAGTGAGGGTCATAGAGAAATCCAAAATCTTTTTCATGTCAATATTGCCTTCCAGAGTTTCAAAATATGCTGGGTGGATGTCATTGTAGAGAAGCAACAAGTCCAAGAGATATATCAGGGCATCAGTATCATTAATTTTTGGAAGTTTATAACCTGACGTAGGTTCATCATTCACTTTCTTCTCAATAATATTTTGTATTAATGATACAACTACAGCAGGAGCAGGCAAATGCTTTGGAAAGAAATATTCTAATTTGTTTCTTAGATCCGATGTTTGTGTTTGAGAGTCATCCATATCCAGAATTTGTAAATACCGTCTCAGTGTCTGCAACATTTTCACAAGTAGTTTAACACAGTACAAGGATATAGCTTGGTCTTTCCCAAGGCATGTCTGAATGAATTTAAGTAATGGGACTGGTAATGTTACAAATCTTACGAAATTCGCCACCTGAGTCGGAGATAAAAGAGCCAGGCGTGAAACAAATTCTTCAGGTTTTAGTTTATTTAACAATTTTATAGTGAAATCTGTGGATTTTTCCCAAATAGGTGAGTGTTGAGGCTCAAAGCCTTGTTCTATCACATTAACTATTGCTCTATGTAAATCAGGGCATTTGTAAACAATTTGAAGAATGACCTCACATTCATGTTCATTTTCCCATGGTCTTTTCAACGACAGCAAAGCTTTATATAAATTTTGATTTTTATTAGCATCAGCTGTGCCTAAAGAATTGTCTACAAAATAAAGTCCTAATCTATTTGACGTGCATAAAGTCAGTATTATTTCCGATAAAAGAGACAATATCTCTGGCTTCAATGCATTTTTCACGTCATGACTCTGCTCCGGAGGTCCTTTCCAAGAAAATACTTTGAACATATTGTGTAGCACTTGGTGACTAAAAGTTTTGAGCTTCAAACTTTTTGAAATAAAATTATTATCTATGACATTCTTTTTAAGAATATTCAGAAACATCATAACTGCTTCTGCCTCATCATGTAGTAGGCCAGGTATAACAAGACCTAGTAATCCTTGTTTCTCTAACAAAGCTTTAATAAGGGGTAGATGTCCATCAACTAGGAATGACGTCATGAAATGCACAAATGAAGTCCTAACATTGTCCTTCTCTTTATAATTAGACTTTTCAACAATGTGTTGCAAATGTTTAGGGGTCAATGGAGCCTGGTTTAGGACTTCTACACCCAAATCTGGATTTAATGTGACCATTGACGTCAACAACTTAAGGATGATTTTTCTGTGACGTGGACCAGAGTTTTCACTTATCATGATCTCCACAGTTGACATGAAATTGTTGAGGAAGTATCTGCAAGCTTCTTCTGTTATTGTGATCATGTGTGGAAGGGAAGATTGGACTTTGAGGATAACTAAATGGAATAGGTGGAATATGGGAGTGGCTAGACTCAAGTTTTTCTTACTGTCCTGGTTGATTTGGCGTAGGATCTCATGGGAGTTGCCACCACTCTTGAGGTACTCCAGAAGGTAATCAACATTTTTATCTGGGTTCAGGCAGACTTGCAGAAATTGGGTGACAACTGAAATAATATGAAAAGAAAAATTTGAATATTAAAATTTTCTGAGATGAAGGAGGAAAAGCAATGTATATAGGCATTTTGGGCATGATTGTGACATCACAAACACCGCTGGTGAGCTCGGAATTATCAACAATTCAAAGTCACCAAGGATCCCAATGCTTTTACTAATGTTCAAGGATGTATTTGTTTTGTATTGAACACCCCTGTTTTTACAGTTTATTTTAACTCCTCTCCATCCAAAGGTTGCCTGGTAGAGATCACTTTTAGTGATAAGGCCGCCCATTGTAACACTTTCTTTTTTAAGTTCTTGTATTTTTATTTTTTTCATGTGGTGTAACAATAAAGCGTTATCTATCTATTCTGGAATTGTGAAAATGGGGTTTTCTTAGCGGTGAATGCACAGGCTTAAGTCTTAGTGGGGTTGAAATATATGTTAATATATAAATAGCGCATATAGTCTCCTTTTGGAAAACAAAAATTCTTTCTGTTTAGTAGCATTATGTACTTCTATGTAAGTGAAAAAGGCTTGCATTAACAAATAGATAAATTACCCGTCTAATAATAATAATAATAATAATAATAATAATAAATTTGTTTATTTAGGCAGTCTGCACCCATACTAAGGAAAAATACAAGTTATATATATAATAAAAACAAAATACACTTCAACGTCAGTAAAATACAAAAAATAAAAAAACATATATAAATCAAAATAAAATGTACGAGTTCCCATAGGCATAGGTTATTTTCGATTCTCGTTGCGGTGAGTAGACAACCAGTGTCGGAAAACGGAGGCGTCAAGGTTTTCACTCATTGTCCGGAGAATCTCATTAGTCGACGATCGTAGTCGCTCCCAGAAGGATGCGATCCGAAACCTTATTATTGCGAAGAAATCCGGAAGGCCTGCCGATGCAAACATGCCCGACGCGCTGCACCACCGAGGCAGCTTCATCAGGATGCGGTATGCATTATTATACTGCACCCTGATGGAGCTGTACGAACGTCTCGTGTAATTGAACCACAATTGACATGTATATAGATTTTGACAATAAGCTCTATACAATGTACCTGCTACATCATTATTACAACGATAAAAACGGCGCGCGAGCATGTTGCATCTCACTGCTAAAGCTCTTCTCTCGCGTTCAATGTCATTGTCGTCCTGAAGACTCTCCGTCAAGATATGTCCAAGATATTTGAACACCTCCACTCTCCGAACCTTTGAACCATTCAAATACAACGAAGGCACCGTCTCCGGGCCTCTTCCACTCTTGAACACTAGCATCTCCGTTTTGGAGGCGTTATACTTAAGTCCGTGCCTTTCAGCGTACTTCTCACAGAGAGCCAGTAGTTTTCTAAGAGCCCCTATAGATGGACTGAGGAGCACCATATCATCAGCGTAACTTATGTTGTTAACACAGGTGCCGGCAATATGGCAACCTACTCTGGTGCTCCTCAGTTCATCAATAAGGCCATTCACATACACGTTGAAGAGGTCCGGAGACGTCAACCCGCCTTGACGCACACCACAGTCTAGCCTATAATCGTTAGACTGTGTGTCGCCCCATCGTACATTATTGGTTTGGTTCTCGTACCAGTGTCCCAACAACCTCACGATGTCGTTTGGAACCTTGGACTCGATGAGTTTTGACCATAGCAAATCATAGTTTACCAGGTCAAAAGCACGACTCAGGTCCAAGAAACACGCATATACGTTCGTACTTCTACTTGTATAGTATTTGACTGTGTTTTTTAGACAAAAAATTGCGGAGTCAGTTGATACACCGGGACGAAAACCAAACTGTGCATCACTAATACATACATTCTTCATTAAATAGGGATGAATAAGCCTTTCAAGAATTTTACCTATGACTGTACCTAACGAGATCGGTCTATAATTATTCAAAGCACTTAAGTCCCCAGTCTTATTTTTCGGGATTGGAACCACCACAGTCTTCATTAAATTTGTCGGTATGTAGCCAGACTTAATACATACATTAAATAAGCTACATAGAACACGCGATATCTCACTGCTAGCATGGAGAATATGCTCGATACTCAACCCGTCGTGACCCGGAGATTTTCCACGCTTCATCTCCCTTATCACATTAGTGACATCATTAGGTGTAAACTGGATCGAGTCCGACTCTGAGCCCCTGGGTCGATCACACACGCGCATACACCCCACCACAGGCAGCGGTTTCACACTAAAATGATCAGCAAAAAGGTTTGCGATTTGTTTTGGTTCCTGCAAGTTTCCCACACATATCGGCAGACCTGGTTTAAGATTAAGACTTTTGGTTGCATTCCAAAATTTTGAAAAGTTTTTGTCAGCTCTGTGCATTGCCAAAATATTCATTTTAATTTTGTCCTCATTGTTTTGGCACCATTTTAACTTATTTTTAAAGACTTTACGACTAGTAACCATATCTTGAAATAACGGACCAGACGCAGGTCTGCCACCCATCAACCAGCATTTATGGTACAACCGAGCTGCCTGATGACTATCTTTGACGTGGTAGTTCCAACCCGAAACCTGTTTTGTACTTTTCTTACCACCGCAACGAGAATCGGAACTGAGTACAGCTGCCTTCTGTAAAATATTTATAATTTCATTATATAACTCGTCAATAAGATAAAAATTTGAACTATTCATACAATTATCACAGTCTAAACGTAATTGACTAGAGAGCTTAACATTTTTAAGATTATTATAGCAGTATTCATTATATAATTTGCTCTGTTCTAAATTTCTTTGGCCCCATCTAACTTTATCATTATTAAAAATATTTTTAGATTGTATTTTAGTTCTACCTATAACTACATTTAAATTACAAGTTAATAAAAGAGGAAAGTGATCCGACCAACCGACATCGTAGTCCACCTCAGCTGATACAATTGCATGCCTTGCTGCTTTTGTCGATACACAGTGATCCAGCCATCTTCTTGCAGCACTTGAATCACTTATGTACGTAAACGTGCCCGAACTTGGGCCTAAAAGCTCCATATCTGCACAAACCAGTGAGTTCTCTACACAGAAAGAAGCAAGCTCTTTACCAAACATTGTTCCAGGATGCGCATTAAAATCTCCCAGTATGAAAGCTGTTTCCACATCGCTATCTTCTACTATGGCCATTATATTCCCCAGGCAACCTGTGAATTCCAGTAGGTTTTCGTCCTGATCCGTGGGCATATATGCGTTAATAACAAGAACTTGTCGTTTATCTTCAAGGTCGAAACGGACTGCCATCAATCTGTCATTAGTACATTTCACTAGTGAAGCATTGGGAAATATAGATTTACGCCACATCAGCGCCAAACCCCCATACGGTCTTCCGCGTAAGATGCCAACCGAAGTGTCCACCGAAGATTTCGCTAGACATTCAAAATCTTCATCGATCTTATGAACGTAATTAATGTCATGTGGCATGAGCCACGTTTCTTGCAGTGCAATAATGTCTGCTACTTTACATAACGAACGTACACGATCTATGGATCGCTTAATTGATCGACAATTAAAAGAAGCCATTATTATATTTTTTGTTGTATAATTCATTATTTATTATTATTAATGGCGTTTGATCTAAGAGGACGTTCTCGATATTCAAAATTCAAAATTCAAAATCATTTATTCAAATAGACCTTCGCAGGCACTTATGAAAAGTCTGACTCTAATACTCTAATACCGGTTCGGAAGGTTGCATTTGCTAAGAAGAGCCGGCAATAAACTCAGCAATTACTCTTTTCAAAACAAGCTTAGATTAATTACATAATATTTACATTCTAATCGCACTGACAACAATTGCGTGCCCCGGCGCGGCCGCAAAACTACAAAGTAGACTGAATCTATATTTAATAAGTAAATAAATAAATGGCAAACTTAAGCAGACCAACCCCCACAAGCAGCACCTGTTCACAAGTATGACGCGTGTGGCAGCCATCGCCCTCCTCGCCATATTGGAGGGAAGTGAGCGACCCGTCACACGACGCCGCCGCAAGCAAAGGCCTTAAAGTGAGCATGACTTACTTAAGTCTGGCTTAGAAATAAAAAATACACTAAAGGGAAACTACTAAACACGCAATTTGTTATCACTGTGACTATTGACAAGTTTATACTAAATATCATTTAGGTATATGTATAGAAAATATAACAATTAAGGAGACAGACATAATCTATTGAAGAATTTAGAAATAAATGAAAAACATTAAATTGAATTAATTACTATAAGTAATAATCTGTAAATTAAACAAAAAATAAAAAAAGATAACTTATAATAATAATAGCATACTTAGAATTAAAATGGACCTTGAACTAGCTGCTAAGTGAAGCAGGTGCAGAGAGAAGCTACTTCCATACATCCTTGTCGTCAATATAATGAGACACTTTATAATAGGCCCTACTCAACAACCGCTTTTTGATATGTTATCTTCGGTATACCAATCCAGCTGGCCAAAAGTTTGCATCTAAGAATGTACTAAGTTTACTACTGGGAATAGTCACCTTAAACGAATTGAAAGATGTTTCTTTGTTCTGTTTCAAAAGTTCTACGGCCAAGCATTCTTCGTTCATGTCATGTATATGTCCGCGAATATCTGTATCCTGTACGCTACGCTTAGCACGAGATACGTAAATTGAGCATACAGACTCAGCCACTTGTATACGTGCGCTTGACAACAAAGTACCACGCATATTACGCCGTTTCGGTTTTTTATTCATAACCATAGTATACCCATCATTGTCTATAATGTTGTTATTCGTTGATTTGCCTTCACAAGCCTGAGCGTCTTGGTTGCGTTTAGGACATTCTTGGTAACTCGTAGTAGTCATTGTAGGCTGCGCGATGTCTCGATAAGTAGGTGTATAAACAACCTCAGCTGCTAATGATGACACACGGCTTGCGCTCGCGATACACGGCGTCGCCGGCACAGCAGCTGACTGCATCGATGTGTTCACATCGACATCGGGCGGCGGACGCGTGCGCCTTTGTGTAACTGAGCCACGTATGATGTCCGTTCGATGCGTTTCATTGCAAACATTTTCAGCTTGTTCGTTTAGCTTCAATTTAATTAATTGCAACTCAGATTTGAGGTAAGTCATATCCTTAAGAAGATGTGTAACGTCTACATGGTCAAACGAAACTGGTGGCAATTTATTCAAGTTCTTTGCCACAAAAGAGGGATGTGTGAGAGGGTCACTTTCCTTTATCAGCTTGATTATATCTTTTATATTCTTCTTCGATTTGTCCTCGCCTTTTCTGGTCACAATGCGACTCGAAGTTTGTATGTGTTCGTGGGCTATTGCCTTGCCACTTTCTATTTCAGCGTCCGAGAAGTTGGTAACACAAATTTGCACAATACTTATGTCGTCCAGAATATCAACTTTATTTTGAATAAACGTTAGTAGTTCGTTAATTATCACTTTCGAATCGGCCATCGCAGTGCGCGTACCTAATAATCACAATCACAGTAACGCGCGCGCATTGCCGACAACGGCCGAGCGAGGACTGCGAGGAGCTAATCAAGTGTGCAAGAAATTTTATCAGGCTTTTATCATTTATTCCCACCAGGAATATGATAGGGCTACAAGGCAAAACAGAATGATCAATTTCTTTTCAATATTACTCTATCACAAGGGATAATATGGCAAACAAATACATTTATATTTTAGAAACAATTTGAGGTTTAAATTAAATATATCAAAAAGCCAAGCACCTAATGGTGCAATCCGGCAGCTGCACTTGAGATCCAGCTTTGTGTGCTTAACAGATTTTAATAGATATAGTTTTATTATAGCTAGACAATGCGCGCAGCTTTACCCGCTTGGTAATATTTATCCTGTGACTTGTTTGACCAAAATGGTCACGGCTCCGCTATCTCAAGTTACAGCATAATTATACATAGCCTAAAATCTTCATCAAGATCCCACCTAGGTTACTGTAATAGCCGTATCAAATCCATGCTGTGGTTCTCGAGTTAAATGTACACTTAACGTACAGACACAGAACGTTGCGATTTATATGACGAAAACCATAGTTCTTCGACAGAAGAATGTTTGATGAATTATTCAAAAACATACCCATAGTTTGTCCCTGCTTTGCCACCAGCTCTTTACGAAAGTGTTTTATGTTAAAACCATGAATGTTTCCTGTATTTTCTGTTATATCAGCATCACTTTGAGGTTGTTCGACATCAACATTGTGTTCCGTAGATTCGTCAGTTTTAGACTTTTTAGACGGACTTTCCTTGCCCTTTTCAAATTTTCTTTTACCCATTTTTAATGATTTCACTCATATATGTACATTTAAACTTGCGTAAATCCCGTAAATCTATAAACTCAACACGTGAGAATGTTTTGATTTGCCAACTTTAGACGTCACGGCGACATTGACAGTCTTTTTTTTTGTTAATATGTTCATGACCATGGTTAAAATCCTTCAGTCGCATACATTTTATTTATAATATATTGTCGCAGAGATCAAGTTATATAGAAAAAGTAGCAAAATAAAAGCTACAAGTTTCATTAAATTGTAGCTGCCCAACAACAAAAATCTAGCTATAAAGCTGCTAAGTTCCCTTTTCTACGTAGGCAAGAGGTTCTAGCCCAAACAGCCTTGTCTTACAGTGAACGTCATAGAATAAGGATGTGAACGTAGTCCTGTTCTCCCATTGAAGAGATTGCTGAAGGATCTGATGTGGAGAACGAAACTCCAGTTATAACTGAATTCGTGAAAGAGAAAGGCTTTATTCTAGTGAAGTTCGAGAAGAAAAAGTCTGTCAAACACTATGTTGGTCAGGTGATTACCAAATATATATGCACGCCTGGCAATGTTCGAATCAAAATAACCCACTGTATCGAATGACAGTGCAAAATTCGTACTCGACGTTCTCGCCCCTCTCTTGCTTCCTTCACCCCCGCTATGACCCAGGCCTAGGCCGGCCATTTTATTTTCATTCCATTCATTCGTCATGCACCTACCTGTCAAACACGTGTTTGTTTTGATGAGAACTTAAGTTCTTATGTCGCTTTATTTCCATCTCTTTTAATCCGTAAATACAGTGTTTTCCGTATTTGTATGACGAGAAGTGGTGCATTGATAAATTTCCGCCACTTTAAATCCTTCAAAACAGTGATTTCGGCATTTATATGTTTCGAAAATGTTGTATGCCCATGTGCAACAGTTTACGCCAAGACGTTATACTACATAATACATAATAAGAGACAGTGGATAAAGTGTATTAACTGTGAGACAATAACTTAACAGCGATCCACGCAAATAATAATAGTTTTGCCATCTGAAGAGTAGCGCATATCTAAGCTTGTTCACTGCCATGGAGATTTCTTCAGGCAACCCGACAAATATCTTTTTAGAAGCAGGTAAACTATCGATCTATAAGTTTACTGTAATAATATAATATCTTATTAAGTTTTGATTTTCCATAACTTGACATTTGAACAGCGTAGGGGTTATGTATATTATTCCTAGTCAACTCATATAATCTATGATAACATTGAAGGCTATAACCCAACCTTTCTGGTTGTGAAGGCATATCAAGTCTAACCTAAAATAAATGCCTGGCAAATGCAGTTATATTGGGATATATATAACACATTAATAACCATGGCTCCACCAGAGTTAGAACTCTTATTGTTTTATCCGGTTAGTTCACCCTTATTCCATATTTCCTGCGGTGCATCAGGTGGAATCTTAACCAACTGGCCCGTCAACCTATGTTAATTCTTTTAACATAGGTTGACGGGCCATACGGGCGGGTTGTGGGTTCGATTCCCACACAGGACATGCATTTGTGTGCATGAACATAACAGCGATGTCTGGGTGTAATTATGTATATTAAGAATGTATTTACAAACAAAAAGTAGTATAATAATATGTAGTAAGTATATAGTTACAGAGACAAATTGCATTTTTTCAGATAACAAGAAAACTGTATGCAGTGATGATAGTTACTCAAAGAAGCGCCACAATGATCATTCATATTACCAATGAATGTCACAAGAACAAGTTTTTGGTATGTATATATCATCCAGCAATTTTTGAATAAATTAGAAGAAATAATATAAATAAAATAAAATTAATGCCATTTATAGATCTCTCACTGGACTAGAGCATGATGAGGCTGTTCCCACTTTGCACAAGAATGTTTAACATTCTGTCCATATTGATGATACATGAAGGTTTAGGTTTTAATATAATAACAGCTCATACAAATTTTCAGATACCTCTGTCCAACCATCAGCTGCGTGCCATCAAAGTAATGCCACATGTGTGTCTCTGAATAACACAATGCAAATGAACTCAGGTAATTTATTTGCCATTTAATATAATCTCATCTAGTAATATATCCCCCTGTCCCCTTTGTATTATATTAAGTGCTGGCACAGTATCTCCAGCTGTGTGTTCCATTTGTGTAGGCTGTTTCTATGTAATAATTATTGCATGTCAGCAGTTGTTTAATCGGCCAGTGGCAACTGCCTTTGTTTAATTGAGACACAATATATTCACCTCCGCATCAGTGTTGATGTTGACCTAGTTTAATTTTCGATGTTAAAAACCCTTTTCAACATTTCCAAAAGGGGTTCGAAGATTTTCGCATTCCTTTCATCCCCCATGTTGATTTTTTTTTTTTTCAAATCGACGTTCACGGATCACTTTAATGAAAATTTATAGCTGACATAAAAATATAATATTTTTTAATGCAAAATTAATTACTACACCCAAAATCTTTACCAATATATACAATACAAAAAAGCAGATGATGGGAATGCCAGGCTCCATACTAAAATCTTCAAATCCTTTGACTATCTTGTACATAAAAAATAAAACATTTTAAAGATTGTCATTCTTTTCGGCCACCTCTTTGATATTTTTTGTGACGTTTTAGGACAAAGACACCCTAGTATTTTTTGTTTGCATAGTTGTCCCCAATCGATGTATATAGGATAAATCGTGCGCCACTATTTGAAAAAACAAAAATAAAAACAATGTGGTGCCTGAAGATTAAGCTAGGCTCCGATAAAAAAATCTTCGAACTCCTTTACAGTTACTTTATACTTTGTTTGCAGATGATGCCACCAGCAGTCCAGACCATCACTACAGATAGTTTTCTAACTCTTAATACAGCTGTATGAAAAAATAAAAATTTAAATAAATAATTTACAACTAAATAATTGTGTTTTATTTATTATTATATTATAAGAACTTTTGAAATAAAAAATAATCGTATTTACCCTAATTCCCCGGCCCTACATAATCATAGGCTGTATCTTAGACAATTTCATTGCACCATATTATGGGAATATTAAAAAAAAAAAAACGTCATGTTCAAATTCTGCATACGGTTTATCACGTAGATTGAAGATTAGGTAGATTTGCAGTCAGCGAATGGCGAAGAAGATAGCTATAGTTCGACATATTTACATATAATACAGCTACGTACAATTAATACTGCCATACTTACACTTTTACCCCATTTTGTGGGTAAACTGGTATTGGGCATTTAGGTTTTACTACGAGTCGTAATTTATCAATGGTGTGGCAGGTGATATTGTTATAACTTTATAGAAGTCATAATAAAACACGGGATTGATGAAGTATAGTTTAATTAAGACCCTAGACATACAAAATAAATAGTTTCGTACAGGCTAGAGAATTTTTTTGTATGAGTTGTGACTTATCACGTTTTGACCGCAACCTCCTCAGTTATTGATTGTATATACTGTACTGATAGGTGATGTATTCTGAAGACACAATTAAATACCTAATTATCCTTTGTTTCCATATAAACTCGCAAATTTTCACATTTAGAGAGTAGCCTTGCGGATCTGAAAGAGAAAATACCTGTGGCGAGCACACTTGGTCTGACCTACTTTAACCTTAGACTGGACTGTATGAGATTAACGACGAAAACATAGACTACCGGCTGGACGAAGTCACTCAGGACGCGACCAGATCCGGGCGAATCAGGAGAGAGAGACGGGGACGGAGTAGCAACACGAAGGGGGAGGGGTGAGGAGTGCGCGGTGATGCGCGTAGCAAGAGCAGACGGGGTGCGCGGGACGCGCGGGACTTTTCGGGACTTTTCGGGACAAGCGGGAACGTGCCTGGAACACGGGCGGAACGTGTGGCACCTACTCGGGACACGATCGGGGCGCGTAGAATGTATTCGAGACACTTTCGGGACACGTGGAACGCGCGCGGGACACACGGAACGTGTGCGGGATGCGATCGGGACACGGTTGGAACGCGTGGGACGTAATCGGGATACGTGAGGCGTCCCGGGACACGATTAAAATACGAGCGGGACACGTAGGACGTATCCGGGACGTGGGCGCTGCACAAGGGGCGCGTGGGGGGGCGCAGAAGGCGCGGGACACGCGAGACGCGGGCGCAGCACAAAAAGGCGCACAAGGGACGGCGCAGAAGGTGCGGGGTGCGCTTAACGCGCAAAAGGGGGGGGGGGATGGGCGACGAATACTCTCGGCGGGGTACAGGGGGTACCCGGTCGGCGGGGCGCTTGAATGCCCAATTCACGCTGGTACTCGTTGGGGCTCTTGCTTGCCCGTAGATATCAGCTGCAGTCGGTGGGGCTCTTCTTTTGCCCAAGGATTCCCAACCACCCAATAAAAACAGCCTACACATTATATAAAAAGAATTACATAAATATCTCTATTTTCTTATGAGATAAAATTGAAAAACCTCAAGTGGCTCTCGTGTCGGTAACGCCGCGTCATTAAACGGTGCTACTACTTGAGAGGCCCTCTTTTTTTCTCGAAATAAGTTAACACAAAACTAAAAACCTTTCTTTCCTTACCTAAAACCTTAAATTAATACTTTAGACCTTATAATATGAATAATTTCGCACTTAAAATTATTTCTTATATACAACTCAGGTAAAACACACACACTTAGGCACTTCACAAAATCAGTTCGCGTCGCTGACAATACCTATATTTGATTTCATAATACATGACATATATCGTCGTTATTTGTAAGTTATTATTTCCGCGTCACACGAATTCAAAACAATTACTTTCTATGTATCAAACTTACCTATAAATATAACTATAAATGGTTCTTTATGAAAACTACAAAAAATAAAACACGCTATTTAAAGTACTAAAATTAATAAAGTGGTAAAATTTATAAAATGCTGGTATCCCCATCAACTTATAATCCGACTATTTACGAATGACACGTAGTACCATAGTTAACCACCCCACAATAATAAGCCTCACACTTTGGTCGGTTAGCACTAAAAACAAATTTGGTTGATCATCGTTTTATGACGAAATTATCTATTAAATTTGCATGATATTGACAGAAAATACACTTGAGTATAGTAATCCTTTGATTTCCTTACTGTATCAATTAAAAAAATCTACTTACCGATGAAAGGTTATGTTTGGTTAATTTCGTTCACTACGGCTTTTACAACCAATTACACAACAATTCACCATCACTGCACACTAAACAATATCTTTGAGAATATAAAAAAGGCACAAATAACATTCAATTAGGATTTCAAAGCTCTCATCAACAAAATATCTTTTGGAACCAGAAACTTGTTTGCCATCAACGAGTTCAACGACACCGATTTTGACACTGATGTCAAGAATAGAAACCTATACGCGAGATAGGGACAAAAAAATATGCTTAGTCCTGCTCACACATACACGTTTTGCCATATACGTATCTCGCTTTCGTAATTATTATTATTTTAGTGACATATCTAGCTAATCCTGAATCTAAGGGTTTATCACCAATGTTCGTCAGATGGCGGTCTGAACTTTAGTTCTCTTAGTAGTTTGTGTATATATGTACGAAGCTACCCCGGGGTACATTCCACGGAACAATAAAAAGTTCTTTTTGTTCCGTGGTACATTCGTACGATTTCATTTTTTTTTTTTATCGTCTTAGCTTTGCCACACCCTTTCTATGTACAAGTCGTCTAAGGGAACATTGTAGGCAAATATATAAGCAATCTAAGCAAATTGTTTTCAAATAGCGTTTACTTTTTCTGCTATAGGGCTCGAAGTGAGAAGTGTACGAATCCCCCCCACTTTCCCCTGCCTACCATCGTCCGTACGCGCCTCTCTCACCGGGCCAAACTCCCAGTAAGTTTGTGGGACTAAAACCTACTGAACGTATTATCATGGGGGAAGGGGGGTTTAACTTGGGCTAGGCACTGCGAATAGACTTTCGATCTGCTGTCACTTGAAACTTGCCTAAGGAAATAATCGAATAAAAGATTTTTTTTTTTGCAAACATCTTTAATTAAAAGACAAACAAATTAGGTAAAACGAAAGTCATTTATGGTTAAACATCAGTTCCTAGGCGGAATATTTGAATTTTTACGGTTTTTTTTCCCTTCGCAGAACAATATGGACAGATATTTCAGTGATTTGTGACCATAGTAGTTCATTTAGCATATTGTAGAAATGATACTTTTTGTATAAGATTAACTGTTTTTGTACATTTTCCAAAATAGTCAGTTTTACGGTTTTTAGAGAAACCATGAGAAACATTCAAATATGGCCCATATTATATTAATACAAAAAACATTCATAACAATGTGCCAAATGAACTTCTACTGTTGCTAATCACTGAAACATCTATCCATATTGTTCTACAATGGTAAAATAAAATAAAAACTCGAAACAAAAATCAAATTTCCCACCTGGGTACTGATGTTTAACCTTTAAGTATGTAAAATTAACTGTATGTTACATAAAGCTTAAAAATTAATTGTCAGGTGTTTACACCTCTTCAAAGTACTACTATCAAGAACGGTACAGTCCCATTAAAAAAAACTATATGTGATTATTATTTATAATAGTTCTATCAACATATTTGTAGTTGAGCAAAAGAGGGACTATGACGTTTATTTGAAAATGATAAATGTACCTATTTAGATATTATTTTAGATTATTATTATATTAGATTTCAGACAGTTTTTATTAATCAAAATACTCGAAATGTAAACAACATTATGAAGAGTTTATTACTGATATTACTTAATTTTGTGAATGGAAAATAGAAAAATAATATGGTGAAATTTTAGTAGGTATTAAACACAATTTTCACCTCGTGCGCGTTACGAAAGTATTCACGTATTTCCGCAGCATATTTCAATGTTCCGGTGACGTCTACCGGCTGAAGTTCAAGGTCATCTACTTGTTAACGTTATCCAGCAATGTGGAGTATTTAGGATATTCTTACTACAAAATCATGGAAAAAAAAAGGTTCTTTTTTTTGCACGGATGTGTTCTATTAGTGATTCTGATCCGAGGGAAAAAAAATAGCCAAGTAATTCATAATCACCCGGTATAACGTTACAATCGGAATTACCTGCATTGCTTGTGTACAGAGTGCCTATTCGGAGTTTTTATTTTTACTTTTTTCTCTCATCCTCTCGCTATAACAACCCAATATGAAACATGGCGTAGGTACGTAATGTATACCACTGTAAATTTTTAAACACATTTAATTATGACTAGGAAACCACAAAAATGTGTTTGTTCATATACTAAAAATCGACGTCATCTTCGATTCAACATTACACTGGCACCACAAAATTCCCTAACATTACATTAGTTTTATTTGCAAATTATACAAAAACATTTAATTTGGGAATCCCCTTTATATAGCAGACGCATTGATTAGCACAACTCTTTATACATTTCATAATTATTAATCGATTAAATCGCTTACAATATTATATTGCTTAAAGTCACATTTTTAATTTAACATTCGTATCTTTATATAAAAAAATATTGTTTTGCCTCACATTATTAGAGATCAATATACTTATTTATAAAATATATATTTCATCAAAAATCGTTTATAAAACATTTGTAAATTGATGTCTTGGACATAAAAATTATATAAGATAAAATATAATAACGTAAAATAAGAAATAAAGTATTCTACATTTAATTCAACACTATATCACTAAACACATTAGTTCATTATAAAATACGTATTGTAAAAAGAAATGCAATAGTTTTAAAATAAGGTTCAAATTACAGTATAGGTGGAGATGGCATATTTTCGAAACCTAACATAGTTCTCATTTTTTTTTTTACTTTTTACACTTTATGATCGTGCAAGGTTGATGTATTTGTATGTAAAGTAAAAAATAATTGAGGATTCAGTGTTGGTTCCATAGTAAAAGTTGTTCAGCATGACTAACCCAACATAGGTTTCGAAAATATGCCATCTCGAAATCTCCATCCGGTATATCCTTTATAATTTAAATAGTTTAGAATTTTAATTTTAACATAGACCCTATATCTATTTTATAATAAAAAACATATGGGGAAATTCCCTATACAAAAGTACTATAGGCCGAATAGTAGGGAAACAAATTATAATTTTTTTCTGTACAAAGAAACAACTACGATTCTTTATCAGATGTAAGGTCAATGTCCTTAGGTACTTTTCATAATTGATACATGATAATGCATACAATCTCAATTCAATAAAAAAATATTTAAAATAATGTTTTTAGTTTTAGATTATAAATATAAAAAATATAAATGCATGTAAAAATAGTGAGCGGGTATTGCCTTACAAAGTTTAAATCCGTGGCTTTACCTGAATAATTAAATATAATATAGCTTAAATAATAAACAAGACACGTACATTAGCTGAAAATGGAATACCTTTAAAATTTTTGGTGATTTTTCTTAATAATGGCACTAAATTTTAAATCGCGTACAAAAGGGTAATTTCTATACGAAGTTTTATCAGTCACGTATATTTTTTCTTAGATAATAACTTTATACCATACTTCTTTCACTTCTGTATTAATAAAAACATTATTAAGGCCCCTTTGTCCATAGTTTGAATTTCTTTTTGACGTTTAAGATTGCCAAAGAAAAATAAACCTTATTGTAAAGATGAAAAGTCAATTTTTCTTTGGCTCAGTCTTATTATTGATTTGTGAAAAGAAACTATGAGTTCGTTAGTTGTATATACTATGAATTATATGATCCAAAATTTTCGTTTTTAGGAATATAATAATAATATTTATGACAAATTTTGAGCATTAACGTCACAAAATTATAATATCATAATTTATTAATAAGAAAAATTATAAAATACAAATTAAATAAAAAACAATATCGTTAGACGCTATCGTTCTTTATGCACAGAAACACCTGTCTTAAGTGATAATGGTAAAATATGAAATAAACTCAAAGGTATTATCTATGCTTAGGTCATGAATGTATAAAAAAATCTGGATACCCTGGCCCCTTGTTAACCGGTGAAGCAAAATTTTTCGTCTGTATGCGTGACCTGTGTGTTACCACATGAATCATATTTTCCCCAAAAAATATTGCATATTTTTTGACACATGTATTTGCTTGTCTACCTGACTTTATTCGTGGAATAAGGTGTAGACGACAGACATGCAAAACAATAAGACGTTTTCTTTCCATAGAATTTTATAAAGTTGGTTGAAAATACCTGTCAGATCGAGTACTTAAGGTTCAAATTAGTTCGAATTATCAACAGTTTGACCCTATGGAAAGAAAACTTCTCATTGCTTGCAGTTGCGTTTAAAACATGAAACACCTTTTAAAAGATAGTTAGTTCTATTTCGTTCTCATTGTACCTGTGTGGGGTGATATAAATAAAAATAGGTATTAAAAACTGTGTTAAGCGTTAGAAAACAAATATGATACAACATGAGAAAAAAATATATACTAATAGTTTATAAACAGGAAAAGTCAATTCAACTGCTGGGTATGTTTGGATAGAAATAAGTATCAAATTACAACAAAATAAAAAACTTTCAATAAACACTTTCAATATCTCGACAGATACCTTAACCGTACCGTACCTTTACCGTATGCAAAATTTTGCCGATTTCGCTAATTTACGTGATTTAAATCGTGATTTTACAGTTAAAATACTGTATTTCTACAAGTTTTAATTCACAACCTAAAATATCATTTTAATTATGATCTGATGAATGAGTTACTTATTCGAGATTTCAAAGGTTACTTAAAATATTCTCATAATGTGAACTGCAGAATTTCATTTATAATGTGAACTGCAGAAGCTGGCGCTTGATGGATTCCATTCGTCTTCACCTCTACAAAGTCTAATAATATCGACCCAATCTCTTTTCCACGCATTGTTCTGTTTAGAAAATTAAAAAAATAGATGTATTTGTTTGACATATTTTCGTTATAGGATCGAAATCGGAATAATAAAAAGTACGCAGAGTTCAAGAATAAATCGATGAAACATTTGATTTTAAACCACTTTCTTTTTTACGTTTTGTAGATAACTCCGTTATAAGAGTTATTTCTGTTTCATATGTAAATAAAGATAATCAATTATCTTGTCGTACGTATGTATAAACAATGTTAATTTCCCAATTTTTAAGGTAATTTACCCATTTAATTTCTGACAACACTGCTGTTGAATGTCAAAAAAAAAAAAAAAAAAAAAAAAAAAAAAAAAAAAAAAAAACAATATTTTTATAATGTCAAAACATAAACAATAAACGTCTAAAAAAAAATTGTATTAGGTACCTATGAAAGGTCCCTCGCCGACTACGAGGAGTACCTGGACGAGGTGGCTGACTGCATCCGCAGATGCCCAACTCGTCCACTGATTGTCCTGGGGGACTTCAATGCCCATGCAAGGGTGTGGGGGAACCCCAGAGACAGTCCAAGGGGAGAGACTATAAAGGCGTGGGCAGCTGGTCTGGATCTCCGATTAGTTAATCGGGGGTCCGTGAGCACATGCGTGCGGTGGCAGGGGGAGTCAATCGTGGACCTTACATGGGCGACTCCTGCTGCCATACGCATGCTGTCAGGATGGCGAGTTGCAGAAGAGGTGGTAACTCTATCTGACCACCGCCACATCCTCATGGATGTGGCATTCCGCCGTCCTGACGCTAATTCCAGCCGCCACGAAGGCAGCCCACCGCGACGTTGGTGTCTCAAGCGGTTAAATCGAGACATGCTCGAAGCCGCCGCCAACGTCGCGGCATGGCCACAAAACGCTGAAGAGATTCCGTCCGATCCGGAAAGAGAAACGAACTGGTTCCGCAGCACGATGACGCAAATTTGCGATGCATCGATGCCGCGGTCCAGTCGCCCCAAGTACCGGGCGGTGTACTGGTGGTCGGCAGAAATCGCGCAAATTCGCGCGGTTTGCTTGCGGAGCCGCCGCCTGTACACTAGAGCCCGAAGGCGAAGGCGAACTCCTGCCGAGGAGACAGCCAGTCTCTACAGGGCATATCGAGCGGCTACAATGGCGATGCAGATCACCATCTCAGACGCCAAAAAACGGTGCTGGGATGAGCTCCTAGAGGGACTCAACGAGGATCCATGGGGGCGCCCATATAAGATGGTCCTGGGTAAACTCAGGCCATGGGTGCCTCCCCTGACGGAAACTCTAGATCCGGGCCTGCTGGGTCGAGTGGTGAACACTCTCTTCCCGGCGGGCCGGTCAAGTCCCTCAGTCCACCCCCTGACGTCTTGGGAGTGGCATGACGAAATGGGGGTGACCGTACAGGAGCTAGATCGAGCCGTTGGCCGCTTGAAAGCCCGAAAAACCGCACCAGGACCCGACGGTGTACCGGGTCGGGTGTGGGTGTTGAGTCTGGCTGTCCTGGGGGACAGGCTGAGGCAGTTGTTCAACGGCTGCCTCCATTATGCCAAATTCCCCACGGCCTGGAAGGAAGCAAGTTTGGTCCTCTTGAAGAAGGAAGGCAGACCCGCAGATTCTCCCTCTGCGTACCGTCCCATATGCCTGTTGGATGAGGGTGGCAAGCTGTTCGAACGAATACTTGCCGCTCGTCTCAACGGGCATCTGTCGTGCAACGGTCCCGACCTGGCCGATAGCCAGTTCGGCTTCCGACAGGGCCGTTCGACCATAGACGCGGTCCTACGCGTCCGTTCCCTGTCGGAGCAGGCGGTGTCCCGGGGTGGAGTGGCGTTGGCGATAAGTCTTGACATCGTCAACGCCTTTAACTCTCTCCCTTGGGACGCCATTAGAGGGGCACTTGTTTACCATCAGGTGCCCTCCTACCTGCAAGGCGTTATCGGGGATTACTTGCGCGACAGGTACATTTTGTACATGGACCAAGACGGTAGGAGAATCCGGAGGGAAATCACGGCTGGAGTTCCACAGGGGTCAGTGTTAGGCCCGCTGCTGTGGAACCTCGCCTACGACGCGGTTCTGCGTGTCGATCTCCCCGCTGGCGTAAACGTTGTTTGCTATGCAGATGACACGTTGGTGGTCGCCAGTGGGGAAAATTTCGAGGGGACCAAAGAGCTCGCCGAGCTTGGGGTTGAGATCGTTGTCGCCAAAATCCATGAGTTGGGTCTGGAAATAGCGCCTCACAAGACCGAGGCGCTATGGTTCCACAAACTGCCAAGAAGCAGGGAACCACCCAACTCGTGCGTCCGAGTGGGTGAGTCGGAAGTTGGGGTGGGGCGATACATGAAGTATCTGGGCCTCACCCTAGATAGTCGTTGGGGCTTCGAAGAGCACTTTGATCGCCTAGTCCCCCGAATCGAGAGGGTAGCGGGTGCCATGCACAGACTGCTGCCCAATCTCGGGGGACCGAGGGAGGAAGTTCGCCGCCTCTATGCGGGGGTCATACGATCCGTAGCCCTTTACGGGGCGCCCGTATGGGCGAAGAGGCTGGCCATCCGACGCTGTAGGACGAAAATCTACAGTGTCCAGCGAAGGATGGCGCTACGGGTCGTACGAGGATACCGCACAGTATCCTTTGAGGCGGCGACAATTCTGGCTCGCTTTCCGCCACTTGATATTCTGGCGGACATGGATGCGAGGGTCTATGACCGGATTCGCATCGTCCGTCAGAGCGGTGGAGGCGACCCAGAAGAGGCGATCAAACGGCAGGAGCGAATTATCGCATTCGCGACGTGGCGCGCAAGACTCCGCGAGGAACGGTTTGCGCGCAAACGCGTCGTCGGAGCAGTCCTGCCGGTCTTCGAGGCCTGGATGCAGCGACAAGGTGGACGACTCACCTACAGACTTACACAGATAATCACCGGGCATGGGTGCTTCGGTGATTATCTGTATAGGATCGGACGTGAGGCGACGGCGGCCTGCTTCCACTGCAGTGGGAGCGACCAGGATTCCGCATTGCACACGCTTGCGGTGTGCCCTGCGTGGGAACCCGAGCGGCGGATCCTGGTCCAAGTAATTGGACGGAATCTCTCCCTGCCAGCAGTCGTGTCGGCGATGCTGAGCGGGGATACAGCGTGGAGAGCAGTAGCCTCCTTCTGTGAGACCGTAATGGTCCAGAAGGAGGCTGCTGAGCGGGATCGGGAGAGGGTCGATCCCACCCGGAGGCGAAGCCGCCGGGGCACAAACGTGTCTCGTCGCGGCCCCCCTGCCCTGTAGCTCGGGCTTAGAATAACAGCTACGGTGTCCCCCTACCTGTCGTAAAAGGCGACTAAACGGGGCCTTTGGGGTCGTGGGCAATCAGAGCGGGGGCTCTGTGCGCCCAGAAGCGACCCCAAGAAGGACGATGGGTCGATGTGGTCACGACTCATCGTGCGATAGCACAGCGAGGGTGCTGGGGGGAGGTGTCAGACTTCCCCCGAGACGAGCCATCAAAGCACCGCGCTTGGAGGGGTGAGCAGGTACGCGTTCAACACGAGAGCCCGCCCCCCTCTCTACAGCGCAGATGGCGACCACCGTGGGGTTTTAGCCGGTAAAAGTCCGGCATAACCTGGCTGCTTCCCCCGGGGCGGCCGGGTATCCTATGAGGATTTCCCCACGCAAAAAAAGGTTTAAAAGAGATTTTTTGCATGTTATAGTGTTATTTTTGCAAGATTTCACGACCTAGGATGGCATTCTGAAGAATAAAATCAGCAGACGTTATGGTTGGCGTCTCGACGCGGAATGACACCGATCAGCGCACTATGGTGAGCATGTTTACGTGAGGCCTTGTATTTACAAGAATACCAGCTCTCTTGGGGTGCTTCACCGGTTAACAAGGGGCCAGGGTATCCAGATTTTTTTATACATTCATGGCTTAGGTATATCTTTTTTATTGTTAATTATTTGGAAAAAAAAGCCAAATATAGTCATTGTCCAAAAAATATTTTAAAAATGTAACCTTGCTGAGTTTCTTGCCGGATTCTTCTCAATTAAAGGCCGAGTTCCGAACCGGTGGTAACTTCAGTAAATGTGACCTTCATAAGTGCCCTTCTGGGGCCTAAATTGAATAAATGGCTTTGAATTTTTTTGACTTTTGGTAAGAAGTTTAAAAAGAAGTTATCTATACATAACCACTATAATCTGGCCCACAAGATATGCATGAAAGCTTTTTTAGCCTGATAACCCTAAGTTATATTTCGAAAAGATGCCATATCAAAGTATACACTATTATCGAGAAAGTAGCAGTTTCACATTAAAAGTAGCCTTATTGCCATGTGGTTATGCTTGAAATTTGACTGTACATGAGGCGTTATCCTAAATAGAAAAAATGCACTTCTGTCATGATATATAACTAGTTAAAAGGTCAAAATCCAGGTATTTAACGTCCTATCAACAATTTTGTTTCCGCTCCTTACGCCTCTTCTGGATGATATTTTCGAAATCCGGTTCAATTTCTCGAATTTTATCAAGTAGTACATCTGCCAAGTTGTTATCGGGAATGGTATCTGTAATATAACATGTTTATGGTATTGATTAGCGAGTCGTATATTAATAATTAACCCGCCGCGCGCCTTAAACAGACCGTTTGTGTTTAAGGGGAACCGCGGCCATTTTGCGCATTTTGTGTGACGTATAAGACACAAGGTTTAATATTAACTGTCGTTTAGTTACTGTTCCATATAAATTTTAACTCTGGCAGGTCTCTCTTGTCTGGTCATCGCGTCTGACGAGACTTGAGAAGTTTTTCTGGTCTCGAGGTTTCGGTGAATGCAAATATCGTGCGGAAACCATTGCACCTGTCAAAAATCCTATCGAAATTTCAAAACATAAAAGATCGCCCCTACTAGCGAAATCTATCAACAACACAAATAGACGACACTATACATGGATAGATGGCGCTACTGTTGCATCATGCAACAAAAACCTACATCGCGCTATCGAAGTTCTCCGAGCACTCGGGATATATACGAGTTTCCAACATCAACCAGTCGACCTTGGTTTCCAAAGCTGGCGGAATTTCTTCCCTTTTCAATTGACGAATTAAGTGAGGAAATTATATCTTCGGATTACATCTGCTAAGAGAGATAGAGATCATAGCGTTTATTCGCTCAAAGAGCAGCTCGACTGGGGAAGTATCTCCACCCTACAGAATACCGCAGACAAATAACTTTATGTTGTGTTCCTGCGCGGGAGTAAGCTTGCCAGAGCTCATCGGGGAGAAAGGGTCGGTAACGCGTGAATGATGCCTCATGTGTTGTGAGCGTCCATATGGCTACGGTAACCGCTCACCATCAGGCGGGCCGTGCGCTTGTCTACCGCTTTACTGGCTTACCACAACAAGTTTTCAATCCATCGCATCACTTACCATGGTGAGATTGTAAAACTCGAGCCTATGGATAAAAAAATCAAATGTTACCGTCGAAGTAAAGCAGCTCGCACTTGTTGCGGCACTCGGGGCTGCGGTGGATGATCGCCCGCAGCGTGCTCGAGAACTGCTCCACCTCCTCATCCACGTTTATGTGGTCCAGCACTGGCAACACAACGAGCTTTACGAGTTACAAAATAAAATAAATCAACATTAACGAAGAGAAAATCTTTGCTGAAAACACCTATTTTGTATGAAATTTCGAAAACTGTTGAACAATTTCCAGGGTAATTTATTAGTTTGATATTTCATACTTGGACAAGTCTAGAAATCTTACAACGAAAAAGTGGTTTTAAAATGAATTCCCTAAGGGTCAGGTCATACCGAGACGAGATGCGACGAGGCGTAACGCGATGCGACGATGCTTAAGAAAGCCAATTTTTTTCACAATGTCGCATCGCGACCTCTCGAGGCGCAGCGCGATGCCGCCGTACTTTTTTTTTGTGTAGTAAATAAAGTTCTATTCGTATCGCTATCTCAAAAAGTGCGCGCCGTTTCTCGTATCCGTGTGAACTGACCCTAAGAGATTGGAAAAAGTGACCTTAGATAAAATGTAGTACAGTATGAGGCACGAGTCGTGAGCACAGATAGGCAGTAGTGGGGGCATGCTCGCGCATGTACACTTTTGGCCAAATCACAGTAGCCAAATGACGTGTGCAGTTCGGCGCTCCCCCCCTCCTTCTTCATTCCGCCAAACAGACCGAAAAATTAACTAGTGCGCAGGTGTCAGTTTGTGGTCACGACTCGTGCCTCATACTGTATGATTAGTTACCATCTGCGAGCGCCCGGTTCTGCATGGCGCGCCACAGCGTGAGCAGCGGCGAGGCGCATTCGGCCGCCACATGCACCGGATCCCGCCCCTCGCGGTAGATCTTGTACGGCGTGTTCTGGTACCGCCGGTTCTTCACGCCGCCCACGTCCTTCGCCACCTCCTCCAGCGACTGATCACCACATGCAAGTGGTTCCTGATCTTACGTCATTTAAATCTACCACGCACATGGTTGCACTGATCGGAGTATACAGTAATAATCCTAACTAATATTTAAGTAATATAAATGCCAATGTTTTTTTTTTACTGTACTTATATACGATGTAAAGGAAAGGGTATATACATCCGAAGGGGGTGAAGATTACATCAGGTACAGACTCTGTATAAAAAGTTTCAGCTGAAAATAAATTATCCAAAAATTTTAGAATTCAAGTTTTTTGAATTAAAATCATAATCTATAGGTCAATGAGGACCATTATCATTTTGCGTCCCTTGCTAATATTAATATAAAATTTTATCTTCCGCGATCTGTACGCCTAGTACCGAAAAAGTGGATTACTGTAATGTATATACACTTTCCGTTACAGCCTGTATAGGCCTGTGTTTAACCACAATCTCACCATGATAAGTGATGATGTGGCCGAAGGTGGTAAACACACAAAGCCTAGAAGGTACTGGCTCTCAAGTGCAGCTGTCGGAACACACCGATACATGCCTGTCGACAGATTTTCAACTTGAGGGTTGCTTGTTTGTTTATTACGCTTTCACGCCTAACTACTCAACCGATCATCATGACTTTGACATGCAGATAGCCTGGTATGGAGAAGGACGTAGGCTACTTCTTATCAAGGGAGTGTGCGAGTGAAACCGCGGGGGACAGCTAGTCTTCAATAAATGTCACGAGGGTTTCTAGATTTCAACAAATAGAATTTTAATTCTTATACTGGGTGGAGATTTTGAGATGGCATATTTTCGAAACCTATGTTGGATTAGTCATGCTGAACAACTTTTACTATGGGACCAAAACTTAATACTCAAAAAACAAAAACTTTTCATACATTATGATGATCGGGCAAGGTTGACAAATTGTAAGAAAAGTAATAAAATAATAATTGAGAATTCACTATTGCTCCCATAGTAAAAATCGTTCAGCATGATTAACCCAACATAGGTTTCGAAAATATGCCATCTCGAAATCTCCACCTGTTGTCTTTTGTATCCTGTATCTTCGCCATTTTCGTAACGATATAGTTTTAATCATCGAAATAATAAAACTAAAGAAATGTAACTCGAGCTCAAAAATCATTCCACGCAAACTGAACCGCGGTGGGCGTTGCCAAAAAAGAGAGACTCACCGCGCTGACTGATTCGCCGGTATCATTGAGTCGATGCGTTCGTGTCGCGAGGGACTTAGAACTGTGATTATTATTGTGTTTTGCGTTGTTTACATTGTGCAAATATGCCGTCATGTGTTGTTAAGTGGTGTAGAAGCCATACAGATATGAAGAATGCTGGAATCCCTTTTCATATGTGAGTAAATAAACATTTTGAAATCCTATACTTGTGACTCTGGAAAGTGTTATGCAACATGAACGCAACATGCGTATTTATTTAACACGTTTTGATATTTCACTTAAACTGTGATGCACTAGTACCTATAATTATAAAGAGGATAGAACCTTTGTGGCATAGCGTGCCAACCGCCATTTTAGTTTTTTTTTTCAATAAAATAACCTTATTCGACTTTTGTCCCGTTTTGACGTCGGATGTCAAAGAAAAACAAAAGTCAAATAAAGTTATAATAATATTGTTTTAAGAGCTTGTGGTTCGCCCTCTGATCTGACCTTAACGCGACCCATCACTCTATAATTCGTATGTAAAAACCATAAACTGATTAAAATACTTCTTAATTTTAGATCCATACAATTATAACACATAAAGAAATATTTTAATCCAAAAAGCAAATCACAAACTTTTAAATGAATATAATAGAGTGGTATAGTTAAATTACAACTAATTAATACAACTTATATGCATAGTGCAAATATACGATACTTTATCCTCTTACAATCGATGCATAACATCGTCCACGCATCTCGCACTGCAGCAGGCGTACGAACCAATTAGCATTATCTGTCTCGCCGAGAACCAATCATCGCGCTTGCCGGAATACAACGCGTTAGGCAAGCGCAGCTAATTGGCTTATTTGCATGTGTGTTCTTTCGTTCGAATACTAGAGATATTTTGTCAATGTAGTGAAGTGTGGAGCCGAATTTCGCGTTGATTTTGTTCACAATTACGCTTCCTTAGTTTTATTATTTCGATGGTTTTAATCTTATTTATTTAACAAGTATTATGGGGTGCTTTTATAGTTCGGTTCCAATACCGGATTTTAACAAATGTAATATCAACTCTGTTACGTAACGTTTTTGAAGTTTAATTATTTATACTGCACCTATTCCAATCACTGCTAATATGGTATGGTGATGAAGGTATGCACTTATATTTACTTGTAATAAAAAAGTGTTTTCTTTGGTATTGGATAGCAGTGGCTCGATACCGTAGCGACATCAACTACATACATTGTGTTTCGTGAAATATTCTGTGTAAAAAACATTCAAGAGTCTATATGCCTCAATAATTTGTCTATATTTTTCAATCGTTAATTTTACATTATAATAGCAAAAAACACAGTTTAATCATTGATGTCGCTACGACATCGTTGAAGTTTTGTTACGAGAATCGGGCCACAGGTGTAGTGTAGTCGCGTCAAAAACCACGAAATAACTACATATTATATTGTACATTGAATTTGAATGGATGTAAAAAGATGTTTGCAGGATCTGCATCGCGCGATTGATACACCTCGTTTTGCAAGCGGCTACAGGCTACTAAATAGGCTACAGTGGCCGCTTACCATCAGGTGGGCCGTATATTTTATTGCTACCTGAGTAGTATTAAAATAAATTATAGTAGTCGCCCACTAGTTTATTTATAACTGGTTGCCTGGTGCAGGTTTCAATTTGGATTTCTTTTCGAAAACAGATGGTGTGAGTGTAAATTCTTGGTTGTCTTCTTTACTTTGTTGATGAAGTATAATGCCTCAACATTAATACAACAACATCACAAAACGCAACTAACCTGTTCATCACTAACCTTACAAGCTTCCAACCACGGCAGGTCATCTCTGTTCCTCCTATTGAACTCCTTCAAGTCCGGGGGGCAGTACAAGGACTTGGTGATCACGATGAACAGTCTCTTGACAGGGAAGTCGACTCCTTGGGCAGCCTCATAGCTCCTGATGTTATCTTCGAAGCCGACGAACTGAGCTCCGTTGGAAGGTATGACGTGTGTGAGGTAACCTTCGAAATAACTGCACGCCATACCTGCTCCATAGCTGATCCTGTCATTTGGCTTTTCCTGGAACGATTTTGCACTTTTTTTATACAAGTTGAGTATTAGTTAACTCGCTTTAGTTGAAATGATGCCCAGCCACAATTAAGGCCTTATTCGATCGAGCAAAATTCAAGTATGTATCGAATTACCAACATCATCATCATCAGCCTATAATGTCCCACTGCTGAGCACAGGCCTCCTTTCACAAATGAGGCTGAAAGGGAATGGGCAATACTCCACCACGCGTGCCCACTGCGGATCGGTGGAGGTAGGCTAGTGGTCAACCTACTGTTGGAATTTTTCAAGCCGCCTAGGAGGCATCCAACTAGCTTAACGACTATCACAATTAAGTGATAACCGGGACCACCGGCTTTACGTGCCTTACGAAGCACGGAAATGCTCGATTTGAAATACCACTAGGCGGTCACCCATCCAGGTCCATCGACCACGACAGGCGTAGCTTAACTTTGCCAACATCGCGTGATTAGAAAGTGTTAAACGAGCGAGCCGTACCGCGCTAATAAGGGTTCCGTACACAAATTACAAACTTATTAAAAGGCGTTTTCAGTATTGTATCCAAATGAAATTCAGCAGTTGAACAACATTTTGCCGTTTGTGGAACCCAAAAAACAGTAAAAACACGTTTGTTCATACCTCCACATGATTCTCCACTCCAGAACCGGGGGCACCAGCAAGTTTACTACAATATAGTAACAAAAAACACGTAATACTCACAATTTGAGGGTACTTAACAACTAGGTATGCGATGAACATGAACAAGAATTCTTCCCCAAACATTCTCTGGTTGCTATAATACAATATGGCGGACGAAGCCAGAAATAAACCAAAGTAGTTCTTATTGTCTTCTATTATCTTCGGCAGGTGGTTGATTCGCTTAGAGTTGAGTAGTTTGTAGGCGATGGTGCAAGCCTCTTGAGAACCGTTTATTATGAGACTGTAGACTATGTAGCGAGCTGTAAGGGAAATTATATGTTATGTACTTACTATACAAGTTGCAACGTATGATGCATTTTTGACAGCCCATATCTATGAGCCAAAAGACCCACGCATTGTGAGACCAGCCCCCCTAGACAAGATGGTGCACAATCGTCATCGTTAGTAAACGATCAACCTTTGTATGGGATTGACATTTCAAATCGAAATATCACGTGATTTATAACAATCTCTTATGTCAGCCATACAAAGTTTGATCGTTTAGTAACGATAACGATTTTCGACAACCATCTTGTCTACTGGCCCTGGTTAGACAACACACAACGTTCCCTTCTTGCCTATTAGTTTGTTAAGGGTTGAGTTTAATTGGGTTAGACACATTAAATTTAATTACTATAGGTATACGTTTGAAATTGCGAAAACATCCAGCCAGTATTTTCTCAGCGTCCCGTATGCAATTCGAAAGGCGGAGGAAACCAATACGTAGCAAAAAAAATTTAATGATCTTATGGTGCGTCCATGCTTGGCGATCCGAGCACGAGCCGAGCCACGAACGAGCACACTGCGAGCACGATTCGCGTAGCGTGGACGGGCCTGCGAGCCTCGAACGAGCATTCGTAGCGTGCTCGACTGCGCACCGCCCGATTGTCAGTTTTTTCACGAATACAAGGATTAGCATCGCGCTCGTTGTAGGCTCGTTGAAGGCTCTTTAAGTACGTTCACGCATGAAATCGCGAGCAACGAACGAATCCTGTTCGTTCGAGGCTCGGCTCGTGCTCGCTTCGCGTAGCATGGACGCACCATTAGATATTACCAAAATAGAAAGATACGGTTCGGATTGTCGGACTTTGACCTCTTAAATTGTGTGCAATTGAACACAATTTAATATTGCTACCAAGTTCAAGTTGAGTCCATGTTGATATCCCTATTATGTGTCAATTATGCCCATACAATTGGGTGCTTGTGGCCTTAGGCGTTGACCTCTTTTTACATAAATTCTGTGCCAAAAATGCTCTCGTTTTGAAACTGTTTCGCGCGGATAGGGAACTCGCATAAGGTTGCTTGTTCACCAGAGATGTGTAGCGAGGGATGTGTTAAGATGAAACGCTGGTGGCGTTTTTTCCATACAAACGTAATCCTCAGTTTCCTCTCTGGATAATGACATTAGAGCAATGATTATTTTTACCATGCAATCTGTAGGTACCACTGTATGTCCCTCGGTTGTGTTTTTCTCCATAAATTAATTTTTATAAGAATTAGGAGCCTTCTAAAATCACAAAAACTTACCATTTTTAACGCCCTTATCAGACGTCCAGCGAACAAATTTGACGAATATAATAAAAAAAAGGAAAACCGACAGACGTAGCTAAAGCCCTTCTTATGATTCTTGTTTTTTTTTTTAAATCGGTCCAGTTTTGGAGGAGGAAACCGGGGATTACGATATAACGATTTGGTCTAATTTAAATAGGTATAATCGGTCCAAGCTGTTGTTGTCTCTATCGCCCTCGGGCGGGATAGCTAGGGCACAGCGCGACAGCAATAGTTATGTTAAAAACCTATTTTTCAAATTTCTTGCAGCCATCCTTTCCTCTTAAGCTGAAAAATAGGATAGCTTTATATTCACGTTATAGCTCTAATGCCAGCCTAACTAAAGCGCTCTTGTGACATTATGGTAGGTAGAAAAAAAGTAGCACGCTTGTTTTTCATACGGATGGAGGGACTTGCGTTATCTATTTAGATGTATGTCTGTGCTTTATACCATCTCATGTACCCACGGGTGGGTTTGTTCCCGGGAATAAACCCAACTTCGAGTAAATTTCCAATTTGGGGGGAAAAACCCGGGAATTTTCCGATTGGCTGGGAAAATACTGAAATGGTCACATTTACTAGATTTTGCGTATATAGCGAGAGACACCTTAACAAAATCTTTTGAATAACATTTAACAAGATTTCTATTAGGGTTATACCACGGTCATACATAGGGTTGCCAGGTCACCATACCTAATAGCCGGACAAACCAGCCAGTTTGGCCGGACATTTGGGTAGAAAGGCCGGACACAGTGATTTTTCGCCATGATCTTTAAGCTGTATACAAGAATGTTTTTATTTGTATTTTTTGTATTAAGGTGCTAATAAAATATTATTATTATTATTATATCCTAGGCAAAATGTGTGGTACTAGTTGCGAACTAATTGGTAACTTGTATTAGCCTTTTACACTTAAGTTTTAAGTTTGCAGCCGGTTGCGATCTACGGAACGCTAAGAAAATACTTTTTCTAAATTCTACTTCTAGCAAAATTTGCGTAGTCCGTATTATTGCATATATCAAATTTGTAGGTCGACTTCTACCTATATTGTGATCGCTACCGAAGAGAAAATTACGGAACATAGTTTCGTAACGCGCGAATACGCGCACATGTAAAAAAAACTATGTTCCGTAATGTTCTCTTCGGTTGCGATCACAAAGTAAGTAGAAGTCGACCTACCAATATGATATAAGCAATAATACAGAATACGCTAATTTTGCTAGAAGAACAATTTAGCCAAAAGTATTTTCATAGGTTTCCGTAGATCGCGACCGGCTGCAAACTTAAAACTAAGTGTAAAAGACTAAAACAAGTTACCAATGAGTTCGCAACTAGTACCACACATTTTGCCTAGGAGATAATGGCGAAAAATCACTCTTTTATGTTTAGGCATGTTCCATATGTCGCAAAATTGCTTGAGAAGATATCTAATGGTTCTCTAAAGACATGGTATTCTCGCAACTAGTACCACTATTTTTGTTTAGGAATTATTCAATATCAAAGTTTTTCTCTAATTTCACCATTTTCCGTACTTCCAAATCAATAATCATATCCATATCATACATATGCATATCACACAATAATATCGATATGCCAAAAATCATTAGTACCACAATTAATGTAAATTGATTATCTAATTCTACTGGACTAAAAAGCCTAACAAAAGCCGGACAAACCGGACACCGTTTATTTTGGCCGGACACGCAATCAAAAAGCCTACCTATGTCCGGCTTTATCCGGACGCCTGGCAACGCTAGTCATACACATATATCATACAATAAAACATCTTTTTTGTGAGTGCATTGCTTTTAAAAAAGTGACGTTTTGGGGTTGTGGTGGACAGGCGGCGGTCCCACACAAATACCACGCCGTGGTAGTACATACTCGTCCGACTCGTAGTCGGGAAGTGGATACTCGGTCCAGTCCGCGCAAGGTCCGCGCGGGTCCGCGCGTAGGTAATGTAGGTACATACAACAGCGAGTATGATTAAAATAACAATCAAAAGCATCCAAAAATATTTTTTTAGGTACAAAAAGTATTTTCCCGCCGTTCGGGAATTTACCCGTATTTTTCCATTCTTTCCCGTATTTTTCTTTTCTTTCCCTGCCCATCCCTACATGTACCTAATATGGAGGTTTAGGTTTTGTTTAAGGGATCAACATTTTTATAAGTTGATATGGCATAAATATGCAGCCCATAAATATTTAACAAAGACCCTGTTAATTATTAGTTCTGTTATATTCTTACCCTCTTATTACAAATCGAGTTTAGTAAAACTCAGGTTTTAAGACAGCCCTTTTTGTTATAATGGCATTGGAAAGTGACGGATATACCGGGTGGAGATTTCGAGATGGTATATTTTCGAATTATTTTCGTCAAAATATTTTTTTTCTTACATTATGATCGTGCAATGTTGATCGTTGGAAAGTAATTTTTTTTTGATAATTCAGTGTTTGTCCCATAGTATAAGTTGTTCAACATGACTAATCCAACCTAGCTTTCGAAAATATGCCATCTCGAAATCTCCACCCAGTATAAAACCTTGGATTGACTAGACTTGACTTAAACCTTCTTTTGTTATCAGAGAGTTTGTGAATACAAAAGCAAAATTGAAAATACTAATGGAGTATTGTTCGACTTCTTGGTATCAAAGGGGTACGAACATTTTTGTATGGGAGCTGGCATAGCCACCCGCCGCCATTTTGATTTTTTTTCAATGTCGCGGCGCACAGTTTAAGTGGTATATTTGGGTAGAGGACACTTATACAAACAAAAAATGTTAAGCAATATGATGACCTAAAGTGTCACGTTTCCGAGATATTTGGAGGTAAAGATCGCCATATGAGAATTACGACAATCATTAAAAATGAACTTATTACGTGTTTATATGCATTAGATTGTATTCAAATAATAGTTCCCAGGTTGATTGAACTTTTTATTAGAATATAGCAAAACAAAGAGCACAAAAAAAAACAATATTCATTCATTGGTTACCTACTAAACCGCATCGCAATATTCGCAATGAAATACAATGTTGTCAAGTAGCTCGGATCGTAGTGGTTAACTTGTTTTCCGTGTCGCCGTTATTAACCAAAAATGACAACTTGTCCTAAAATATCATGTTACCGAGACATTGGAATATCGATCTATGTATACATATATAATATGAGACGAATGACAATAGTTTAAAGTTGATTAAGTACAATTTATGTTCTTGTTTTTAAGCAATAGTGGTCAAATAATATTGCATCACGGTTTTAAAAATATATTAAAACACATAGTAGAAACAAGCCGTGACCTTAAACCTTTGAATAAAAGGTTTTTTTAAAACGACTTAGGTAGTAAACAAACATACGGCCCGCCTGATTGTAAGCGAAAAAAGCTCCTTTGAGACCGCATAGTTTGAAACTATTTTGGTTCCAATGTGTGAGGATGGACTCCCCGTCAATGGCGAGACTTGTGATGGTAGAAGGTAGGCGTGGTTATCAGGTTAAACAATTCTACAGAACACTGTGCGTTGTACAAGTGGTAGAACACACATAAGGAGGCAAAGTCTCTCCTCAGATTGAGGGGCCCTAAGCTGCTTGTGAGCTCGGGATCTTGGACAATTCTAATGGCACGTCGCTAAACCGAGTCTAAAGGCCCAAACTGGTATCCAGGTAAGAGCAGTATTCCATATAAGGCCGGACTTGCGACTTGTAAAGTTGCAGCCTTTGCCCCGATGTGAAGTACTGCTTCGCTCTGTTGAGCACTTCGAGTTTTTTGGATGCTAGCTTAACCTTGTCTTCTAGATGGCCTATTGACGTTATTAAAAATATCGATGCCGAGGATCCCGATGTTTTCACTGATGTCCGTGTTCTGGAATTATGAAGCCCCAACAGCACAGGTGAACCCGCAGACTTGGGTCATCGTGGGGTTCAAATGGAATAGGTTTACTCGACCGTAATCGGAGACCCATTTGCATAGGTCCTCGGGAAGCCCATATGCTGGTAACTTGGTTAGAAGACACCGGTGCCATTGTGTTCACGTGAGCAGTCTTCGACGAAGACGGGACTTTCATTTAGGTGGAAGTGTTATTAGGTCGGGCCGGCCGCGGGACCGGATGTTTTTGTATTTATTTACGTCGCTATTGCAATTTTGGCGCCCAAGGAACATTACTTAGCGATCTTTAGTTCCAATTAACCTGGTAACATAGATTTTAGGACAAGTATTGTCATTTTTGTTTGTATAATAATGACAAGATGGAAAACAAGTCACGATCCGAGCTACTTTGTCAACATTGTGGTTCATAGCGAATATTACGATGCTGTTTAGTAGGTAAGTAATTAAAAATATTGTTTTTCGTGCTCCTAGTGTAACTCTATTCTAAAAAATTGATAAATCAACCTGGGAACCATTATTTGAATACAATCGAATGCATATAAACACGTAATAAGTTAATTTTTAACGATTGTCATAACTCATAATTTTCATATAGCGATCTTTACCTCCAAATATCTCGGAAACGTGACACTTTAGGTCACCATATTGATTAACATTTTTTGTTTGTATAAGTGTCCTCTACCCATATATACTAGTTACATCGTGCGCCGCGACATTGAAAAAAAACTAAAATGGCGGCGGCTAGCTATGCCACAAAGGTTCTATCCCCTTTCAGTCACGTACAAAAATGTGTTTTAAAAGGCATAACACTGTTTCATGTTTGTATGAGACCATTTGAACAAAAATAAAAACGATAATGCAAATGTGTAACGAAATTATGTACCTACTCGTTAGTGCATCGGAACCGGGAATTCCCGGTTCTGAGGGTTGCAATAAGAACCGGTTCTTAAATATAAATAACCGGTTCTTTCGATTAATTTTAAAGTGGTTTAGGACGGATCAGTAAATTTCGTAGAACAATCAAAACACACTATAGGTGGTTAGTGTCGCAGCATGAAGCTACTTGTGGCGATTAAATAATATTCTTATTAATTAATATTAATAGCAAAACAGCCGCCTGTGAAGAGAAGAGTTGGTGTGTAGCGACACCAAACTCCAGCTAGTTAACTATTTTTAATTGATTATGTGTATAATTATTAACTATTATTATTTGATGACGTGAATTATTATGTTTATGCAATCTTTGAAAATCCTATTATGTTCCTAAAATTTAATAATACCTATAATATCATCTACATATCCTGTTCCCAGCTATTTGTGATCGATGCAATATGTTCGCTTCTTCCATTCTGCCTTTCTATCCGCCATAACAGCATTCACTCCTTTCTTATTTACATTATCTTTCTCACGATCTATCCATCTCTTTTTCGGTCTTCTACTTCCCGTGTATCCAACCACTTCCATATTCATAACTCTATTACTCACGTGGCTTTCATTCCTCCTCATAACATGTCCATACCGCTACTTTCAAGCTTCCTCTTATGTACTCATTATTTATCATATCCATTATTGTCACTCCATACATCCATCTCAACATAATCATCTCAGCTGCATGTCTTTCATCCATCTTCTTTACCTAATGCCCAACATTCTGAACCATGTATTAAGACTAAGACCTGTCATCACGGACTATACATATATTTTCCCCTTTTGCTTCAGGGGTATCCTTGGATCACATATTTATTTTGTGACCTGTCGCCATTTCATCCAACCTACTCCTTCAACGACAAAGCATCCATTACCAGCAGGAAGAGATAAGGCATCATAGCAGACCCTTAGTGGAAGCCGACACCTAAATTGAACGTATCGGTATCTATAAGTAATTTGTTATGTTAGGTACATTTTTATTTAAAAAAAACTAACTTAAATAAAAAAACTGGATTGTTAAAAGACTTCATTACATTTATGTCATTTTAATCAAAAGCTGTGATTCCGAATTCACTGTTTGATTGTCATTCTACGTCATATTCGATCGTAGAAAACAATTGTATTGTTATTATTATACTACATATAATGTTTTTGATGATAAATTAATAAAAAGAGCAAAAGTTTATATCGAATAATTAATGGAACCGAAAGAACCGGGTACCCGGTTCTGGATTAGAACCAGAACCGAAAAACCCGGTTCTCAAAATATGGCCGGTTCTCGATGCCCTACTACTCGTTGCTATAACACCAGTAACGAGTTATTGCCTTTGCGTATTTTTTTTATCAATTCTTCCTATTGGATAAAATAAATTCATGTTTCTTCAATTTTCACGGCTTCCCGTAAAAAGGGACGCGGAGGTCACCACCGGGTAAAACGTAACGTCTTTTATACTCCACTATTTTAGTTTAGTTTTAGTTTGTGCTTTTCTAAACTCGCTTTCATCTTAGACCATTCGGTAAAAAAATTGTAATCAATTTTAAACTCCCTGATGAGATAGAGATTTGTTACTTTATACATGGCTCACAACTGGATGACAATGCGATATTAACTCACTTCTTGACTGTTATTTTCGTTTAATGCTCACAAATTGCATGTAAAAATAAACTTATGCTGTCCAGGTTTTTATAACCAATACAATGAAATAACAATTATACAAAACTGAAAAAAAAAAATAACATACAACTCGTTCTTGACCAAAAAAAAAAATACTATTCCTTAATTGCCGTATCTCCTACGATTCGGTTTTGCCCATACTGTCCCTGTTAATACACACTGTACAAGAATAGCACTTATAAAAAAAATAGAACAGCGACAGCTCCACAATAGCAATAAATCCAAAATATGACTCACCAATAACCGCCGGCCACTTGTGTTTGTTATCAAAGTCTATATTTTGCGAGCCTGTCAACAAAGTACATAGTGTTAAAGATATTGCGCCTCTTATTACCTTTTCCGACGACGGTGACACGTCTCGCACGTCTGCACGAGTGAGGTGGAGCGGTGCAAATGCAGCCTCACTGGGAGTGCAAACGGGTTTAAGGGACTTTGTACAGTCAGCTTCAAAAGAGAGTATGACAAATCAAGAGAGGATCGAGACGTGAACCTCAACCTTACAGAACATCGCAGACAAATTACATTATTTTGTCCATTAGTTAAATATGTGTTTGATGTTCAAGAGTGCCAAAAAAAAGAACTTTTTTAACATTATAATAAGGTTTATCTGTAAAATCAATGGTTATTTGTATGATAGCACAAATTAACTTTATTCGGTTGTAAGGTTTATTTTCATTTGACATTTTTAAACGTCAAACAAATTTAAATAATGGCCAAGACATACTTTAATCATGAACGAATAAAAAAATCAGGACTGAGCGTCGCCTTATACAAAGTGAAGCACCTCAAGTAAGCCGGGCCGTCTCGTAAATACAAGCCTCACACACACATGTACACACGGCTACAGATCAAGCTATACATTTCCAGTATTAGCTGACCTCCCATTGTACGGAAATCCTATACAATGCGAGATCAGCTTATACTGGAAATGTATAGCTTGATCTGTAGCCGTGTGTACACCATAGTAAGTCGATTGGTTGTCATTTCGCATTGAGACGTCGACGGTGAGAATAAGGATCAGTATCATTTGTGCCTGCTTCGGCCAGTACAGTATTAACCAACTTATATGGCGCGTCGTGAATCTTCGTTCGCACAGAAAAGTATGGCCCCGAAGATTAACGAAAGAATGCTTAAAACTTACAATCAACCTTAGATCACTACTATAAGGTTCATAATACACTGCAGCTGTTAGTTCCGTCTCACTCGCAAGTCACGCACCTCGGCACGATGCGCCCTAACATGGCGGCAGCTGCCGACCAATAGCGTTTCCCGCGCTTTGAAAATGTATCTTCTGCGCAGGTACATCGGTAAGCCATATTAATTGGGTACTACTGTACTGATTTTACTCACACATACGTAGGAAACATAGTGCTTCACTTTCTTATAAGACGGTGCTCCGACCTGATTTTTTATACGTCCATGACTTTAATATGACGATGTGTTCCTATATTGTGTAAGGCCACCAGAGAGCTTGTAAAAAGGTCAAGACCTCCTTACAGCAACACAATTTCTAGTTTTTATAAGATTTTTAGTAATATTTTACTACACCCAGATTTGGGTAGGAATTTGGAATCTCTGAGTGAATAAAAGGTATTAGATTTTTAAAATTTTAATGATAATTATCAAGCCAACTGTACAAGTGAAACAAGGGCCTGTTTCAGTAGCTTATGTTACTTATGAGAATAACATAGTTAATTTCTTAGAATTAACTAGAACAAACAGGCTTTTGCATTAGTATTCATTTTATAACCTTATCTTTGTTAAGGCTTATCTTATTTATTTTAAGGCGATGATAGCTCAGTGGTAGTGACGTCGGATACCGAAACGAAGGTCCCGGGTTCGAATCCTACAATGAGCTTGAGCTTTCGGTGAAGGAAAACATCGTGAAGAAACCATAGCACGGTGGTAGGGTACGTAGTACCCGTCTGGCTGGCTACCACCCTCAAGTTGAAAATCTGTCGCCAAGCACCTTTCGGTGTGTTCCGACAGCTGCACTTGAGAGCCAGCTCCTTCTAGGCTTTGTGTGCTTACTACCTTCGGCCGCATCATCACTTACCATGGTGAGATTGCGGTCAAACACAGGCCTATAAACAGTAAAAAAAAAAGTTTTTCTTACAATTGGTTTTTTTTTATACAACTGTGTCGGTAAACAAGCATACGGCCCGCCTGATGGTAAGCGGTTACCGTAGCCATATGGACGCTTGCAACACACGAAGCATCGCTCACGCGTTACCGACCTTTCCCCCCTCCCCTATGAGCTCTGGCGACCTTACTCACGCGCAGGAACACAACTTTACACAACATAAAGTTATTTGGCTGCGGTATTCTGTAAGGTGGAGGTACTTCCCCAGTCGAGCTGATCTTTAAGCGAATAAACGCTATACTCTACCTCTCTCAAAAAAAAAAGGTAAAAAGCTTTGTACAAAGCTTATTATGAAAGTGAACTTTTGATCTGAAGTTTAATGTATACATTATTTGTTGTTTTTGCTAAATAATGATCTTGTAGTGAATGTGACTTTCTATTACTCATCAGTCTAAAAAACATGTCTTTTACGTTGACGTTGGCTTTTCTGATGCTACTGGCATGGGCAAGGGGAAAAACCTGAATACGAACATTCAGGTATTTCCCCTTAAAATATAAAGTTCAGACTGCTTGTAGTAAATACAATATTGTTTATCTAATAACTTGACCTCTTGACGCACCCGTGTCAAGATATGGTATTATAAGAGGCAACATTATTTATTTAGCTGTGATCTATTACAATTCAGTAAAAAAAACGTGTAAATTAAAAGTCATTGAAAAAATTCTATCCGTCAATGCCCCTTATCTTGTGACTGGTGCCTCATACGTAAAAACTTCACAGGTCCAAAGGGGTAGGAAGATTTTATATCAGTGAAGTGGTCAACGCTGCCTATGGATATTTATTATACCAATACCAGGGATCTTGAAGTTTTTTTAACCGACTTAAAAAAAAAGAGTAGGTTCTCAATTCAGTTGTATTATTTTTTTGTTATCTCATAACTCTGTCATTTAATAACCGATTTGGTTGATTTTTGTTTGCAAGGGTATACTTCCCGTTTGGTCCCATTGTCATCATATTAAGATTTGATTACTTCTTAGTGTACTTTGAAGTTGGTTTCAGTTTTTTGTAAAACAGTTCAATTATTTAATCTCAGCCCGCTTTTAAAGAAATAACAATTTGCTTACCAAATGATATTCCACCAACAAATAGTATTTGCACGAGATATACATATTTTACATCCATCTTGGAGCTGTAAAGAAAGACTTACCATAAATACAACATCTTCATCTTTACATAAATGTCATCAAATCTATCTTCCTGATAATTATGCTATATCATATAACTTTGGGGAACTGCAGATTTTAATTAAATTTTCTGAATACTGTGTTAAAATCAAAAAGTCACTAATTCAGTTTATGCCCTGATAAGGCACTTACGAGTGTTATACAGTTGAATTTATCACTAGTACGGAATACACTTAAACTAAGACTTGGGCGAGAAACTCAGCAAGGCATTTTTTATTTTGGATCTTTCTTTTAATATGACAGCTTTTGTTTCAAATATATATACAATATACATATTATGCTTATTCATACAATTGTCACTTAACCAGGAGGGATGCAAGTGCAGAGAGAAGCTATGACAACCATATATTCTTGTCTTCCACTTAATGAGCCACCTTATAACAATATAGTCTCACTTTATAAGATTTTTCAGTAAGATTAGGTACAACGAGATTTATCCATTTAATGTTACAAAATTATGTTTCCTCTTGTATACAATAGTTCAATTAAAGCAGTGGAAATATGGTGGTATACTTTATTATTGTCATACAAAGTGCAATAACAATGTCAGGTTCATAACACATGTGTGGATAGTTAACTATCGCATCCAAGAGGGTATTTTTTATAACATTAAATGGATAAATCGCATTGTAATCGACTGTAAATAGTACCTAAATACTATATAATCTACCTTGATTAGTAAACACGGGAAGGAAAATAGAGCTAGAACAAAGAATTTGACTTTGCTTTTACATATCACTGCTTTGCTTTCGGTTTATTGTATTACTTTAGTTAGATTACTCATAGCCAAATTTTGGATATTACTCACCGAGCAGATACGAGTTTTTTTTTCCTGTATTCAACCTAATAAAGTTTTGTGTAAAAAGTAAAACAATAATCATCGGCAATTCGGCAGAGTTAGTTCATTATCCATAAAATTTATAAGTTAATTCGAATAACATGCATAAATTTGCTTCGTTATGTTTTATGAAATTTTATTATGAATGTTTATGAAACTAAAAAAAAGATAGAAATAGAAAGAGATTTCGGTTTTTTTTTTTTTTTTTTTTTTTTTTTAATTTGTTCGCGTCACACGTCTTGTGTATTTTGCCATTTTCCAGTTATATTATAAGTTCTAGTCACAATAAATCACGTTCACATAGTCCTCAGTCAGTCACTGTCCATAAATGCCATGTTTTACTACAATGGTGGTTGTACTAAAACTTTTCACGGACTTCTTGAGACAACATGAAAAGGCACGATACACATGATTCATTTCATTTCACTTCACTGGTGCACATGGATTGATCTTTATTGGATAAAATACCACCGATAATATGCAATAAAACTCAAAATACACAAATTTATGAAAATGAAAATGAAAACGCTATGTCACTCTGCAAGTTCCCGCCAAAAAGTCCATTTCGGAATTTGTACCTACTCCGATTGGTTTTTTTTTTTGTTAATTTGTTCTTGACCATGGAGACTAAGTCCTTCAGTCGCATACATTTTATTTATAATATCACTTTAATATAGTCCGCACATTCACATTCACATAGTCCGCATGATCAGTCACCGTCCAGTCATGTTTTAGTAAAATGGTGGTCGTTGTACTAAAACTTTTCATGGACTTTTTGAGACAGCTTGTAAAGTCACGATACACATAATTAATTTCATTACACTTCACTGGTGTACATGGATTTATCTTTATTGGATAAAATACCACCGATAATATGCAATAAAATTCAAAATACACGAATTTATGAAAATAAAAATGAAAATGCAATGTCACTCTGCAAGTTCCCGCCAAAAAGTCCTGGTGAAAATGACATTTGTTGGGTTGCCAGTAGTTGCCATCATATCGTATCGTAAAAATTGCGCTGATCCACAGCGCTGATCTTATATTATATACATATTATGTATGATTCTTTATCACGAGTGATCTTCTTTTTTTTTACCACTAACGTAGCAAACAAGCATTAGGCCCGTTGATGATAAGCGGTTTTCGTAGCCTATGGACGCTCGCTACTCACTTGGGTAGCCTCTTATGGAATATGACCTTTTATTTACCCATCGTACGATCGCTAATTCAATCAAATCAAAACGTCTGGCAACACTGGTAAGAGTAAGACAAAAAAAAGGAGGACTTTTTGGCGGGAACTTGCAGAGTGACGTTGTGTTTTCATTTTTATTTTCATAAATTCGTGTATTTTGAGTTTATTGCATATAAACACATGGTGGTATTTTATCCAATAAAAATCAATTCATGTGCACCAGTGAAGTGAAATGAAATGAATATGTGTATCGTGACTTTACAAGTTGCCTCAAAAAGTCCGTGACAAGTTTTAGTACAATGACCACCATTTTACTAAAACATGACTGGACGGTGACTGATCATGCGGACTATGTGAAAGTTAATGTGCGGACTATTTGAAAGTGATATTATAAATAAAATGTATGCGACTGAAGGACTTTCTATTCATGGTCATGAACAAATTAACAAAAAAAAAAAAACATGATTTGTTTTGTATTGTTCGACTGAATAAATTCCAGGAATAAAAAACTCAAACTGAGATTAGATTAGAACTTTATTGTCCAATCTAATTCCTCTGTGCACTACATAATTCTCATACCAGTGTAAAATGGTTGTGTGTAAATTTTTCCAACAAGGATACTGCCGCTATGGGCAAAGTTGTAGATTTGAACACGTTTACGGATCAAAATATTCTTATCATGGTGAGTACTTAAATAATGAATGCTCTCTGCGTATAAATGAGTAAATTCTTTTAAAAAATAAATTGTCTTAAACAGCGAATGCGCCTGCCCAAGCCGCGCCACCGCCGCAAGTAAACGCTGTTACGGACGAGATGCTCGTGAAACAAGTCCAGACAGACCTCCAAGGTGTTTTGAAAGGGGGTCAGTGGATCCTGTCGTGCTACTCCCCTTACAAGGAAAAGCCGACATTCCCTGGGATCACTGATCTATCAGCAGAGGAAGCTAGATTATTCTTTTATGAAGCCAAAGCTACAAATAATTTAGATCAGGCTGTAAGTATTCAGTTTAATTTTACATAACCTATAGTCATACGGGGAAGGAAAGCTAGTAATAGGAGAGAATGGGAGGGGTTGGAGGAAGCATTTGCCTGTAGCCCGAGTACGCTGAATAAATAAATTAAATATATTTTTTTTATAAGAATGTAATGTCATTTTAACATCTTTAATGGCTTTTTATAGTCATAAGGTTACCTTCGAAAACATCTCATCTACTGAGTTTTAACATTATGAGAATCTACTATTGATAGTCAGCAAAATCTAATATGTCTGTTTTGACAGCATAATATACATGTACATTCATGACAGCATAATGTACAATGTGTCAAAAAGAGATGAACATAGGGCGACAAGAAAGAGACACCCTCATCAAATGGGCCTCTTAGATTGTGACAACTTTAGTATTTAGTATTTTCTGGGAGCAAACCTTGGGTCTTAATTTAGATAAAAAGTATCTTTGTTACTCTAGCTCTAACTCTATTAGAATAATGTTCATTTGTTTATCTTACAGGTTGCCTACATGAACAATCTCACCAAAGATGCAATTAACAAATATGAACAATTACTACAACCCAACATGGCTATCATCAAAGTATTAAGAAGTTTATACAACGGAGAACCTACATGTTCACCCTTCACCACAAATGTAAATCAACCACAAAACTCAACGTCAAGTAATGCAATGTCTATTTTTCGTGGTGCTGTACAGAATAATCCAGTAATTAAGCAGGATGCTATTCCATCAATATTTGGTCAAAATCAAATTAATATATTTGAAACACAAAATCCTAGTGCAGCTAAATCAATTTTTTCACAAGCAGCTCAAAGTGTGTTCGCACAAAATCATAATCCAAATAGTATGTTCGCCAATGAAGAACAAAATGCTCCAGCTGCAAAATCTATCTTTGCGCAAGCTAGTCAAAACATTTTCGGACCAACCAGCCCTCCGCAAAGTAACGCATCAAGTATTTTTGCACAAGCATCTCAATCTGTCTTTGGAGTAAGTGAGCAGAGTTCTCCATTTGCAAACAGCCAGCCGCAAAATGTATTCCAAAAACAGGAAGTGCAGAATGTTTTTGGTGCTCCTAATGTATTTCAAAAGCAGACGGCAGACAATATTGGTGTTTATACTAGGATGGAAGATTTGACGGATGATGATTTGGAGGCTTTTAAGAGTGATAGTTTCCAATTAGGTTTTGTTCCTGAAATTGCTCCGCCACATGCACTATGTATTTAAGGTTTATAATAATGTGTATGCCATTGAACTGATAAGCAATATATGAAAGGTATATTATGTTATGTGTGTGACTTTGAACTTCAATACACTTCAGTTTCACTGGGTCTTGGTATTACCTATATTTTATGACAAATAAACTGAATTTGTATAATTTCTCATGCTGTATGAGTCCCTCTTATTTGTAATTTCTTGTGTAAATTGTTATAACTATTAAGTAAGCTTTTGAAAATTCTTTATAATTTAAGTGAATCAACTTTTTGTGATATTAATTTAATGTAATATTTAATAGAATTGCAAATGTTATGTTTTGTAGTATAAGAACACTTTAAATGTACTTGTAATTTAGTCTTTTAAATTACTTAATGAATTTGTTTGTTATTAGAATTTGTAGGAAGATAAAAAAAAAACAATAGTTCTCTTTCTTATTATCAGATGGATTTTATTCTGAGGTACTTTTATACCAAATGTCTTTTAGAACAATTTCAAAATAAGTTTTAACCAAACTCTTAATGTTACATTAAATTGGCAAATTGTTAGTATTTTTTTTTTATATGATCTTATGGTATTTTTCTCTAGTACATTTGTTGACACATGAGAAACATAATTTTCTTACATGAATTTACTATATTGCTAATAAAATATCTCTGATCATGATTCAATTAACTATGAAACATGTCAGCGGATGAAACATCAAGTTATGTAGCTTGTTTAGGTGAATATCTCTGGAACACAATATCCAAAAGGCTTTATCCGGTTAAAGTACATAAAAAGATATTGGCTCTGATTCTGTTGTTCACAACTAAACTAATTTAATCTCACTAACAAAGTCTCTTTCTAACAAAGAACATAAGAAAAGGATGTCAGAAATTTAGTCCTGTCAAATTAGTCCAATGCATGTTTTCAATATAAATTTAGTCGCCATCTATCGCGGTTACGCCTAAATACACGCAAAATAAGACGGCAAAAATTAATTTGACAACTTAAAATATGTTCTATCCTTTTTCAATAATGTTCGTAAGAAAGAGATGAGATGTGACTAAAATTAGTTTAGTGCGATTTACTACAGAATTGGCACCATTGTCTCAGGCAACTCACCAAAACTTTAATCTAGCAAATCTTTTTATAAGTTTGGCGCATGTAGTTCCGAGGTCATGTCATTACAAGTTATTTTGCAATAAACTTAACTTATTGCATCCAGTGTTTTATTCAATCAATCCATTTTAATATAAAATTTATTATTTATTATTAAAATTCACGGATGTCTCTTCACCTTATTAAAAGTTATCACTTCACTAGTTGTCTATTTCTCCAAGATACAACTGTTTGTCACTTGAAGCGGACAACACTATGGGCTCAGTCTTGTGGAAGTCTACATCGTTGACGGATCCGTTGTGCCCGGGCAGTTTGTACAATACCCGCCGGGATGTAGTGTCCCATACGTACAGGAATCGATCTGAAGACCCAGCTGCGACCTGCCAACAAATAACATTATAAACTATACATGAATCTTTCGACATTAGATAACCGTCAGTGGTATAGGCATCAGTTGAACTGAATTGGTTTCTATGGCAATTTCTAAAAAAGAAGAAAAAGAAAAAAGGACGGCGATTTTAAATGGAGTAAAATCGAGACTCCACCCAATCGTTTTTTTTTGTTTTTTAATACAACAGGGTCATCAAATATGCATACGGCCACAATTTTCAGAATATTCTACTATATCCATACTAATATTACAAATGCGAGAGTAACTCTGTCTATCTCGTTATCTCTTCACGATTAAATGCTGTAGCGCGATCGGATCAGAGGCTTTGATTTAGTATTAGCACGACATCAAAATGATGGTATAGGGGCCTGCAGAACACCACATCAAACTGTTATGGAGGTGCAAGCACAGAATATTCAATAGTACTACGTACAGAAAACCCACTTCGAAAACGACATTTAAATAAAAAGCGACTCTTGGAACGACGTAATAAGGCGCAATCCAGCTCGCGCAGCGCTGCGCGCCTAAAATTATATTCACCTACAACTTCCCTCTCTTTCTATCGTATCCTGTAACTCTATCCTGTATGACGCGGCACGTCTTACGGTAGGGTTGTCTAATGACGTATTATGAATCTTCAATATTTCCTTATCGGTTATGTATGTACCTATTACTATTCTCCTTTCGTGAATAATGTCATTTTCAATATCCTAGCTAACTAGTATTACAGCAGAAAGTTACTTTTAAATGTCTGCATATTTTAATCTAAGTTTTAGGCCTATACTGATACTTTGTATACTGAATGTGTATTCTGTCTACGAAACTAAATACAACTATTTTGGGGAAGGGTTTTAGTAACATACATGCATATATATTATAAAAAATAATAAAGTTAAAGAATTATTTAAAAAAGGATATACCAAGTAAGTAATAACAATTAGAATTGTTAAATTTTTCTGAATATTATTCTACTGATTTTTGAAATATTGGTTTGTTAAATCTGAGTTATTCTAAAAAGGTAGAAGTAAAATCTACACTAATGTATATTCATTAGTGTATAATAATACTAGTTTTGTATATTTGAAGAGGGAACACACTCTATTCTGAAACTACTAACAGTTTCTAAAAAAAAAATATTAAAATCGGTTCATAAACGACAAAGTTATCCGCGAGCACACATAAAAAAATATATTTACGGTCGAATTGAGAAACCTCCTCCTTTTTTTGAAGTCGGTAAAAATCATTCACATGAGTTATTGAGGTCTAAGTGGCCCGTTTAGACAAGTTTAGGGTGTCTCTTCAGGTCGCACTATCTTTGTCCCTTTTTGACACACTGGTATGCTATCAAAACAAGCCTATTAGATCTTGCCGACCTTAATAAAGTCAGAAAAGCCATTAGGACAATACAATGAAACAACAACAAAAAATCTAGTACTATGAAAACCAACACAAAATAGTTTTAAAATAAGAACAATAAACACTTTTTATAAGTACCTACGTAGGTATTTATACCCACACGCGTCTTTCGGTGCGGGCGCGTTGCAACCGACTAGCGTTATTCCGGTAGACTGTTAGCGCGAAATCGTACCTAAACATGGGAGTGAGACAGGCCTGGTGCAAGTTGGATGACACCTCCATTCAAAAGGGAAGATTTTCCGGCAGGTTGGGTCATCGTGCCTGGGGAGCGCGGTCCAACTGTACATGTCGGACACTTGTATAGTCTGCAGGGTTGGATTCAGACCCCCAGAAAATTATTGTCTATGGAAAATAAAATTATACTACTTGTTATAAAAATGCATTTGGAAGGAAATTTTAGTTTTATTGTTATTGTACAAATCAACCAAATTTAGGCAAGTAGATGTTTATTTCAGCCAATTCGTCAATCGGAACTCCGTCTTTGGCATTGACACTACATAGCATGTCCTCAGATGGAATAAATTCAATACACATTAGGTACATTTACTTTCTTTCACAGCATCGCATGAAAGTATCAGGAGTCAATAGAGCGATTTACTACAACTACAACAACGATTACAACTTTATTTCGTAATTAAAGTAATATTTTTTAATTTATTTCAACCAATAACAGTAGCTATCGACCTAAAGGTAAAATTATGGTATTTTCGCGTAGTATAATGGCATTACGATACTACATACTAAACATCACAAAATTATGGTACAAATAGTATAATTATACTACGAAATCCAACCCTGATAGTCTGGCATACGAAAGTAGTACCGGAAAAAGCGCGGCAAATTAAAAAAAACTAGATGTGGTATCACTAAGTATAGTAGGAATAAATTGTTTTGATACTTTACAAAAAGAAAATATAAATATGTTTGATTTTTTTAAGTAATATTTGCATGTAAATGAGTTAAAATTTTAAACTCGTTATATCCTATTTTTATATAGAATGCTTTTAAATAAATCTCGTTATATTCTATTTTTATATGAAATGCTTTTAAATAAATATCCTGGGATATTCCTCACAAACGGTTATCTGATACCAAATTGAGCGTACTATATTATATTCAAATTCAAAAATTGAGGAAATTTATATATTTTTTTATAGTCTATATTTTTTTACCTTCGTAGAGCAATATGGATAGATGTTTCAGTGATTAGCGACCGTAGAAGTTTATTTAGTATATTTAAGAACACTAAGGTAATCGAAAGAATGAGAAGGTGGACACTATAACACTCATTTAGCTGGACATGTCTGTATGACCTGAGTCTGGGTGTAATTATGTATACTAAGTATGTATTTATCTGGTTTCCATAGTACAAGTTCTGCTTAGTTTGAGATCAGATGACCATGTGTGAGGAATGTTACTTGGCCGTGATCTCTTATGAGGTACTTCTCCAGTCGGCCTGTTCCCAATTTAGAACAGGAGGTCCCATTCCCATATCACTTAAATAAATGAATACCAAATATATCGAACTAGCTGTCCTCCGCGGTTTCACCCGCGTTCCCGGGATAAAAAGTAGCCTCTGTATTGTTTCAGAATTTTTCATACCATAGGCTATCTGCATGCCAAATTTCATGATGATCCGTTGAGTACTTGAGGTGTGAAGGCGTAACAAACAAACTCACTTTCGCATTTATAATATTAGAGGATGACTTTTATAGATTCGGTTGAGTGCTTTGGCCTACAGTATGTGGCCGTGAAGTACCCCAAGATAATTACTAAACTAACCTTGGATCCATCGTGCGACCAGCAGCACCGCAACAAGTTCTTCTCGAAGTTGTGTTGATGTCCGGACATGATCTTGACGCAGCGCTCGGTGGGCGCAAACGGCCTCACATCCCATATACGAACCGTGTTGTCCATCGAGTTCGACAGCAGGTATGAACCGTCGCTTGACAAGGACAGACCTGTTTGTATATTTATTTTTATTTATTTGGTACACACATCCATTTTTAAGCCTATCTATTTATTAGAGTAGCAAAAGCAACATCATCTCCCTTCAAAGAGTGCAGAATCCCGAGCTCACAAGCAGTTTAGAGCCCCTCAGTCTGAGGAGAGACTTTGCCTCCTTATGTGTGTTCTACCGCTTGTACAACGGACAGTGTTCTAAAGAATTGTTGGACTTGATGCCCACGGCTACCTTCCACCATCGCAACTCTCGCCATCGACGGGGAGTCCATCCTCACACATTGAAACCAGAATTGTTTCGAACTGTGTGGTCTCAAAGGAAATGTTTGTATGAAATGCTTCTAAAAGTGTCCACTAGATGTCGCTAGCGAGTGTAGATTGCGTTTGCGTAGGAAACTCATGGTCACAAACACAATTTCACTAGAGACAAATGTTTAGTTTAGAGTCCATATACCAAAAGGAGTGTTGAAGAAAAATTTAGAGAATCTGTGCCGGCAGTTACCTGTAATAGTATCCGTGTGCCCTTTGATCTTATATGATAATTGATTAGTCCTTATATCCCACACTTTGACCACATTATCCACTCCACCAGCTATGATCTTCTCAGCTGTGTCGTTGAACAGTACAGATGTGACCGGGTATCCGCTGTCGAATGAAGCTACTGGGTTGCGTTTCCTAGCATCCCATACTTTGATGGTGTTGTCATCTGATGCTGATACTAAGAGTTCAGGGCCTCGTCGAGCTCCTGAAAAGCAAGATTTAACATTACTGCGATAGCAGCGGGACCATTTCAGCAAAGGAGTTCAACTATCCTACATAAACATTGAAAACTGGCCATGTGCGAGTCGGATTCGCGCACCAAGGGTTCCGTACAAACTTGTAGGTATGTAAATAGTTCGTTCATCACGGAATTCGAGTTTCAAAAGGTTACAAATGTAAAGTTTTCGGATGTTATCCTTTACTTGTGCTATGGCATTGCTTCTTGCTAAATTTCATTATTCGAGGTAAACGGGAAGTGCCCTATAGGGTTTGATTCCCTTGCGAGCGTCAAAATATGCGGCCGTATCTTTTGATTGCGTTGAATTTGAAGTTTGAATTTTTCACTGCTACAAGGGATTGCAGACCTGAGAATTTGATATTAATTTCAGCTTGATACGCGTTCCTGAGAAAAGGGTGTCATTTCTTGACAGATGGACAACAATGTTATCCTATACAGGGTGTTGTTTTGGTCGGCGACAAGCGACCCAGGAGCGGTAGTACGAAATATATATTCCCCAAAAATGGACTTAATTCCATTAAATACTGTAAATATGTTGAGAAATACCTTATTCAATTTGAAATAAAATTACTGCAAAGTATGGTTACTAGGCACGTGCACAGACTAGAGCTAGGTGCAAGCCGCCACCGCCCCACCCCTTTACTCCCTCGTACTCCCATTGAGTATTATGTCTACACTTTAGCTTATTACATGATTTAAAAAAAAAAAATTTTTTATTTTCTTATTAAAAAAAAAATAAAGTATTTTTTTTATGTTTTTTTTAGCACCAGTATCAGTTGTATTATCGACCCTGAGTCGCTCGTCGCTGACCAAAACAACGACCTGTATAAAGGGGCAGGCCAATTAATGTCTATGTTAGACAATAATATGACTGAAATGCCACAGAGGGTTGTGGGTGCAAATCTCACCTAAAAAAAACAATTGTAGTGAAAATATCAACTGCACAGGTGTATTAATTAAGTTAACTTTCTGGCCCGTTTAATCCCCTTAAAGATATTTCTTCCTTTCAAATCTTTAGGTTTCACTGTTTGAAATTCAACCAGTTAGTTTGTAACATGTAGCGACATCTATCAGCCATCTATCAGTAACACTGAGATAGTTCAGACACTGAAAGATAGATGGCGTGGCGCCACATTATCCTACGTCCTGCATCGCGAGAAGTTTTCTCGAGAATCGGCATATATACAACTGTCCGACATGTACAGTTGGACCGCGGTCCCCAGGCACGATGACCCAGCCTGGCGGAAGATCTTCCCTTTTAAATGGAGGTGTCATCCACCTTGCACCTCCATAAACATAAGAGATTAAGTGTTAGTTTTTAATTTAGTTTACCTGAAACAGAATTGACGAAATTGGCATGTCCTTTTAGCTTCTTAATCCTGGTGCCGGTTGGTACATCCCACACGGCCACACTATTGTCTGTGGCACATGTGAACAAGTGCGAGCCATCCGGTGAGAAGCACAGCTCCATGACGGCTCCCGTGTGGCCCTTCATCACCATCACATTCTCACATTGACCGTATACATTCCAGATGACTGAAAAAAGATGTTTTTTTCTAAGAGACAAGACTTGTCTTGATTTGTGTGATAAGATAATTAGGGAGAAATTGAAATTTTGTTGTTTTGGTTGTGTAAGCACATCATTTAGGGATTTTAAAACCAAGATGGTTTGGGAAAGTTTAGATTTGTATGTTTGATCTGTATACTTAGTTCAATATTAGTTGTGTTCTTGCAAATATTCATAATTGTTTTCCAAAATGTTCCAATATTCACATAATATTCACCTACCTTCAAGTGAACATCAATGTTTTTTTTTTGCTATGATGCATTTAGGCAAACATGGATTGTAATGTGTTCTAGATCAATATCTCAAGACAAGGGTGCTCAAACAGAGCTTTCTGAGTTGAATGGGGAATTCCCAAAAAGTATAAAATGCTAAATTAATTTTATTGTGAGGATATTGGACAATCTGATACCTAATATACATTTCCAATATGGACATAACTTATAATACAATATGAGGTATTTCAGATAGTTTCCAATAATAAAATTTTGGTCTTTGGAATAAAAATCATTACATTTCACAATATTGTTCAGATCAACTTATTTTTGCGAGTCAGCATTTTCAGACAGTATAGCTTTAGCACAGTATTAGCCGTGTCATAAACATTGTTTCTCTATTGTGGTTGTAGGTTGACAGTTGATCACTTGCTGCCTAAATATTTTGTGGTAGATCACCAACCTTTTAAGTCTGAACACCCCAGCCTCAAGATTTATCAAAATTGTCTTCAGATATTTACTATGATTTTTTAAAATTTTATTTATTATTGTCTTATAAATGCATAAATGTATTTGTATTGTGCTATTTTGTTGTGTCCAATAAATGTATCTTTCTTTCTTTCTGTATTGTGTGCTAAATAAATTCAGTGTCTCATGGACTATATTATTATAACAAATAGGTACCTAATAATAAGCAGTTCTTCCAAATCATAATGAAATAACAATACTTACAGATTTGCCTGTCAAAACCAGCTGAAGCTAAATGCTTGCCTTCGGGGTGAAATTTGGATGTGAACACCTCGCCCTCATGGCCTTCTAGTAGCATTATTGGTGCATACAAGTTAGATGTGCGTGGGACCTGTATGTAAAGTACATATTCCCATATCAGTACCATTACTAGCATTCCTTAGCAGTTTAACCCGTGTTTCCAGGATGACTATAACACTCAGGAATAATGTAGCTTCGTATTAGTGAAAGAATCTCCTACATCCTACAACTTTACCTCTTTATTATATTGTACACAAAAAGTTGATATTATTTAGTATTTTTAAGCTGTTTTAATTCACAAACAGTTAGGAAAATAGATATTGAATTAAATTTCTAACCTTTTGTAATCAGGATCCTATAATAAATGCAAAAGTGAGTTTTTTTGTTTGTTTGTAAAAACCGCTGGTTGAAAACAAGTTATACTAATGTTTATCATCTGTAACATCGATTTTAGGCATAGGAAACATACCGATGAAGTGACCACAGCTTTCTCCCTAGTACCGACAACCGTGATTTCAGTACGTGCACGCTTCGAGGGCACGATAGAGAAGTCATCTGCTTTGCGTTTTATCTCCATTTCAGGCATGTTTAACATGAAATTATTTAATTTATGTTAGTCTATATTTTAACCTACAAATGCTTGTTTTGTTTTGACTTTTGTTTGACACGTTTTTTTTTTTTACAGGGGATTTTATGGTCTTGTTTGACACGAACGAAATGCTCAGTGATACCAACTTTTTTAAGGGATCGTACCATTGACTAGAAAATATCGTATTGCTCGGAAAGTCTCGGAAATCTCGAAAAAGTCGTGTACATTAACATTCAGTTCGATATAACAGAGTAGAAATTAATTATTCGGGTAAATGTTGCATTAAACAATATTTAATATTTAAAATATATTTAAAAATAGCCAATAGTCAGATTGTTCAAAAAAATATTTAAAAAATGTAACCTTGCTGAGTTTCTTGCCTGTTCTTCTCAGTTGAAGGCCGACTTACGAACTGGTGGTAACTTCAGTAGCTTTGACCTTCATAAGTGCCCTACTAGGGCCTAAATTGAATAAATGGCTTTGACTTTGACTTTGACTTTGACTTTAACATTGATATAAATCGACATGAACTATACTACAATTAATTAATTAAACGCACTCACCTACCAAACATGTTGCACACCCACTCCACGGTAAAACATGCCTTTTGGAAAAAAAAAATTCTTGTCATCATCATAGCTGCACCGTTTCGTAACCGCCTTATGGCCTCTGACGTGGTTACATGACGACTACTTTCAATAAGGATAATAGCCGAGACCAGCTTAACGTGCCATCGAAATCACGGAATCATCTTTATTTTTTTCAGACAATCCAATGATATCTACAGTATCTACTGTATAAAAATAAAGTCCTAATAGTATACCAACAAATTCGGTTACTTCACTATCAATCAATCATTATTTATGAGCGATGCTCTGTTCGGGAGAATTATTTCCATGTAATTCTACGATTATTCTAGCAAGTATCAAGATCAATTTGATAGCACCTTTACACAGAATAAATAATAGTACTGACCTTTATCCTTGTTTTGAGGATAGCACACAACAAGAAAAATATAGGTAATACAATAATGATGGTTTGGTTGGTAATACCAACATAGGTATGGTAGATAACTACTTTTTGGCGGGAACTTGCAGAGTGACATTGCATTTTCATTTTTATAAATTCGTGTATTTTGAGTTTTATTGCATATTATCGGTGGTATTTTATCCAATAAAGATCAATCCATGTGCACCAGTGAAGTGAAATGAAATGAATTATGTGTATCGTGACTTTACAAGTTGTCTCAAAAAGTCCATGTAAAGTTTAGTACAATGACCACCACAATAAATATCTTTTCTTTCTTTCTTTCTTTCACTTTACTAAAACATGACTGGACGGTGACTGATAATGCGGACTATGTGAAAGTTAATGTGCGGACTATATTAAAGTGATATTAAAAATAAAATGTATGCGACTGAAGGACTTTGTATCCATGGTCATGAACAAATTAACAAAAAAAAATATGGTAGATAACCTGGCAACACTGTTATTTTGTTATGTCAATCAAAATTGTTCAACAAATTTTAAATTTAATTCATTTTATTAGCAAATAATGAAGTGATGATTAAAATCCTGAAAAACAGATAGATTTGCACCATGCAAAGGCTAGAGTTAACATTGGCAATAATAAAGCCACATGCGGTCAAGAACCCAGTGGCATTATCGTACATTAGAAATGTTGTGAAGAATAAATTTATTGTTATCAAAACAAAACGAGTCTTATTAGATAAAGAAACAGCGGGTAAATTTTACAAAGAACACACGGGAAAGTTCTTTTACAACCGTTTGGTTTCTTTCATGACGAGGTGAGGCTAATTCTATAAAATGTTGTAAATAACCTCAATATGGTACCTACTATCAAAAATATTTGAACCCTTCACCCTCCCATCGCAGCGTATTTTACAGCAGCGCTACTTCTCTTGAAACTTCTGGGTGTGACGAGATTTTTGTAGAGTCTGTGCAAGGCACTTGTAATAAATACCCCTGGTGTAGAAAGCATCTTTGGGGTTAACATAGCCACAATGATAACTGTTTACCGTCAGGCAGGCCACACCCTGGTTTCACCTGCTTTCTAATAGATTCCTGAAAAAGTATTAGGTACTCTAGTAATTTCTCAGCATGGTTGGTAAGTATAATGCTGCTTTGTTTGGGATCTGATGGCTTTTGAAGAATGTTCTATGTTATTTAATATTCTTTATACAATGGATAACCATTCCAACATAGGAAATTAACCAAGCACAGGAAATTAACCAACTCATCTGCAGTTACCCAGATTCTGGTTGATGCATGTCAATTCGTACAATGTTTCTGTCCTGGCCCTATTCCAGTGGTTTCATAGACCTTCACATAATGGGGCATGCAAACGCAATAGACCTATGGAGGAAGATGCTTGGTCCCACCAGCGTCTACAAGGCTCAATTTCAGGAGCCATACTGTTTGCGCAGTGTGTTTGGACTCTCTGACACCAGAAATGTGGCCCATGGCTCAGGTATTGCACATTTTAATTTTATTTACTAGTAATGAGGAATGTTACTATGTATGCAAAATCGCTTGAAAGTGTGTTACAGTAGAGCTTGTATGTATACAAATATACTAGTTTTTGTTTCATAAAAAAACCGAGTAGTTATGATTTTACAGACACTTAAAATCCCCCTAAATATTGAGGCCCACTAACGGTCACGTGACCGCGTGTGACGTCGTCTTACAACGCTACGCTCACTCGCACTATAGCTGCTATAGCCAGCGGTTGTAATCTTAGAACATTTTTATACTCTCACGTTGTAATAGGTATTGTATCTTGCGGTATTAGTGGATAGTACTTTGTTTTGTTTCATCCATGCATTATTCTACAATCATAGTGGTATTAAATTATTTAAGTACAGTACAATGGATGAAAGATTTGAAAAAGGGCAATCGGATAATCTACCTAAAATAGATTGGCTTATGGTTGCCCATTACTTTGCGACGATTAGTGATTTTGTTGCCTCTGAAATGCGAGGAGTAAAAATGCAAAGGTAAGTCAACCTTCCTGTCTGCCTACTATAGCTATTTCAGATATGTTGTATATTGTTGTAAGTATTTACCTAAAATAATTTCATAGCTGCAGTGCAAGTAGGTACTTACCAAACCTTTTAAGTTTTACATTATAGACAACAAATAGGAAAGTAATAATGTTTATCTCATTTTTATCTATACCACTTTATACTTTTCCGAGTAAATTTAAAGGGGCGTACATAAATTACGTGAGGCGATTGTAGTGATTTATGGTCATCGAGGAAATATCCCTATAGAGTAGTAACACCAAACAATATAATTCCACAACTAGTCAGTGATTTGTCACTGAATTTGAACAGTAAGGACCACTCGCTGCGTCGTGAGTTTTTGACTTGGCCAATCAGAGTGCATGCGTCCTTGTCTTAACCAATCAGCGCGCATTGTCGGCGGTGGGAAATTGGCGGAATTTATTTCAAACAAAATGAACGTCATTGCGCTTCTATAGGTTACTTGTTCCATGTTTTTGGTATACATCACAGACATACGAGATTTGGCTCGACCCCCTCCCCCTCCCCAGAACGTAGTCTAGATCTATGCTTCACGTAATTAATGACACCCCTAACTAAAAAAATAAATTTATTGATTGCAAATGCAGTAAGTTGAACAGATGTACTAAACCTTTTTTTTAAATGTCTTATTAGTTAGGTAAGGTGTCTTTTTATACATATTTTTCATTGTGACCTATTTCAGATCGGCAAGAGACAACTATGGCGATGATGCTATTGGCTATGTGCAAATTAAAAGAGCGGGTGATATTTGCACCGTAAACTGTAGAATAAAACCTGAACACCGCGTACGCGCTAAACCGTATCGTTGCAGTTTAGAATGCAATGAAAAGGATTTTTATAACATTTTGTAAGAACGAAATGACGGAATCAAGATGTCTTCAAATAAAAGAGGGTACAATGGCTCAATCAGATTCAAATTTATGGTTTGATATGCGCTACGGACGTATAACAGCTTCAAAAATGCACGAAGCTGCTCAGTGTACGACAAAAGATGGCTGTTTAGTCGAAGAAGTATATGGTGCCGTGACATTTAAAGAAACTGCTGCTATCAAAAGAGGAAAAATATTAGAAAAACATGTTATAAGTGAAGTCGCGCGAGTAAAAAATCTAAAGATAACGGAAACTGGTCTTTTTTTAAACAATGAATGGCCTATGATTGGTGCCTCGCCTGACGGGCTTACTAACGACTGCGTTGTAGAAATAAAGTGCCCAACCAAGGAAAGCACCATTAGTTTGTACTATAATAATGGAAAACTAGGCAAGAAATATTATGCTCAGATACAAACACAAATGTACATGTCCGGAAAAAGAAAATCCCTATATTGTATTGCACACATTGTCTTTGAAATCTCAAAGAATGTTGATGTGTATGTGGTAGTTTATAATAAAAAATACTGTGACCATCTTTTTGAAAAATGTGTAATGTTTTGGAAGGAAAATATTTTTGACAAATTAATAAAATAACATCAATTATAACATGATAAAGTATTATTCCAACCCTGTCAAAACAGCAAACACTGATCGGCATTGGAACATAAGATTAAATATCTAGCTATAGCGCCTGTTCGTTCGGCGTGACTTTATAAATAATCTTGTATTTTGAATACAATAAAATAAAATAAAAAATGAATTTTGCTTAAAACTCTAGGTAGTTATTCTAAATTAAACAGACTGCTCTGAAGATTAACTATTCCACATGCAGAAATCACCACCGAATCTAGCAGATCGACTTGTTTTAAATCGACACAAGCGTGTGGTAACATAAACCCAAAACCTCTTTCTACGTGTATCCGTAATGACGCAATTTTTTTTGTCTCTAAAACTTCTTTCTTGGTCGATTTTACTTTAGCGCTCACGCTAGGAGGCCTGATCAGAGTATGTCCATTTTGTTGCAGCAAATGCGCAATATTTTTAAAACCTCTGTCGGCTAATACCGCTGATCCTTCAGGTAAAGTTTGCAACATACCACAATCTTCAAAAATTAAAGAATCAGTTACTCTGCCACCATATCCTGGAGAAATAAAATTTATCAGCCCATCGGGTGTGATTGATATCAAATATTTTATCGTATTACAGCCTTTGTAATCAGACCATGTAAGAGCTTGCTTGACGGCATCTACAGGCTTTTCAATTTGAATCTCAAAACAGTCGATAATGCTTTGAACCTGACTATAGTTTTTTCTAAATGGAATAGGTTGATTCAACTGGACATCGGATGAAGGTGGAAAGTATACAAGTGATTTGAGTACAGATGCTATAGCAGGAGCAGTAACCTTTATTATTTTAGGAACAGAACTTGTCGCTAAACCAAAATCCAAGGCCAGAATGGCATTAGGTTGATGCAGGCGTATTTTTTTTAAAGTAATCATTATATTTCGCGGAGTGCATTTTGTTGTTTCAGATAAAATATTTATGCAAAAATAACATTCTTTCGGTAAACCTAATAACAGTTGTGGCTCCCTAGATATACATAAAAGAGCAGCTTTTTGCATATAGTTTCTGAAGAAATGTATTTCGCATTCTGAGTTCTCCGTATCTGAATCTTGACTAGGATTCTTTGAATCTTGATCAAGGTTATACATTTCATGTGAAGAGGCGTAAGAAGATGTGTCGTTCATACTACGAACTGATAATGTATCTGTACAAGATATTATTTACCTCTCTTTCTTATTTTTTTTTAATCAGTCATGGTCGATTTATGAACCCCTCTTTCTTTCAGCTTTACTTGCACTCCCTTACTTTTTTTTGATATTTTCCGACACTGTTCATTATTTCCAAAGCTTAATGGATCTTCTATTACTCTTTCGTCTTCACAGCTAACAATAAATACCTCCTCAGGTTTTTCAGTTGTATTAAACGTCGAAGTAATGGGGTATTCGTCGTTGCTCAGCAGTTTCTCAAAATATTTTATTTTATTACGTTTTTGTACTGCAGATCTTTCGGGTTTATCTTCCTTTTCTTGTTGACATTTGAATTTGTGAGGAACTGTACCCTTTTTAAGTTTAATTTGTCCCCCAACTAGCTTATATTTAATATAGTTCTCCATATCAGTCTCAATCTGAAACGAGATAAAATCTCACTATCCAGACTTCTAAGTGAGCAAAGCTGCAGGTACAGGCTAGTTTAGAAAACAAAGGATAACGCAAAACAGTTGAAATGTTCTCAAGACATATAGGTATAAACATAATAAATAACGGAAAACTTGTGAAAATGTTTGGACACCAAAAGTTTTGCACCCCTGGCCTGATTATATATTTATACCTACCAAATAAATAAACACTACAAAAGAGTGTATGTACATAGACTATACTTACGTCAAAATGATCTTCGCAACAATAAACTGTGCTTTTATCTCCAAATGGATCTAACCTCTTCATGACTCTTATCCATTTCTTTCGCATTTGGATATTCATTGGAACAAGAAAAAACAATTTTTCCGGTGCATTGGTGGTTGTATTAGTACATTTTGGCACAACACATGATTTTCTGGTATTTGGATTAGACATTTAAAAAAAGTATATAGTATAATCTTCAAGTGAAACGTACGGGCGCGGCGGGCGGCACGGCGGCGGTACGGAAGAGCGCGAACGGACTGAGCGAGCGTTATAACATGACGTCACACCATCTAGTATGGGGCCAGTGGAATCCCGCGTTCGCGCGCTCATTTTAAAGTTCCATATCTTGGAAACTAATTGACGTATCGAAATAATTCTTTCACATGTATTTTTTTTCGGAGAGCCAAAAATCAAAATTAGTGAACATTCTTCATTACTACAATGTATTACTCAACCCAATGATTTGAGGAAACAGGCAAACTTCTGCCAAAAAGAGTTCCTGTTTCTCCTTGTCCTTTATAAATAAACTCGATTTTTACAAGGTTTTATCTTGCAATGTACGTATGTACAGTATTACCCAACTTATATGGCGCGTCGTGAATCTTCGTTCGCACAGAAAAGAAAGTATGGCACCGAAGATTAACGATAGAATGCTTAAAACTTTCATATCAACCTTAGATCACTACTATAAGGTTCATAATACACTGCAGCTGTTAGTTCCGTCTCACTCGCAAGTCACGCCCTTCCGCACGGCGCGCGCTCTCATGACGGCAGCTGTCAGCCAATAGCGTTTCCCGCGCTTTGAAAATGGTTCTTCTCGTACAGAGGTACATCGGTATGTACCTGCGCAGAAGATACATTTTCAAAGCGCGGGAAACGCTATTGGTCGGCGGCTGCCGCCATGTTAGCGCCCGCCGTGCGGAGGGGCGTGACTTGTGAGTGAGACGGAACTAACAGCTGCAGTGTTTTATGAACCGTATAGTAGTGATCTAAGGTTGATTGTAAGTTTTAAGCATTCTTTCGTTAATCTTCGCGGCCACACTTTCTTTTCTGTGCGAACGAAGATTCACGACGCGCCATATCAGTTGGGTAATACTGTACTACTGTAACTATGTTTGTTCGGGTGGAATCTTGCAAGTCGAATTTCACCCACTTCCAGTGGTCGGATTGACTTGATATATTAGTATATTGGAAGAGAATGCAAGTACAGTTTCAACAAAAAGTACAGTCACCAAAAAAAGCTTGTTACTTATTAAAAATTAAATGAATGTATTTTTTTAACAAAAACTTATTTTAATTCTTTTCAGACTCTCCAACATCAGCAGAAAGAGAGATAAAATTCTTTTTTCCAGACTTCTCGTTCCACAACTGGTATAACAATGATGAAACAATTTATAGAAAAGGTCCCATTATATTTAATGACTTTATGTTTCAACATGTTCGGAAGCTGTAGTTCAAACAAGTATCTTATTTTTGTTATTGCCAATGTTGACTATATTTTTAACTGTTAAATATGTAAGGGGTGTGAAAGGGCATTAGGGTAATGTGTAACGTTACTATTGCAATAATAACATTGTATAAAGGCATGACCTAAGAGATTTGTTAATTAAATAAATTGTACCTGTCATAGAATTAACTAATATGTAGAAATAAAATTTCTATCAAACACTATCTATCTTTGTTTTGTAGAGTATAGTATACATAATTTTCCTAACAAAATATACGGGAAGTTTTTTCGTTTTCTAACATTTCTAGTACCCTAACCTTAGCCCATTATGGGGCCTTGTGATCATTGTCTCGTTTCGCAGTTTTCTCACAGACTTTTCTGAAACTGTAAATGCCGAAAGCAATTACTCAAAAAGTAAGGGATAGTTTCCTAAAACCTTACTTACTCTCAGCCTAAAATCATATTTGAGTTGCTTCAACTCTTAGATAGTCTAATTTAATTTAAATGAATATTATGTTATGAATAAAATAGTTTTCACTCTTTTTTCTTTTCATACTATTTTTTATTTGTCCAAAAAATAATTATTGTTTGTAAACACAATAATAAATTGTATTTAAATGTCCAAAAAAGTTATAACACTGTAAACATATCTCATTATATTAATAAAATTACATTACATTACAACAATTTTGTAGGATATACATATAACATACAATTATAATTATGCTAACATACAGCAAACATGAATTAACATATAAAATTTACACTAAATTTTAAAACTACATTGGACGGCACAGATTGTGGTAGAGAATACAAATTCTTACAACCCCTTTATTATAAATTGCTAAGTTAACATTTTTGTCAACATCAGGAACTTCCCTAACTTCTTTGGATAACTTATCAATCTGTTATTTATCTAATAAATAAAAAGCAAAACGACAATACAAATGTAGTTAAGAATTAGCATACCTATTTTTTAATAGTACATGCATGGTTAAAACGAAATTAAAATACCTGCTTATAAACCTTTTTTGAGATAGCCAATCATATTATAACGCAATGTCATCAAACTTATTCAAAATCAGAAAAAAAATTGCTGCTCTGCAACTGCATAAATTTATCAAGCATAACTGATGACAAACTAATACCATAAACAATCAGTTTATCGCCAAAACATTCAATGTATTCTTATAATACTGACTCCAATTTTATTAATCGTGTAATCCAGCAAAAGGGGTATCTAACAAAATACTTATTCGCCTATTTTAACAAAAACCTTGGGCCTGGAGAACACTTTGATGCCTTCCTCCAATTTTGTGAGCTGCCTTTCCAACTCCATTTTTCTATTACGCATCCTCAATGTGTCGGTTTTCACTGGTAATTTATTTAGTTCACTTACTAATTCTGCAAAACCTGTAACAAAGCAATAATCCTAACTATTATAAATGCGAAAGTGAGTTTGTTTGTTATGCCATCACACCTCAACTACTCAACAAATCATCATGAAATTTGACATGCAGATGGCCTATGGTATGGAGAGGGACATAGGCTACTTTTTACGGCCCGGGAACTTGGGTGAAACTGCGGGGGACAGCTACTATTAATAATATAGCCAGTTAACCTCAAGGCTTTGCAAAGGTCCACAACAAGTTGGATATCCCCTATTGCTTATGTCCATAGAGAAGATTTTTGTTTTACAAAAAGCATCTTATTTTGCTTTATTCTTAAATTTTTCGATGTTTTAATAGTTATTCTGCTATTTGGAGTGGAGACAAATCCATGAAATCAAAAATCTTGAAAATCGGTCTAGCTGTTCTTGAGATAATGGAGTAACTAAACTTAATAAAGTTGGATGGGCACTTTGGTGGGACTGTGATGTGGGCACTTAGCTGTTGATGTCACTTCACATTTGATACTTCACTTTTGAAGTTGAATTCTTGTCTAATAATAATAACTCATCAAAAAACGAATACTAACTATTCCTAAGCATCCTCAATGTTTCTTTCCTCTCTGTATCTGGCAGGGTGACATGGCCTTCCGGACACTCGTCAGGCTCAGTATCAGTCTTAACCCCGTCCACCGGACCATGGTCTTTGCGATCCCGCAGGTATTTTGGTAGAACACCTTTTTGGTAACCTGAAATGTAAGGTGGGTCTAGAAGCACATTTTGCACAGAGTTCCTTACATTATAAAGGCACCTAAAGTACTAAGAAAGGATTTCTCAAAGTTACATTAAGAGAAAGTGATTAGAGCATTAATTATACCTGAAGGCAAATAAGGATCTTTGTCCTTTCTTTCCAATATAGCATTCAACCTAGTGCGGTTCCTCTCCATTTCTAAGGATTCATCCCCGGCACGCATTGGAGTCTGTGAGGGCGGTGGACTCCGGTGACGCCCAGAGTCCCCACTAGCCTTCATCTTTGCTTCATCATCACTTTCTTTCTTTGGATACAACATAGTTAATTTAGCATTTTCTGATAACATCTGTGAAAGATTAGATTCAATAGTCTGACAGCCAATATCTCGCAGATATCCAGAGGATTCTGTTGATTTCAACTCCTCGTCTCCAGAATCCTCCACAGGCTTTGTCTGTCTCAATTCTTTTCGCTTTAAAAACTCAGCCATGTCACCTTTTTTTATTTTAACTTCTTGATACTTCTTTCTAGAATGTGTTGAGCATGTTTTTCCTACAGAAAGCTTTGCGGTTTTACTGGATGGCATTACCTTTGCTTGCACCAGGGAGCTCCCAGCTGCCACAGTGTTGGCAAGCCTCGGCGCATAAACAGTTCTCATAGGAGGCTCTTTTGGTGATTTAAACTTAAGTTGTTTCATATTTTCCCTAATAAAATTCTTTTTTTGTTCTTTCTCTGTAATGCAACATGTAAAATGAGTAACAATGTCACCAAAACTGAAAAGTTATCAATTCGCGATGGCCTTAACGACGGCTGATTGGAAAAATCAAACAAATATAGCGCACTTACTTGGTTCTGGAAATATTCCTTTCAAAGTATACATTCTTACTAGAAAACGAATACAAAATTTATGTAGAGGAAATATCAAGTCATTATTTTGAGTTCTATACAAAGCAGGTACACTTGATTGATGTTTACAGGATAAAATTAATTTGGTGGTTTTATAAATTTGCGCTCGGTTTTTGTCAGTTTTTTTTTCATATTCAAACAGCTGTCATCCGTTTTGTTGTCTGTGGTAAAAATAATTTCTGGCCACTTTTTGTTTTCGTTTACAAGAATTATTCAAATCTGCGGGAGGGATTATTTGAAAAGCTTTCCAAACTATATTTATGTCATATTATTGCATGAATAATCTGAATTGGTGATAAGATAAGATAATATTGGGTGCGCATAGCATGAATATAGTTAACTACCTTGGTAATAGACATTTTTTTTCATCCAAGGTAATAAATTAAATTAAAGGAGGTTCGATCAGTCCAAGTAAGCATGTAGCAATTATAGCTACTTCCCGTTAACTCGCGCGCGATTTAACTGGTGTGCTACCACAGGTGGTACTTGTATTTGATTTATGTTATCGCTTGTTATAATAATATATAAAACTTGCGATGCGTGAAAAGTTCTATGCCTATTACCTTATCATGGGATTAGCGCCTTAGCGGGTCTTTTACGTATCTTTGTTACAATCAGTTTCAAATTGAAACCGGTTAAATATAGCAGGGGGTCGATTACGTAACTGAATTTCTTCAATAGATAGTTCAATATAGCGGTTTTCTGATAACTTTTTTACGTTCTGAAACTGCAATTACAAACAGTGGTTCATTAGAAATGGAAACAATTCCGATTTTATAATATTTCTACCGATTCAGAGGTAATTTCAATCTGAATTTAATTGCAATAAAGTTACGTAATCCACGTACAGTTGAATAGCTGCATTATTAAATGTTGCTTGATTGATTATTGCCAATGAAAACATTTTAGGACCGCAATGCGTGTCACCAGACATGTCAGTAGCGCGACGTCGGTCACGTCGCCCTACTTCACTCGACGTCGCCAGATTTGAGTCCACATTATGTATAGTCAGTTCCACGATGTCGCCCAAAGAGGTACCTAGTGTTATTATTGTCACAGTCACAGTGATAACAAATTGCGTGTTTAGTAGTTTCCCTTCAGTTTATTTTTTATTTCTAAGGCAGACTTAAGTAAGTCATGCTCACTTTAAGGCCTTTGCTTGCGGCGGTGTCGTGTGACGGGTCGCTCACTTCCCTCCAATATGGCGAAGAGGGCGATGGCTGCCACACGCGTCATACTTGTGAACAGGTGCTGCTTGTGGGGGCTGGTCTGCTTAAGTTTGCCATTTATTTATTTACTTATTAAATATAGATTCAGTCTACTTTGTAGTTTTGCCGCCGCGCCGGGGCACGCAATTGTTGTCAGTGCGATTAGAATGTAAAATTATGTAATGAATCTAAGCTTGTTTTGAAAAGAGTAATTGCTGAGTTTATTGCCGGCTCTTCTCAGCAAATGCAACCTTCCGAACCGGTATTAGAGTATTAGAGTCAGACTTTTCATAAGTGCCTGCAGCTTATAGCGCTTTATAAATATAAAGCAAGGATGAAGAGAAAAGAAGGTGGTGAAAAATAAGTAACTAGGTTATTGCAATATAAAAAAATTGTCTTCAGTGCCGTGAAGGCACAAGTCGTGTAGTCTCGCCAGGCATATCATGCCATGCGGTGTGCGTACATATGTTGTACGCAACTTGTCGTTTAGTGAATACGAATAACCTACAATATCCATAGAAATATAGCCCACATTTTTATGGATATTGTAGGTTATCTCAAATTGAAACTGATTGCAATAAAGTTACGTAATCCACAGATCCTCATGTTGTCAATTTTACCGCGAAATAATCTCTCTCGCTTGTAATAATCGTATTAGATAGGTAAGTTAACTAGTTCTGGTACTAAATTCTACTCTAAAGAAACGAAACTGATTACTAACCAAACTAACTAGTTATCCTAACAAAAATCTCCAGGATATGATCTAATTGATGCAACCACTAAAGCATCTCCCGAAAATAGGGATACTCCTAATAGTAGCAATTTTTAATGCGTGCCAAAGACTCGAATTCTTTCCTGGTCAGTGGAAGATTGCCAAGAGCCAATCCTGCCACTCCCCTTTAGCCAGCTCAAAGCTTGGACACGTAATAGAACCACCAGAAATCACATCCGTCAATGGACAAATACAGGAACTGCAGATAATCTGCACTGGCGCTATCTACCTACCTATGACAAGCGACTAACTAGAAATCTCAATGAAGAAAAGATGAAACACCAATACATCTCTTGTGTGAGTACTGTCCACTTATGCCTAAACGAAATACTCATCTGGGGAAACACCTGTTACACCCAGATGAAGTAAAATCCATTCCTTCCAAGAATATTGTGCAGTTTATTATAGATGTAGGACTAGGCAGTGAAATTTAATTAACGTGGCGATCACAAAAAGACTTGAAAGACTTGAAACAGCCACTTAACCTAAATAATAATAACTAGAAATCTGCTCAACTTAAACCGTAAGGACCTACGCTACGAGTCATCGTAGGTACACTAACGGGTCATTTACCACTGTTTCTTATAGGTGTTACCAACAGTCCTTTGTGCAGGGCATGCATGAAGACAGATGAAACGGCCGCCTACGTCATCCTGGAGTGTGAGGGAGTGGCTGAGCAACGGGCGCAATCCTCGGTCCAACGAGGTCGCTCCGCCAAAACTGTGGGCATCCCAGGAGAGTACTGCGTTTCTGGGCGGAAGTAGGATGGTTAATGACTTAGCCAGCATTCTTCACGCAAACAGGACCCACTCAAGTGGGCTACTTGCCGAAATAAGAGCCCCGAAAAATAAGTAAGGGGGTGGCAGGCGAAGAATTTGCTGTCATCTATGGGCGGGGGCACCTGGATACCAGCTTTATCCTTTAGACTCGGTTCAACGACGTGCTATCAGAATTGTCGACGATCCCGAGCTCACAAGCGGTTTACAGCCCCTCTGTCCGAGAGACTTTGCCTCCTTATGTGTGTTCTACCGCTTGTACAACGGAGTGTTCTGTAGAATTGTTCGACGTGATGCCCACGGCTATCTTTCACCATCGCAACTCTCGCCATCGACGGGGAGTCCATCTTCACACATTGAAACCTTACTCACACGCAGGAACATAACAAAAAATTATTTGGGTGCGGTATTCTGTAAGGTGGAGGTCACAGACTGGGTAATATTGTACTATACTAGTACTGGAGGTACTTCCCAAATCGAGCTGGTCCTAGAGCGAAATAATGCTACCTATGCTCTAACTATCTTAATTTTCTCGTTACTTAGCTAGGTAAGTACGTGAAAACAATCCTTTCAATACCTAACTAAAGTTATACCCACAGACTATACCTACCTACCTACACCTTTAAAATTGTTTTACAAAAGAGTTTATGACTATGAGCTTCACCTTGCTTCACTCACTAACTTCGTTCACCTTCGTTCATTATGAGTTTGACATTGACAAACGTGTCGACATGATCCAGATTATGATCCATGCGTGTCACAAAGAAAAGATCAGTCAAAATATCACTGGTTAACGGCCAATATTTGGATAGAGTTTATTTTTTATAATTTTTCATTTTCGGTAAAGGTTCAAGTTGTAAATTCGTGAACGATGCAAGGCACCGGTGGAGGTATGTCTTCGCAGGGCAGCAAGTACAAGATCTCCCGAAGGGGTCGGAAGCTGCAGATGTCGGATGACCAACGGACGTTGATGGCTTTGCCGAAAGAAGTCCCTGAGAGAACTTGGTAATTTTTCCAATTTCACATAAAAGTAGCTCGGTCATTAGCTCGGTAAAAAGCCAACATATTATGAAAACCCATAATAAGTAATTGACCTAGCGAGCGCGAACGAAGCGTCTCCGTTTTAGCTTGGGCAAAAATGCTTTCGTATGTTTGTCCTGATCAAGTACAGATGTTCTCCTCTACAGGACGCCTTTCTCAACCGATTCTCGTGTGTGAGCAGGTTTGGTAATTCAGTATATGGAATCTTACCGGATCGATAAAAGGAATTCCATATAATTATCGTAAATATATCATACATTTTTCAAAATGGCTGAAATATGATATTTTAGCTCACAGAGAAACTAACTAGCCACTAGTAAATATCGTCCATAAAACCTCATAATACCAAAATTAAACCATTATGATCACTTTGTTTCTGAAACGGCATATGTTCAAATTCAAATTCAAAAAGCATTTATTCAATTTAGGCCCTGATAAGGCACTTATGAACGTTAACAAATGGCTCTACACCTATGGTCAGCGGAGCCGCATATACTGCTGTATTTTTTAATTTAGCGCAATAAAATGATATATCCTTCTAAGCGTATTTTCACACTAAAAGATCCACTTACTGGCCCTGATTCTGTTGTTCACATCACAACTAAACTAATTTTAATGTCACTATGTCTCTTTCTAACAAAGAACATAAGAAAAGGATGTAAGAAATTTAGTCCTGTCAAATTAGTCCAATGCTTGTTTTTAATATAAATTTAGTCGCCATCTATCGTGGTTACGCCTAAATACACGCAAAATAAGGCGGCAAAGATTAATTTTACAACTTAAAATATGTTCTATCCTTTTTCAATAATGTTCGTAAGAAAGAGATGAGATGTGACTAAAATTAGTTTAGTGCGATTTACAAGAGAATCGGCACCACTGATTCATAAAAAATCATAGAAATCCAGTTAGTACAAAGTCTGTTCAGTTTGAGAGCAGATGTGCTATGTATGAGAAATGTTCAATTTCTTGGTAGAATCCGAACCAAACTTAATGGAGGCTGTGAAGTACGCTGCGAGCCAGCTTTGCGCAGGTATAGTCATCTCGAATGTATCGCATATCTTCGTTTTTGCTACTGCGCAGCGTTCCGCGCCTAATATCACAGCCGCCAATAAGTTTGACTCAGCCTGTACCCCCTCTGAAACAAGTTCGTTTACAGGGCAGAAATTCTCCAAAAAGAAGAGAACGATCTTATTGTCTTCGATATCAGAGAAGAAATACTGGAGCATGCCTTGAAGATCGGATATGTGCACTACATGGAGAAACAGAATGCCAAGTTCACGGCACATTGCGCCGCACAAGCTTTTCTGAAGATAATTGATTGGTAGCTATTTATTTCTGTACGTAAGAAGTTTACAATCAATAAATCGTAAAAGGCACCAGCAAATATATTTTCCCGAGGAAAAGGGCCAACAAGAGGACAAGAGGGTGTCTCTCTTTGCCGCGCTATGAGTGTACTGTTTTGGTGCATGGTTGAATATGAGCTATAGCTATAAAAGTGGCTATGATAGCTATAGTTTAGTTGGATTTAATTTATCTAGGCTAGCTTTGTTTATCTAGACTACTTATCTAGGATGTTGGGAAAATATTACACATACGTATGGCGTGACAAGGAGGCCTACGATTAGCATTGGACAAAAAGCGCTGATTAGATAAATAGATTAGAATATATTAACATCGACCAACGTATAGTTACTATTACCGCGTAAAGAAGGGACACTCTATTCCCCCGCGAATTTATCGTCGCCCGCGTAATGGCATATACTGCCATGAGTACCCACTGTCATGGCAATATTTGCCATCATCGACCAATGCCCTCACTACTCGCTACGAGTTTGTGCGGCCAAAGCGTAGTACTACTTATATTAGCTCGTTTGTATGAAGTTCCTAGGGAGTGACTCGACATAAGTATTTAGGTACAGACCTGATAATTCAAATTCAATTCAAATTCAAAATCATTTATTCAAATAGACCTTCGCAGGCACTTATGAAAAGTCTGACTCTAATACTCTAATACCGGTTCGGAAGGTTGCATTTGCTGAGAAGAGCCGGCAGTAAACTTAGCAATTACTATTTTCAAAACAAGCTTAGATTCATTACATAATATTTACATTCTAATCGCACTGACAACAATTGCGTGCCCCGGCGCGGCGGCAAAACTACAAAGTAGACTGAATCTATATTTAATAAGTAAATAAATAAATGGCAAACTTAAGCAGACCAGCCCCCACAAGCAGCACCTCTTCACAAGTATGACGCGTGTGGCAGCCATCGCCCTCCTCGCCATATTGGAGGGAAGTGAGCGACCCGTCACACGACGCCGCCGCGAATTCATTTTACGGATTGCCAGCTAACCCCTAACAATGCAGGCACTTCTACCGGCACGACCCTGGTGAAGACCCAAGCGCCTACCCGCCCTGCTTCATTCCCAAACGTGTCGAGTCCTGGATACCCGACGAGCTACCCGACCCTTCGCCCAAAGACACGTGGAGCCACCAAGACCTGGAGATCGTTGAGGAACCGGCAGACGAGGTCTTCGATAAACAGACTAGTATTCGCTCCTTGGAAATGCCGGTCGTGGAGGATATACCTTCGCAGTACTGGTGGGGACACTTGCGGTTCTATAATATATAATTAAAATACATTTATTTCACATAAAATTCATGATATTGCATTGATTCATTGAATTCGCGAAAGAAAAATCAGTTGAAAGCCGTGAAAGTTGAGTTTTGAAAGCCGAGGGAGTTGAAAGCGTGGTTTTAAAATGGAATGAATTCATCTCAGGATATATTGAAGATCATTATTACAGCGCCGATTTTTGATTTAAACCATGATTGATTCACGAACGAATCGGAGGACCAGTTCTCATTCATCGACTGACCCACACATAAATAAATTATTAGTTTATGTAAGTACTTTATGCATAGGTTCCCTGGTAAAGTGAATCTGCCTGATCAAAAATGGCGGCGAGAAGCTCACGAGGAATCTACTGAAGTAAGTAACACGAATTATAATAATAACCAAAACGGTATTTGCTGAAGCCGCTGACTCGTCGGAAGTTGTCTTTGGGACAAGGTAACAAATCCAGTAGCGCTCTGGCAGGGCCAACTGACCTCAGAATGCTCGGGTCACTGGATGTAAGTAATTCGACCCAGTTATAGAAATCCATGGGTTAACATACATAGACCGTTAAAAAATGGGATAGATATAAGGACCCATTACTTGGCTTCGTGATATCCATCAGTCTGTTTTTGGTCTATTTAGCTCGTACAGTAGTACCCAGCTGATATGGCTTACCGAAGTACCTGTGCAGAAGATACATTTTCAAAGCGCGGGAAATGCTATTGGTCGGCAGCTGCCGCCATGTTAGCGCACGCCATGCGGAGTGGCGTGACTTGCGAGTGAGACGGAACTAACAGCTGCACTTTATTATGAACCTTATAGTAGGTTGTACTAAGGTTGATTGTAAGTTTTAAGCATTCTTTCGTTAATCCTCGGGGCCATACTTTCTTTTCTGTGCGAACGAAGATTCAAGACGCGCCATATCAGTTAGGTAATAATGTACTAGATTGGCAAAATCGAATTTTTTTCATTCGGATAAGATTCTCATGAAACATTTAAACGAAGTAATTTTTGCGGCGACGAAAGTCACTCATGCTCTGTCTAATTCATGAGTCTTTCGCCAGGGTAATCGCGTCAAGCAACTGGTGGTCATAACTAACATGAGCGATGAGTGGGAGAACAGGCCGGGGTCCAGCCCCGCGCACAGCAACGAGAACCTCGCGTCTGACAGTGAGGTCCTGCAGAAGGTCACGGACTATAGCACTGAGGAATTGTCTACTAAGGTACACCTCTGTTTTACTTCATTGATTTGTTTTGAGTCTTCTAGGTCTTGATACAGTAAAGCTTTGATTTATGCACTCAGTAAGTTTGAAAATTCGTAAAAAGTAGTAATGTTGTCAAACACTAGGTTTGATTTCTTGGTCCTGTGTTGAATTAAAAACTTACAAATGGATTGAGACAGATTAATCACTGTCTTTTCAAATGAGGTAAGCATTAAGATGAAACTTGTATAACTGGAAACAATTACGAATATGTCATTGACTGGAATTAAAATTCAATTTCAAGCATTTATTTCAAATAGACCTTTGCAGGCACTTATGATAAGTCTGACTCTAATACTGGACCGGAAGGTTGCATTTGCTAAGAAGCGCCGGCAATAAACTCAGCAATTATTCTTTTTAAAACAAGCTAAGATTTAAGCTGTGATGATCCCGTTTCTAATCGAAACTAGCTCTAGTTGAGTTTAAGCTACCGATGGAGTTCAGTAGTTAAGTGGCCTTTTATTGCGATTGCTGTAGTGAGTCGCGGGCTCGAATCCTAAAGTGAACTTAAGCTTTCAGTGCAGGAAAACATCTTGAGGAAACCATGGCATTGTTAGCCGCCTGGCTATTTACCGCCGTCAAATTAAAAATATGCCGCCAGCGGTTACCGGTGGGTTCTGGAATCTACCCTTGTGAGTCAGTCTCTTCTCTGCTTTAGCTTACCGCCTTCGATTACTCATCACTTACCATGTTGAGATTATGGTTAAACAGAAGTCTATTAGGTGTTTATCTTTGAACGTTTCGCTAAACCTCGATTAACAATTTAAGCACTTTTTATATTTTCCAAATGGCTTTCAAGCCACCCGTTTAAAATACGGCTTAGAGAGGTTACCTGCAAGTTTTTTATGGAATCTAGGTGAGCGCGTTGAAGAACACCACCCCCGTGAACGGGTCCGTCCACGGCGCCGGGGACTCCACAGTGGCGCACCACCGGACCAAGTCGCGCGCAGACAACTACAAGCGGTTCAGTAGGTGCAAGTAAGACCATTGTGGAACAACCTTACTTTACTAACGTTCTTGATACTCGTACGCTCGTGAGGAAGTTAAATTCAGATTTTTGTAGGGATTAGACGTTTGCAACACCAAGGTAACAATCGCCTGTTCTTGAATGCTGTAGAAAAAGCCATGGAGTGGTCTCATTCTGAGAGGCTGCAGTAGGAAGCTCCTTAGAAACCGCACAGTGCGAAACCACTTTGGTTACGTGCGATGGTAGAAGGTAGCCGTGGGCATCAAGACAATTCCTCAGAACACAAAGTAGGGACGACACAAAGAAGGAGTGACAATTATAATGTCTTGTCATGAGTCCCCGATGTTTCTCGCGAGGGACGCGCGTCTACTGTAGTATATGATCTGTGCCTATAATACCAAATGATGTCATTGTTATGTTTCAACCGCGAGCCAAAGTATTAAATTTAATTAATTTAATAAAATCTACCAGTGTAGATCATATAGCTATAGTATTTTCAAATTAATAACTAACGTAATAATATTTTTAGCAGTGTTGGCACCAAAAGCAAAGGCCTCCTGCCGCCCATAGACATGGACTCAATATCTCGGATCAGCATCATTTCTGACTGCCGCTTGAGGAATCTAAGGTCAGTACTTGGCTACTTATCATCCATATGGGACGTATAAGGTTGCAGGAATATATTTTGGTGGCATATCAGATCCAAAACCGATTGTTAGATACGATCGGTTTGTGGATTGTACGTATGGATTTTTTAATTAATTTGTATCATGAAATCACTAATCTATAAGGATCTAAATAATCGCAATACCTATTCTTATGCGTTAATCTATAGAAATAATTAACTTTTTAACAAAAAAATAAACCGCCTTCAAAGTACACTAAAAAGTATAAAATAACTCTTATCTGACACTGTTTTGAAGTGAGCGAAATCGCATGACGTGTTCTATAGAAAATATTTCGCTGACTTCAAAACAGTTTTATACTTTTTAGTGTACTTTGAAGGCGGTTTATTTTTTGTTAAAAAGTTAATTATTTTAGAATTTTTAGTTTCATTATATACTGAATACATCTGCGTAACCCTTTCGAGTGTACAGGCCTGATGTTTTGTTGTGTGACTGCGTAAACAATGCATATTTATGCGATAGCAGCAATCGCGGCTGATTTACTGTAATTTTTTTAAGTGTTCCGTTGTCTATCTCCGAAACTCATCATCAGATCTATATGAAATTTATATGGGACCATTTCGGAATATACCCCTTTCGAACAAAAAAAGAATTTTGCAAATCCGTCTATATATGACGGAGTTATGCCCGAACATACATAAAAAAAAGAAAAAAAAATATAAACATCCGAATTGAGAACCTCCTCCTTTTCTTGAAGTCGGTTAAAAACTGGCCCAGTGCGAGTCGGATTCGCGCACCGAGGGTTCAGTACAAACTTGTAGGTAGGTATGTAAATAGTTCGTTCATCACGGGTCTCGGAAGATTTTTCCTCATTTTTCCGATTATGTATTTTTTTGCGATGCAACTACAAATATACTATTTTCGGATTCCTTTCTTTATTTGTGCTACATGGCATTGTTTCTTGCCAAATTTCATGTTTCTAGGTCAACGGTAGGTATATAGGTTTTGATTACCTCGCGAGCGTCAAAATATGCGGCGTAAACAGACGGTATCTTTTGATTGCGTTGACTTAGAAGTTTGATTTCTGCTCCAAGGAATTGCAGCTTTGAGTATTTGATATTAATTTCAGCTTGATACCTCCACGCGTTCTTGAGAAAAAGAGTCTCGACAGACGGACAGACGGGCGGAGAACAAAGTGATCCTATAATGGTTCCGTTTTTTTTCGATTGAGATACGGAATGGAACCCTAAAAAGCAAAGAAGTCATTTTTGACAGGACATTTTGTCTCCTTATCGCACTCTATGTTTTTCTCTTTTTAACACAGGGATGTATAATATACACTAAGTAACAATGAGTAAGTATGGCGGCTTAACCCAAATTTGATCAGTAGGTAACTATTATCTAGAGTCTAGCCTAGTTTTTTTCGAACGTAAAACAAATATTACCAAGATGTAAAAAAATATCGATTTGGTAGCCATGAGAGTTTTCAATATTCTCTCTACTTCAAAATACGTGTTACATACAATACAATAATGTAAAGTACTACTTCAATCAACTCAGCAGTCAATTGTTACACAATCGAGCAATGTGCTGAAAATAAAGGGTTGCTATACCGGCCTGGGAAAATCCGGGCCAAGACACACGTGCAGAACAACAAAGGGGTAACTCGAACTTCGTGACCCCGTCATCAAGGTAAATTTAGCCGCGGTCGGTGTTACCGCGTCGAAAATAATATTTATTTGGGATTTTAGAAGTGTTTTCTATAAGTCAGTTTTACATTTTTTTAATGAAAGTATATTGAAGCTGTTTCTAAGTAATAATCTACATTGCATAAGTATGTACAGTATTACCCAACTGATATGGCTTACCGATGTACCTGCGCAGAAGATATATTTTCAAAGCGCGGGAAACGCATAATACTGTACAGTAGTACCCAACTGATATAGCGCGTCGTGAATCTTCGTTCGCACAGAAAAGAAAGTATGGCCCCGAAGATTAACAAAAGAATGCTTAAAACTTCAATATTTGAAAGAAAAGCGTGGGGCGCTTTTCCTTGAAACCCAATAGAATTTCTAAGCATTATCATTATCATGAAGAAATATCGTAAATTACAAAATAAAAAGCGCCCCACGCTTTTTCATTCAAATATTGAACTTAATTACAAAAATTGCTTACATTTTAGGCCCTTACGGGATAGACAGAGAATATACTTAGGTTCAATTTTATAATTATTTAACACTTTTTAGTGCAGGGCTTTTTAAAGCGTGTTTTTTTTTAGTTTTTTTAAACTGTAATTTATTGATGTGTTGATGAATCACTATCAGTTGACTCGCAGCTCCTGGAATTCAATTCTTTTTGATATATTTATAGGACGTGTGTCCAATTACCTAGGAATAAAACATAGGATACTACGGAGTAAATATGTCTTCGGGACCGCGGGGCAGAATCAATTATTCAATAAAAAGTTAAAAACCGTAGCGTAGTACCTACCTAAAATTTACATTTCGAAAAGCAGAAAAAAATATTTAAATCCGTAGTTTTTTCCACGATACGGCAACACAGTACGATGAACCTTTGTCTCGGGTTTAAAGAGATTCCATTTGAATCATATAAACTCCTCGGATTGATGTAGCGAGGGGGATCTGTGTAAAAAACTCTTTTATTATCAATACGCGACATTATGCACTGTGCTGTGCTTTATTGATGCCGTGGACAGGGGCACTTGTGAACACGCATAGGGTTGTCACTAACATAGGTAACATAAGATAACAATACAAAATATTATATTATTATTTATATCAGTAATAGGATACTATGGTTTTTGAGTATCTTTCCACTTTAGTGACTTTTGAAGATCTTCTACTATAGAATCTGAATTAAATTCGAAGTCACGTTTCTCCTATGTTATTTAAATTCAAGGGAAATATATATCTACGTAATAGGATTTACTGCCTCTTATTCATAGCAGAAAAACATTACGGATTAGTCTCTTAACTTGTCTTTTAGCTTAGGCGATTAGCACACTGCCGCGCATCACGCTGCATGTTGCGTGTCAACGCACCTACGCGCGTACTTGCGGGAGTGCAGATCTGCATCATCGTGCGGGTTTTTTACGCACTCACGCGCGTAGTTGCGTTTTGTGGATTCACGGCGGCTCTTGACTCATTCCATCCAAAATCACGCACGGAACTACGAGACTCGGTGTGTGTGCCATACATGGCGTCTCGCTCCGCACCCACGCGCGTGTGTGCGTGGCGAGACGCATGTAGGCGCGTGATCTGTATGAACGCGCGTGAATGCATTTTCTGTGGACTGTGCGTCTTTTCGATACAAACGGAGATACTTACAAGCAACGTTAAAACACGTATCACACGCTACGCTGCGTTCTGCGTGGCAGTGTGTTAACCGCCTTAGATGCTAAGTACACAGTCACTCATTAATTTTCTATAGAACAAAAACAAAGTTTATTTTTAATTGTGACTAGGTCAGACTGACTAAAATATAGTCAAAATTATGTAACTCAAAGAACTGTTCACTCAATTACGTTGTGGCAACCCTACCCGACAGGGTGAGTACCCCAGGTGTGTCGGGGTCGACGTACGGCCCGCACTGAACTTTGCCTCCATTCATATTAACTGGACATTGTTCACAGCCCACTTTGAGCTGTGTTCTATGCTCACCCATGGAATAAACCAACTGATAAGGTTACCACCTACTGTGTGTAGAACTCTGATATTTATGGTTCATTAGCTTTACCCGCGTTTGCGAGGGAGCTTATATTTTCCTAAGGTGACTGATGATCGGTTGACTAGTGTAACAAACAAACTCACATTCGCATTTATTGACCGAGCGAGCGAAGCATCTTCATTTCAGCTTGGTCAAAAATGGTTCGTATGACTGTCCGGCTGTCCGGCTCTTTTCCTCTACAGGCACAGAATAAATAATAGTACTAATGTACTACAGGTCGCATTTTTCAACCGACTCTCGTGAAATTTTGTGAGCAGGCTCGGTAATTAGGTATCCCATCAAAAACACTCTGTAAAAAACTAGCCAAGTCTCGATGGAGCTGCTTGTTTATCTCTAAAAAGTAATGAAATCTAGACAAAGTCGTGCCAAGTCTAAGGTTCCTTACTGCGATTTCTTTATTATTATAGTTAATGTTGTGTGACTTGGCCACAGAACAGATAAATAAGGTTAGAATGGTAATGTGGGCGGGGCAAGCGCGCCACAGTTATGATTCGATAATCATAACTCGACCGATTCGCGGTCAGTGCGCGTCGGATTACATTGGAGAACAGAGCTCTGCTTATAATGCCGTGTTGTGCTATAATAACGTGTAAGACAAAAAAGTCAGACCGCAAGTATAGAGCGAGGAGGTATATCTTTCCATCGGTAAGTCGAAAATAACATTTAATTACAATATTATTAGTAAAAAAACATAAAACATATTGAACACTATGAAATACCAAACATTAACAAAATTATTACAACAAGTTATGAAAAACATACATTGACCGATGTGTACTCGCTCAATCAGCGCAATGACCAAATCCGCTTTCAATGTACTGCATACATTGCGTCTTCTACACTTCGTCCTTTGCCCTGATTGGCAGTGATGTAAGGCGCAGCATGTTTATCGATAGTGACGTGACCATGTGGTTTGGTTAAATAAAATCATCGATAGAATTCTAGACTATATATAATATAATTACGTTTGACAAAGATAATTTTCGAATTATTTTATATTTAATTAACGATAGTACATTTTTAGTTAGACGTATTTTGAAATTAGATATTATATTAATCATTGAATGAATGTGACCGAATGATATAAATGGACATATAAGACCCCTCCTCATCTACGAGTATTTACTATGATGTATTTAGTATTATAATCTAAGTAAAATGTAATTTAACTAATGCAATAAATTATAAATTGTAGGTTTCCTAAAGAACCTAACGCCAGGGAACAATGGATTGGCGTGACAGGTAGAGGTAACTGGAAGAGCCGATAACCGATTTGGAAGAAAGGTTCTCGAGTGGCGACCACGTACTGGAAAGTGCCGAGCGGGACGACCTCCCACCAGGTGGACCGACGACCTGGGGCCCAATTCTCACTTCCCTCGAACTAGCCTTCGAATCGAACTTGCATTACGAGTTCTATTTCGACCGTAAAATTTCGAGGGGCGGAGTCTATTTTTCGATTCCTGTATTCTCGGCACTAATCGAACTAACCTTCGAAATAAGTTCGAGTGTAAGGAGTAAATGTTGCCATTATGATGGATACAAATTGCACGATGCGTTTCGTTTCACTTGATAATTCGTACGTGATAATTTTATATCTTAAATTAAAATTTAAAAGATTTTAATGAATATAAAATATTTAAAACAACGTTTTACTCTTATTATATCCTAATATATCCGGAATTCATAAGTTAATCAATTTTATATAATAATTATAAATGAATATGACAAAATATTTTCTGTGAGTAACGGAAATCCTTAGGCTTATCTGTCATTACGTTTCCAAATGACAACCTAACTGTTTGACGTTTGATAGTTCGCATTCGAAATACGTTTCGAACGGTCCCGACCAGTCGAAGTAGTTCGAGCGCTAGCCCTCGAAAAATAAGAGAAAATGGCGGCTTCGAAATTCTCAGAATAGCCTAACTTGATTTTCACTCGAAAAAAGTACGAATTCGAACTTTATTTGGAACAAGTGATTAATTCGAGTGAATGAGAATTGGCTCCCTGGTCAGATCTACTATCCGATTCAGTTCTACACATTGTGGTACACTTTACGAAAAAACGATCACACCTCTACAGATGATGCACAATCAAGAATTGAAAGTATAGGATCAAATCTATATTTGAAATTTAGCATAGGTAATTAAAATGTTTGTCTAGATGATAAGACTTACCATATACATTGAGCTATAGTGATAATAGCTCAATAACCATATATGGTTTTCCGGGGTGTGATGATGAAGTAGGAGGGCATGCGCTGGATGGGGTTGTTGGAATTGTCGTGAGATGAACTTTGACCACATGTGGTATCCCTGGTCTGATGATGGAGTAGAATGGTAGGTATTTAAACTGTATAACGGAGCAACTTATCCTGGCCGTGTTTGGGGTTGTTGGAATTGTCCTGAGAACAGCTTTGACCATATATGGTTTTCGGGCTCTGATGATAGAGTAGGAGGGTAGGTAATGGAACTCCATAGCGCAGCAACGTATCCTAGCCATGTTTGGGGTTGTTGGAATTGTCGTGAGATGAACTTTGGCCATATATTGTATTCAGGGTCTGATGATGGAGTTGGAGTGTGGGTAAGCACTGAAACTCCATAGTGGAACGACGTATCCTTATCCTAACCATATTTGGGCTTATTGAAATTAAAATATTAAACTTAGTTACAAAAAAATCTTACGAGCCCTTACAAAGCTGCGCTTGTAGCTAGTATATAGTAAAAAAATAAAATAAAATAATTTCTTAATATTAATTTCATGTTACATTTTTCCCACGCATTCATCAGATAATTTATCGATAAAAATATCGACTTTATCAAGCAAATCAAATCTGTCAAATTTAGCTTCATAATTTTAACAGCTCACGCCTATGAAGTATCGTATTTTTTCGGTAATTACTTACTAACGATAATGTCGTTCTTCATTGACGGGTCCCACCCACTTAGTGAAGTGCCACGTACAACGAACAACCAGACTATCAATAATCAGTTTAGAAATAAAACAAATCGAACATTAGAAGTTAAGATTTAGTTAACTATATAATTTGTTGTAAAAATTTTCGTTATTTGCGCACTATAATGTAATATATTATACAGGTTGTTGTTTTGGTCAGCGACGAGCGACCCAGGGTCGATAATACAAATGACACTGGTGCTAAAAAAAATATAAAAAAAATACTTTATTTTTTTTTAATATTAAAAATAAAAAAATTAAATTTTGAAAGTCATGTAATAAGCTAAAGTGTAGACATAATACTCAACGGGAGTACGAGGGAGTAAAGGGGTGGGGCGATGGCGGCTTGCACCTAGCTCTAGTCTGTGCACGTGCCTAGTAACCATACTTTGCAGTAATTTTATTTCAAATTGAATAAGGTATTTCTCAACATATTTACAGTATTTAATGGAATTAAGTCCATTTTTGGGGAATATATATTTTGTACTACCGCTCCTGGGTCGCTTGTCGCCGACCAAAACAACACCCTGTATATCTATCACGCAGTTATCCGTAAAAAAACCACTACAAACCCTAATAGTTTTATTAGTTTTTAATTGTCACAAATTGATTATTGCCGGTCCAAAAAATCATTATGCTGAATAATAATATAATTAATTCAATAGAAAAAGATATGTTAGTTTTGTGTAATCCGTACAGCATAACCATGCAACTATCGATTCCAAGTTCTATGAGAATATTAATTGATAATCGAATCGATTCATTAACGATTATACACTACCCATCCCTACTGTAAGTTGTCAACATTTTTGACAGGTGTATGCATTTTTGCGTGTGTGAGTGTCTATGCCCACGGTAGCTTAGTGCTAGTGGGCGAACGAATATCTGCCCTGAGATTTATGTGTGCGTGATTTGGTTGTGTGCGAAATATTTGTAAAAATATGATTGCGTATGTGTAGAAATTAAAATAGTGGGGGTCAAGTGGCGACACTGGTCCTAGTACAAAATTGGAGCGAGGGCCTTTCCAACCTTATTTATCTATTCCGTGGACTTGGCCGTTGAACATTCTTTATACTTTAGTGGGTACAAGTACAGATTTCTGCAATGGTGTCATGGAACACCTGGTTTTGTACCCTTGTGTTCCCTTCAACGGCCAAGTCACACAACATTAACTATAATAATAAAGAAATCGCAGTAAGGAACCTTAGACTTGGCACGACTTTGTCTAGATTTCATTACTTTTTAGAGATAAACAAGCAGCTCCATCGAGACTTGGCTAGTTTTTTACAGAATGTTTTTGATGGGATTTCACTTCTTTTTGTAGAAAATGAAGCGGCCCACCAAGTTGAATATTTTTTGTAAAGGCGGTATGTCGATCTCTAATAGTTTGGTTGGGCTCTTGTGTTTTCTGATCAAGGTCACCAGGTACTCCAGATCTTCGATTATCCTAGTTTTTATAGTTTTCCCTTTATGTTTTTTTTTTTTTTTTTTTTTTTTTTATACCACTAAGTTGGCAAACAAGCATACGGCCTGCCTGATGGTAAGCAGTTACCGTAGCCTATGGACGCTTGCAACACCAGGGGCATTACTCGCGCGTTGCCGACCCTGAAGAAATCTCTTCACGCCCTTTTTGAAGAACCCCATGCTGTACTCCATTGGGAAAACCACGGCGGGGAGCTCATTCCACAATCTGAGCGTCCGCGGAAGAAAGCTCCTTTGGACCCGCACAGTTCGAAACAATTCTGGTTTCAATATGTGAGGATGGACTCCCCGTCGATGGCGAGAGTTGCGATGGTAGAAGGTAGCAGTGGGCAAAAAAAAAATCGACATGTGGTCATTAAGCCCTAACTCTGTACCAAATTTCAGCTCTCTGAGTTTATGGGAAGTACTAGTTCTATTTTGATGATCATGAGTGAGTGAGTGTCATAAATGTGAAACTTTGCTTTCGCTTAACTTCGGAACTAAATGACCTACAGTTTTGAAATTTTGGATTTTAAGTATGTGATTATGGCTTACTGGATGACGAAAATTTCTGCGTTCGGGTCTTATCCAGAGGTTCTCAAATAGGGGCCTGAAAATGCGGCGAAATGGTTCCAGTAAAAGATGGTACGGCAGTGTTTGCTTCGCGCTCGACTCGGCGGGGGCACTACCGTGCCCCCGATATATGTTTTTTTTGCCGATTCGTTTTTTGGAAAAAACTGTAGGTATCGACGACAATTGACATATAATTTTATTATGGAGACTAGTAGTAGGTAATATTAGTGAGGAAGTAAGGATTTACATGGTGACTGCAAAAGTCTTCTAAAATTCATAGACATCGATTTCTCCTATAGGTAGGTACAACTACATAACTTGTAAACAACCTATCCACAGATAAATTGAAATAGCAATTAATTTTGCAGCACCCTCCGTAGCCGCCAACAATAATTACAACGAGTGGGTCTGATGTCTCCTTTGTAATCCGTATAATTCGATTACCGATCTATCCGAGACAATCGGCGATACGTTGATATGAGGCCGCCATTATCTATTTATTTATATAAAAACTAAATGTCGATTTTTTTTTGAAAATCGAATGGTGCGTAACATTTTAAGAACAGCGGGGCTACCGCGTATGTCAATAGCAATGAACTTCATTAAAATGGCCTTCCCTTATTATACTTATACTAGCTTTATAGCCCGCGACTTCGTCCGCGTAGATTATTTCTTTTTTCTAGATATTAATCATTGTAACAATATAGAGCTTTGTTCATGGCTATTGTCCGCCACTACGTGTGATATTGACAAAAGTTCAGGTAGATTAAGAGCTCATATGCGAGGATGCCACATAAAACTGAAACAGTCCTGCCGCAAATCAACTCTAGCAAATTTCAGAGTTTTTCCCTGTGACTACAAACCTTATCTTTTAAATTTAAACGGAAGGTGATTTGGGATCAATGGTATACGCGGCAAGAAGACTGTTTCTCCTCTGGCAGAACCAGTAATATTTTGGCCTCAATAACATTGCGGCGGAGAGCTGTTACTTGTAGTCTAGTTCCACAGCACAATTTTGGAGGCCTTATCTCTCTTTCCCTCATGTCTGAGGATCGTGGTCAACATCGGGTTTGCTTCTAGAGCGAATGATCTACTGGTTTCTGGTTTCTGTAAAACTTGGAGGACGATGAGTCTTTTACTTGATCGGACCATCTTGTTGGTGAACAACCACGTAGTCGTAGCCGAAATACGAAAAAATACGTTGGTGGCATATGGTGGACAAACGTGTTTTAATTTTGAGCTGCGATAGGATTGATGCATTGTTGCGTTTAGCGGTCCAAGGTATTTCCAACATCCGTCTCCAGCACCACATCTCGAATGCATAAATCCTTTTTCTTTCTCGGGCCAGTATAGTCCACGCTTCCACTCCATACATGAAAATGAGGAATACCAATGCTCGTATTAACCGGATCTTTGTTTTAATACCGATTCCTCTCTTTTTCCTGATGTTGTTTAGGCGAGTCATTTCAATACGCCAATACCATAAGCCGAAATAATAAATTTTTAAATTTTCACTCCGAAAATAAATAACTTCATATACTAAAGTTAATCCCCCTTTTCACTCCTTAAGGGTTCAAATTCCAACAACACCGATATTCGTTGCGTTAGTTTATAAATTTATTATTTAACCATAAGCTTAAATAATAAATTTAGTGTACTTCCATACACAAATTCATCCCCCTTTTTACCCTTTCGGGATCGGAATTATCAAAAACGTTGAGGCACATATAAATTAATTTTCAATTGTCAACCTAAACACAAAATTTGAAGGTCCTAACTTCGAAACTGATGGACTTTCATATAAACTTGCATATTTTACCCCCTTAAGAATGGAATATCCAAAAACCCTTAGTGGTTGCCTACACTGTGTAATAATATATTAAGTGACGTTTACTTTGAAACTGAATGACTTACATACATCCCATACCTTTTCACCCTGTCGGGGGTGGAATTGTCAAAAAACCTTAAACATGTATAAATTAATTTTCAATCGTTAGCCTAAATACAAAATTTGAAGATCCTAACTTCAAAACTGACGAACTTTCATACAAACTTTCATCCCCTATTTTACCCCCCTAGGAGTGGAATTTCCAAAAATCCTTCCTTACTGAATACCTACACTGTATAATATTAAATTTAGTGAAGTTTACTTTGAAATTGAAGGACTTGCATACACAACTTCATCCCCCTTTTCCTCCCTTCGGTGGTGGAATAATCACAAACGCTGATATAACTATACATTAATTTTCAATCGTCGGCCTAGACACAAAATTTGAAGATCCTAACATCAAAACTGACCGACTTGCATACAAACTTTCATCCCTTATTTTCCCCTGTTAGGGGTGGAGTTTCCAAAAATCCTTCCTTAGTGGATGCCTACACCGTATAATACATTTAGTGAAGTTTACTTTGAAATTGAAGGACTTGCATACACAACTTCATCCCCCTTTTCCTCCCTTCGGTGGTGGAATTATTACAAATGCTGAGATAACTATATATTAATTTTCAATCGTCAGCCTAAACACAAAATTTGAAGATCCTAACTTCAAAACTGACGGACTTGGATACAAACTTTCATCCCTTATTTTCCCCTGTTAGGGGTGGAATTTCCAAAAATCCTTCCTTAAAATTCAAAATTCAAAATTCAAAAATCATTTATTCAAATAGACCTTCGCAGGCACTTATGAAAAGTCTGACTCTAATACTCTAATACCGGTTCGGAAGGTTGCATTTGCTGAGAAGAGCCGGCAATAAACTCAGCAATTACTCTTTTCAAAACAAGCTTAGATTAATTACATAATATTTACATTCTAATCGCACTGACAACAATTGCGTGCCCCGGCGCGGCCGCAAAACTACAAAGTAGACTGAATCTATATTTAATAAGTAAATAAATAAATGGCAAACTTAAGCAGACCAACCCCCACAAGCAGCACCTGTTCACAAGTATGACGCGTGTGGCAGCCATCGCCCTCCTCGCCATATTGGAGGGAAGTGAGCGACCCGTCACACGACGCCGCCGCAAGCAAAGGCCTTAAAGTGAGCATGACTTACTTAAGTCTGGCTTAGAAATAAAAAATAAACTAAAGGGAAACTACTAAACACGCAATTTGTTATCACTGTGACTATTGACAAGTTTATACTAAATATCATTTAGGTATATGTATAGAAAATATAACAATTAAGGAGACAGACATAATCTATTGAAGAATTTAGAAATAAATGAAAAACATTAAATTGAATTAATTACTATAAGTAATAATCTGTAAATTAAACAAAAAATAAAAAAAAGATAACTTATAATAATAATAGCATACTTAGTGGATGCCTACACCGTATAATAATATATTTTGTGAAGTTTACTTTGAAATTGAAGGACTTGCATACACAACTTCATCCCCCTTTTCCTCCCTTCGGTGGTGGAATTATTACAAACGCTGAGATAACTATATATTAATTTTCAATCTTCAGCCTAAACACAAAATTTGAAGATCCTAACTTCAAAACTGACGGACTTGGATACAAACTTTCATCCCTTATTTTCCCCTGTTAGGGGTGGAATTTCCAAAAATCATTCCTTAGTGGATGCCTACACCGTATAATAATATATTTAGTGAAGTTTACTTTGAAATTGAAGGACTTGCATACACAACTTCATCCCCCTTTTCCTCCCTTCGGTGGTGGAATTATTACAAACGCTGAGATAACTATATATTCATTTTCAATCTTCAGCCTAAACACAAAATTTGAAGATCCTAACTTCAAAACTGACGGACTTGGATACAAACTTTCATCCCTTATTTTGCCCTGTTAGGGGTGGAATTTCCAAAAATCCTTCCTTAGTGGATGCCTACACCGTATAATAATATATTTAGTGAAGTTTACTTTGAAATTGAAGGACTTGCATACCCAACTTCATCCCCCTTTTCCTCCCTTCGGTGGTGGAATTATCACAAACGCTGAGATAACTACACATTAATTTTCAATCGTCAGCCTAAACACAAAATTTGAAGATCCTAACTTCAAAACTGACGGACTTGCATACAAACTGTCATCCCCTATTTTACCCTCTTAGGGGTGGATTTTCCAAAAATCCTTCCTTAGTGGATGCCTCCACTGTATAAGGTATCTTTGTGGAAAATTTCAAATCTCTAGGTCCAGCGGTTTGAGCTGTGGGCTGATATATCAACAATCAGTTTATCATTTTATATATTAAGATTTGTGGAACAAGTGAATATCAAACGAGTTAATCATCCATTGACTAAACTATGGCCATGCTAAGAAGTCATATTTGACAAGAGGGTGTCTTTCCTCCGCATTATGTTTGTCTCTTTTTGACACATGGATGTATATAGGCTGTCAAAAGTGACCAAAACCTAAATCATAATCAAAAAGTCATTTATTCAGCTTAGGCCCTAGTAAGGCACTTATGAACGTTAAATTGGTACATACAATTGAATTTACCACTGGTTCGGAATACACTTAAACTGAGAAGACTCCGGCAAGAAACCCACCTACCTATTAGGAAGGCCCTAATTTAGTCCGGTGACCCGCTTGAGGTCTAAATATTATAGACAGGGCTATACCGGGGCCCTTCAGCACACAAGAATTTGGGGCGATGGAAAGTAAAAAAGCTATTGCCCGATTAAGATTTTAATTTTGAATGTAGATTTTAATTTTTATTATATATCTAATACAGAAAAAACATTGTGTAGTAAAAGCGAATATATCGGCCTTTCGGAACCCCGTGAGAGTGTGGGCTCTGGGCCCAGGCCCCGTGTACCCTTATGATAAAGACGGAACTGGTTATAGAGCTCCAGAGATTCAGGATTTCAACACAATTTAATGAAGTTCATTAAGATTGAATACGCCGTAGCTCCGCAGTATAGTGCTTGACTAATTTGAAATTCAAGTAAATCTATATTTTCGGGACCAACGGGACCCTATTACTAACCCTCCACTCTCGGTCCGTCCGTCCGTCTGTGAGTGGGCTATATCTTATGAACCGTAATAGGTAGACAGTTGAAATTTTCACAGAAATAAATACCACCTTATGATACCACTGCATAACAAAAAATAATAAATAGTAAAGAACACCTTTACGGAACCCTTCGTGTGAGAAACCGAATCGCACTTGTCCGGTTTTTGTTGTATTCGTAATTGTCAGTACAAGGTTTGTATGAAGGATTTTTTTGAAAATTCATTGGAAAAGTCGGAAATAGCTCAAATAAAACAAGTTCTTTGTTAAAAATATCATTTTTATTACAAGCTTTTTTTTTGAGTGACTGTACTTTTTGTTGACTCTACTTGCGACAAAGTACTCATCAAGACGAATTAAACGAGCCCAAACTCGATGGGGTTATGTGGTTTTATTACGGAGTTCCTATCGCCACCTTCCAGCTCCATCATCAGATCAGCTCCACGTCATCATAATATTGCATTGTCACGCGATTTGCGTATTCGTCCAAATTTCAGCTCAATCGGAAACCGGAAAGTGTGTCAAATTTAACTTGCAAAATTCCATTACAGACAACGGGACAGGTGAAACTAAATAAAAGCTTGTAATAAAAGGAGAATTCGTTTTGATGAGTTCATTTACATAGACAGAGAATCTAGGTTGATCACTATCCTACATCCACCGACCCGTAGTGGGCAAGCGTGGTGGAGTATCTACACATTCCCTTTCACCATCATTTGTGAAAGGAGGCCTGTGTTCAGCAGTGGGATATTATAGGCTGATGATAATGATAAAGTCACAGTCAAGTCAAGGAGTTTTCTTCCGCGGACGCTCAGATTGTGGAATGAGCTCCCCGCCGTGGTTTTCCCAAAGGAGTACAGCATGGGGTTCTTCAAGAAGGGTGTGAAGAGGTTTCTTCAGGGTCGGCAACGCGCGAGTGATACCCCTGGTGTTGCAAGCGTCCATAGGCTACGGTAACCGCTTACCATCAGGCGGGCCGTATGCTTGTTTGCCACCTTAGTGGTATAAAAAAAAAAAGTCAGTAAATACAATAAGGCAGGCTACAAACACGCAATCAGAGTTGCGGGCGACAGTCGTTCGGCGACGCATTGCTTTGGGCGCTCATTTTGTGCGAGCTGCGAGCTAAAACCTTGTTACATGAGCGGTTATGATGGATGGCCACCCGTGGATTAGTGAAATACATTTTCTCATTTTGTTAACAAGCCGTGGAATATTATTGTAGGTGTCTGCGGTTGGCGGCGTGGAAATTCGTATTGTATATATTTTACCTGTATAAAGTATGGTATTTTTTTACTGCTAGTTTATTTTTTACCGATTTATTCCAGTAGCTGCACTTGAGAGCTACATCTTCACTTAATCATCATCAGCCTATAATGTCCCACTGCTGAGCACAGGCATCCTTTCACAAATGAGGGTGAAAGGGAATGGGCAATACTCCACCACGCATGCCCACTGCGAATTGGTGGAGGTAGGCTAGTGGTCACCGCCTGGAGGAGGTGGAGCCGCCTATGGCATCCAACTAGCTTAACGACTATCACAATTAATTAAGTAATAACCGGGACCAACGGCTTTACGTGCCTTCCGAAGCACGGAAACGCTCGATTTGAAATACCACTAGGCGGTCACCCATCCAGGTACCGACCACGACGGTAGTAGCTTAACTTTGCCGATCGATTAAGAATGGCTGATCATGCTACACCACGAGCGCTTCACTTACCATGAGTATTTTAGGACATTATACTAATACTCACTTCTCATTAATAATTACATTAAATTATCTGCAGCAGTAAAACATAATAACTATTGCACAACAATATAGGTATTGTATACTTATAAATGAATCCACACGTGACCAGGAAGTCCATTGAATTAATGCTGACAATTCAATAAGCACAAAGCTCCCTCAATACCCTCTTGTAAATGTATTGCGAACGCGTTTCAATCAAAAAGGGGAAACTCCAAATCGGGACAAAGAGGTCTATTCACACCCTGCCCTAATTCCCTTACTCCCAAAACTTGGTGTCATCATAAAACTTTCGAGTTGTCTATTGAATATGTAGGTTATTAGGTTGATAATCGTATGGCATGTGTTTACACGTGTGAACGATGGGTACTCAGGGTATTGCGTTTTGAATCTTTGAACTCTGTGACAATTGTTGAATATGGATCTATTAGGATAAGACGTGATTAATTTTCGTGATTTGCCTCTAATTTGTTGCTTTTACCTGTCACAAAAAAGATCCTGTTTTCAATGTGTTCAATCAGCCTAACATAAAAAGTAGTTTTATTGCAAAACTAGCTGTCCCCCGCGGTTTTACCCGCGTTCCCAGGATAAAATGTAGCCTATGTCCTTCTCCATACCATAGGGTATCTGCATGCCATATTACATGATGATCCGTTGAGTAGTTGAGGCGTGAAGGCGTAACAAAAAAACAAACGAACACTCACTTTCGCATTTATAATATTGGTTAGGATAAGCAGTTTCCTGCGGTTTCATCCGAATTTCCGTCACGGATAAAAAGGAGTAAAAAAAGCACTTTCAGTTTTTCCCGAATTTGGCACATTTCTAGGCAATATTTCCATGTTTTCTTTCCTTCCAAATCTTATTCGGACTATTATGTTTCGTTTTCAAGTGATGCGTTTACCAACGAACCGCTTTTCATTTTTATTTATTTAGACGTACCATCGTATTTTTAATTACAGAAACTTATTTGTAATGATTATTGTTGAAGATTACGGTTTTTTTTTATTCGGTAAACAAGCGTACGGCCCGCCTGATGGTAAGCAGTTACTGTAGCATCAGTATACCGTAGATGGTCTATCGCTCACGAGTTACCCACCTTTCCTCCCTCCCCAATGAGCTCAGACGCGTAGGAACACAACATCAAGTTATTTGGCTGCGGTATTCTGTAAGGTGGAGGTACTTCCCCAGTCGAGCTGCTCTTTGAGCGAATAAACGCTACGCTCTACCTCTCTGATACATAATACATATAACTATAGTTAGCAGTGACCATTAACTATGCAGGTACTCACCGCTACTGGAAATTTCTTTCTTGTGACGTCAAATCTCAATAATATGTCCCCTCCTGCATGAATTTGAACGCATGCATTTCAAAAAGCAATTCCCAGTAAATTTCCCTTACAAGTCAATGCCGTAGGTGATCAGCCTCTCACCTCGCGGCCGGGGGTTCGATTCCAGCAATGACCTGTATAATATCGAGTAGATTATACATTTTGGAAAATGAATAAAACTAATTGAATCGGAACATCTGTTTTTTCAACTGTGGACTTGATTTCTGAATTTTCAATGGATGGTTTATGTAGATGGATGCATTATGGGTTCTTGACAAATTCTGTCTGGTACCGATGTAGACTGACCCGGGGTCGGTGACCTCTGGTGACTTGTTTGTTGCTGGGGCATTATTGTCGTGAGCAACTTAAGGTTGCTATGTAAGTAGTCGTTGCAAGTTGATAAGTTTGAAACGGGCTTTATGTAAGCTTATTCTTTAAAGAGTTAACTTAGTAAAGACTAAAATTAGGTTAGTACTTATTTATATTTTATCAAATACATTCATATTTGAAAAATTCACTTGGTATTTGACAATGCCTTTGTATGGCCGCAATGAAATTACCAAAATTATTATGTTAGCAGAACCATCAAAAATATTATAAATAACTAGGAACTTACTCAAAAAAGTTTAGTCTAGTTTGAGTGTAAAAAATAATAATATAAATTTTCCTATAAACTAACCGTAAAATAAAAAATTACAGTTAAAAAAACTTAAAAAACACGCTTTAAAAAGCCCTGCACAAAAAAGTGTTAAATAATTATAAAATTGAACCTAAATATATTCTCTGTCTATCCCGTAAGTGCCTAAATGTAAGCAATTATTGTAATTAAGTTCAATATTTGAATGAAAAGTGTGTGGCCTACCTTCCGGATCCATCATCAGATCAGCTCGATGGTACCAAATTATTGTATTGTCATCGGTACTTAATAAGTGTGCATAATTTCAGTCTAATCTGACGTCTGGAAGTCGATGAAAATTACGTTCGAAGATTCCTTTACATACATACAGGTGAAGCTAATAAAAGCGTGTTAAAAATGCTTCAGAGAAGTGGTCAAATGTAATTTTTCAAGAGTGAGTAAGACCTTGCCCTGTTAGGGTTCGGTACATATGACTATGTAATTTTTTTATCCTAGATAGACTAAGAATATTTTTATCGGCTCCTTTTTCATGTATAAAAATTAATTTTATTGTTTATACATACGTGGACATGTTATGAGGAGAAAATTGAAACCCACGTCACTAAAAAAGTTATGACTATGAAAGTGGATGGATATACGGGAAGAGGAAGACCAAAAAAGAGATGGATGGATTGTGTGAAAGATGACATGGGTAAGAAAGGAGTGGATGCTGGTGTGACGGATAGAAAAGACGAATGGAAGAAGCGTACATATTGTGCCGACCACAAATGATTGGGAACAGGGCAGGCAGATGATGAGATAATGACATACATATACCTATATATATTTTCTTAGGTCTTACATAGGGATTTACAATTAGGTGGGTACGTGCACCCTGTAAGGGCGTTTGGAAGCGAGAGCTTTTACTTTTAAATTTATTAATAACAGAAATACTTGATTAAATTATCAATATTTAGTTTTGGGTCAAAATTATACACTACCTAGAGAGAGACCCGTGATATACTTACGGTCCACGGTTGGCTACGGAACCCTAAAAGATAGCCTTTTGTACTGTAGCAAAACATGCTGTCACCACTTCAATTACACACAACATTTACTGACACATTCCCATAACAACCTGACGTTGGAATATAGCCCTTATAGCCTATGCCATAAGACAAAACGCTCATTGTTATAGTAATCTGTAACTGTAAACTTTAGTTGGTAAAATTAACAGGGAATTAAGATGAATGTCTAGTGTTTTTGGGGACACAAACGGTGAAGGGGGAGTGGGTTGTCCTAAATGTAAGTTTTATTGGATTAAGTAGATATTAGACCGGTTTGTGTGCTCTATTTAAAATGAGGGCGCCTTTTGTCGTGGGGGCTAGACAAAATCCAGGATTATATTTGTGTAATTGCCCTATTTATGTATAAATAGGATAGGTTTTTGTGTGACAACCTCACCATGGTATGTCATGATGTAGAATAGAACTGCTTCTCAAATAATAATAATACATATCCTGGGATATTTCTCACATACAGTTTTTTTATACGACGGAATCGGTAAGCAAGCTTACGGCCCGCCTGATACATCTTTTTTTATTGTTAATTATTTGGAAAAAGAAAATTGTCAGATTGTCCAAAAAATATTTAAAAAATGTAACCTTGCTGAGTTTCTTGCCGGATTCTTCTCAGTTGAAGGCCGAGTTCCGAACCGGTGGTAACTTCAGTAAATATGACCTTCATAAGTGCCCTTCTGGGGGTCTAAATTGAATGAATTTGACTTTGATGGTAAGCGGTTACCGTAGCCATATGGACGCTTGCAACACACAGGGTATCACTATCGCTTTACCGACAATTCTCCCTCCCCAATGAGCTCTGGCAACCTTACTCACGCGCAGGAACACAACATAAAGTTATTTGGGTGCGGTATTCTGTAAGGTGGAGGTACTACCAATGGCGTAACTATACCATCTGGGGCCCGTGGAAAATTCTTTTGATGGGGCCTTATCAGTAAAAATCGTCACGTTGTACTCAGTGTAATTTTAATAAACTTCAAGATTTTCAGCGTACTCAATTACACGTTGTATATGTCCCACTAATGGCCATAGGCCTCCTCTCTTAGGCGAGAGGGAATAGTCTGTAGTCCCCACGCTAGCCCAATGCGTATTGGAGACTTCACATCCTTATCCATAGAACATAATATCTCAATGCATTCATCATCTATTTGCTAGCTTTTCGGCGAAGGAACAACATCGTGAGGACTGTAACTCAGGTTAAATGTATAAAAATATTTTTGAGATCGCGGCCTCTTGGGTAGTGGCCCTCTTGGGTCGGGGGCCCGTGGCATTTTGCCAGCCCTGCCACCCTATTGTTACGCCACTGGGTACTACCCCAGTCAAGCTGCTCTTTGAGCGAAAGAAAGCTATGCTCTCTTCTAATCCCAAACTAAGCAGAGCTTGTACTGAGGTGTAGAAACCAGATAACTTATATACCTCATTATTAGCAATATATATATACGTAAAGATGATGTACTACAGGGATTGCGAAAACTAGACGCCTCAAAGGGTCCTGGAGTCGACAACATACCGCCAGCCTTCCTTAAATCTACTGCTAATACTATTTGTTATCCATTACAATACATATTCAACAAATGTTTACTTGAAGGGTTATTCCCAACAATTTGGAAATCTGCACGAATTGTTCCTGTTTTTAAAGATGGGGATAGATGTAAAGTTGAGAACTATAGACCGATTTCTATCTTACCCACTCTGTCAAAGCTTTTCGAAAGACTTGTTCACAACATAATTTATCCATCATTACATAACATAATTATACCACAACAACATGGTTTTGTAAAACGTAGGTCTACCACAACAAATCTTTTGATATACACATCCTGTCTGTTTGAGGGTCTTGATGACAACAAACAGATAGATAGTGTGTATACTGACTTCCGAAAAGCCTTTGACAGGGTGGATCACAAGATACTGCTAGATAAACTGGCCTTCAATGGTATACGTGGTGATCTGTGGCGCTGGTTTAAATCATACGTTTCCAACCGAACGCAAAAAGTTGTCATTAATGGTCACGAATCTGAGTTTGTACCTGTAAGCTCTGGAGTGCCGCAGGGCTCTATTATAGGCCCCTTATTATTTATAATATTTATAAATGATGTAATAAATTGCTTTAAATTTTGTGACTTTTTGCTATACGCAGATGACTTAAAAATATTTCATATTGTCCAAACTGCAGATGACCACCGCAGATTTCAAAGCGATCTTGATCGTTTTTCTACCTACTGCATAAACAACAAACTAAATTTGAGTATTAATAAGTGTAAATCCATCACCTTTACAAAAAAAAAAATTAAAAGTAATTTCTCTTATAGCTTAGGTGGAGCATATCTCGATAAGGTTGCATCTATTCAGGATCTAGGCAGTAAACTACATCTTGACCTACACATAGACAATGTCATAAATAAGGCCTTCAAAATGTATGGCTTCGTCATTCGCTCTGCTGAAAAATTTACACGACCCTCGACTTACCTCTACCTTTACAAGTCCCTGATCCGTTCCCAACTTGATTACGCTGTGCCCATTTGGAATCCTTTTTATAGAAAATACATTATAGCTCTCGAAAAAGTTCAGGAAAAATTTCTGCGCTGTATGCATTATAAATGTTTTCACAATCGTTTGACATATAAACAACTCCTTGACGAATACGAACTCCTTACACTAGAATTAAGACGTAAACAAATAGAAGCCATGTTACTTTATGATCTTTGTCATCACAGATATGATTGTATTCCTCTTATCAATAAGTTATGTTATAGAATTCCCACTAGAACGCATTGTCGTAATCCTTGTCATGTGTTTGCAATACCAAGATGTCGCACAAATGCTGGAAAACGATCACCTTTGTACAAAATAGTTGATTCTTACAACAATAAGTTTAATTCCATAGACATTGCAATAACGCGTCCTAGCACTTTTAAGAATAAAGTTCTTGAGGATTTGGTATTGTAAGTAGGTACCCACCTACTTGCTTGCAATACTAAATTGTCAAGTCCGTACACACAAGTTATAAAAGTTAAATGTAATCTGTGGTAAACGAGGTTGGTTCCACAATTAATAAATTATGTAGTTATACCTATAATTAAGTTAATATGGTCATTGTGGCACTGTTGGTTTACCCAAATAAAAAAAAAAAATAAAAAAAAAAAATACCTACTTCGTTTTTGTTTACATACTTAATATACATAATTACACCCAGACTCAGGACATGCAGACATGTTCATGCACACAAATGCATGTCCTGTAGGTACTTGCACTCTGAGCGTACCTCCATATACCTGACAACAGCCTGACAATGATAAATCATCAAACACAACGTAGAAGACAAAGAAAAACACGTAGATAACACAATTTGAATAACATATGAATGTTTTTTCCCGCGTATATCAGCGCGTACGCATTATGTATGCGGATTCCTTGCCCCGTCGACATCTGCAAGTCACCTTCGAATTTACCGGTCAAACACAGGAGTATTACACAAACACCACCTTCTAGCTCTGGTCGCCATCTTCTAGAACTTTCTAGAGACTATAATTAATGATTTATTGTGTACTATAGCGGAGAAAGGTTAGATTACTCCTCCATAAAAAATGTCAGACTTGGTAAACATGTCTGGGGACAAGGCCCTAACTGTATTTGCCAGTTATATGTATGCAGATAATTATCTGAACTTCGTTAGCGCGATGCAGGATATTGTGGTGCCATCTATCGGTTAGGTGGTCGCTACCACATAAACATTAAAATGGACAACATGAAAGTTAAAGAGCAGAAAACTTTAATACAATTTATTATAAATTAAACAACTTGGATCTGTGATAGAAAAGGGTGACTTTTGATAGATACTTTTTATCCCGGTAAAGCATTAAATCCCCTTGGATCGCGCGTGAAAAGTTACATGAACAAAACTATGCTACGATGCCGTTCAAAATGTTCTGTAGCTCTAACATGAGTTTTCTACACTAACGTAATCTACACACGCTAGCGACTACAGTGAATATTTTGCATGACGAGCACCGCCTCTAGTGGATACTTTTGGAAGCATTGCATACAAAATGTTTCAACGTAGTCGTTAGCGACTGTAGATTTCGTGGGTGTAGAAAACTTATGGTAGAGGTACTGGAGCCCAGTGTGGTTATTCTGCCTCTTCTTCATATAGGCTTCATATCAGATAATTCGTATTTTTTTGCCATGAATTAAGCGACTTTTTACTGTAAAACTGTAAGACTGTTCACTGGTGGGAGCGAATCGCGTCGCTCATCGGTTCTTACTGAAAATCAATGCTGCAGATATTAGGCTAGTCTTAATTTCCCAGCTTAAGCTGAGCAGGACCCATATTTTTGCGCACATACGACGCACAAACTTCCACAAGATTATTATTATTATTTTGTTATTTATTATTCAAGTTTAATGTGTACTTTTTTAATGTGTTCTTTAATGTGTCGTTCTTTAATTATGATAAAATTGTATAATATTCACTCATCACATCACAGAACAGAAGCATCACGACGTACCTATTCATTTTTTTTTATTTATTGGCGTCACACGGCTTTTGTATTTTGCCATTTTCCAGTTATATTATAAGTTCTAGTCACAATAAATCACGTTCACATAGTCCTCAGTCAGTCACTGTCCATAAAAGTCATGTTTTAGTACAATGGTGGTTGTACTAAAACTTTTCACGGACTTCTTGAGACAACTTGAAAAGGCACGATACACATGATTAATTTCATTTCACTTCACTGGTGCACATGGATTGATCTTTATTGGTTAAAATACCACCGATAATATGCAATAAAACTCAAAATACACGAATTTATGAAAATAAAAATGTAGACGCTATGTCACTCTGCAAGTTCCCGCCAAAAAGTCCTACCTATTCCATTGTTTATTATAATATTGGAAGTTGGCATAATCAAAGATGGCGGAAGGCTTATGCGGTGTTGCCACCTGTAATTCTCGTGGTAGCTAAAATAGTAGCCAATAACTTCTGTGTTTTGATTATAATCTATAAATAGTATAAAAGTTCCTAATGTCAATACTTATCTATGTTTTAGTTCTATTTGCGTTGAATGGCGCGCAAGAATAAAATATTTTTCATTTCATTTTCATTTCATTTCATAAAAGAACCTTCTATTAATTTGTGTTCTAATTAAATTATGTTGCGGGTAACAAGAAAATGTGGTTTCTCAGGGACTTTCCAACTTCGCGTTTATTTTTGCAGAGTTAATTTGTGTCCGCCATGTGGAGCCTTGTTTACATGAGCGTAATGTTTTGCTGAAGAAATTCTGTACTGTAAAAAAATGTATAGTAAAAAAACGTAACGTGGATTTTTTGGTATATTTTACGAGATTTGAAAACATAATAAGTAAGGATATATTTTTATTATTTTTTATTCAATCTATTATAGTAGGTAAGTACCTAATGGTTGAATCCTTCATTGGTACCTACCTGTTTTTTTTCTGGATCTGAGACTTAAGATCTTTCTAACTAAACAATACTTACTTTTATTGTCGTTAGTTATCTAGTTTGTTCGATGGGAAAGACATACTTAATCCTGCAATTTCGCGTGTCATGGCTACATCACAATAGACTACTTAAATCCAGCGCCACTTAGAATAAATCTATGAAAATCATAGTGTTTTGCAATTTAAAGTAAACTCAAGGCTTTTTGCTAGGAGTCAACGACTGACTACAAATGAGATATCTTTCATGGGAATTAATTTTTTGTTGTTGTTGATAGCTACTCCAGCGAGTTTTCTTAACGACAGCTTCTTCCTACACTACACTGTAGGGCCAGTAGACAAGATGCTTGTCGACAATCTATATCGTTAGTAAACGATCAACCTTTGTATGGAATTGACATTTCAAATCGAGATATCACGTGATTTTTAACAATCTCTTATGTCAATCCCACAAAAAGGTTGATCGTTTACTAACGATAACGATTGTCACAACCATCTTGTCTAGGGGGGCAGGGTAGATAGACGGTTCAGTAAGTGCAGCTACAGTCTTAGGAGAAAAAAAAAACAGTTAGCGAGAAAACGGAGTTTCGAAAAATAATATTAACTTAATCGATCCTGTATCCGACAAGGATCAAAAGGCTCTATGGGGCCTTTTGATCCTTGGATACAACCCTTAAGGTAGCTTGCCCTTACTGACCCGTCTCTTTCTACCTGTATTATCTTTTGCATATTATTATGTCCCACGTTTTTCGTATGATCTCTATATACCTATAAAAATGATTCCCTATTTCCCTTGGTCACGCTATAACTTGAGAACGACCTTACGGATTTCATCCTTTTTTTAGTTTTCTAATACTCTGGAAAAGGTTCTTACGGATTTTTTAAAAGAAAGTTGCGTAGAAAATTAGAAAATTTAAGAAAACTCGACGGTAGGATAGGGTAGGATATTCCTCAGGTACGCGGCTGAAACCGCGGGGTGCAAGTGGTGCAACTAATCTACATCTACACTAATAATACAGAGGGAAGATTTGTATTTTTGTATTTTTGTTTGTAATGAATAAATTCAACAACTAATGGCCCAATTATAAAAATTCTTTCACCAGGAGAAAGCTAATTCATCACAGAGTACAGTATTACCCATCTTATATGGCGCGTCGTGAATCTTCGTTCGCACAGAAAAGAAAGCCCCGAAGATTAACGAAAGAATGCTTAAAACTTACAATCAACCTTAGATCACTACTATAAGGTTCATAATACACTGCAGCTGTTAGTTCCGTCTCACTCGCAAGTCGCGCCCCTCCGCACGGCGCGCGCTAACATGACGGCAGCTGTCGGCCAATAGCGCTTCCCGCGCTTTGAAAATTTATCTTCTGCGCAGGTACATCGGTAAGCCATATTAATTGGGTACTACTGTAACATAGGCTATATATATAAATTTCACCCGCGCGACGCCGGACACGATCAGCTAGTATTTTATATTCTACAAGCTTTCATTTAACTTGCAATGTATGTTACTTACCTATTAAAAATGTATTTTTTTTATTTCAACATTTATTTCCTGCTATTTTTGTAATGTATAAAACAGATAAACAAACAGATAGACAGACAAGAAAGCGAGTTTATACAGGTTGTTGTTTTGGTCAGCGACGAGCGACTCAGGGTCGATAATACAACTGATACTGGTGCTAAAAAAAATATTAAAAAAATAACTTATTTTTTTATAATAATAAAAATAAAAATAATATTATTTTGAAAATCATGTAATAAGCTAAAATATAGACGTAATACTCAACGGGAGTGTGAGGGGGTAAAGGGGTGGGGTGATGGCGGCTTGTGCCTAGCTCTAGTCAGTGCACGTGGCTAGTGACCATACTTTGCGGTAATTTTATTTCAAATTGAATAAGGTATTTCTCAACGCATTTACAGTATTTAATGGAATTAAGTCCATTTTTGGATAATGTATTTTTTGTACTACCGCTCCTGGGTCGCTTGTCGCTGACCGAAACAACACCCTGTATTGCATTGTCATTCAGTTCTGTCTGAGCCATGCTTAAATCAAGTCTATCTCATTGGTAAAATACATTTTAAAATCGATTGCAAAGTACAAATATTGAGTTAAACAAAACTTCGCTTAGCTTTTAGAAAATATCTCAACTATGTATGTGATTCAACCATTCCGTCTACTAGTGCAAGGTCCCTCCTTTATATTATAGGATTTATAGCGTTCATTTATCATTATCACTCTGGTCCAGCTGTGATGAAGGACCGGCGCATGCCTCACAAATACCTCGAGGGCGTCTACTTATCCTCGCATTCTCTTGTATTCTACGTTATATTACTACGAGATCTCCCGCGACTTTGCACGTATTTCTGAGAAATTCGTTTTCCTTGGATAAGAATCTTGTGTTTAATCCGGGCTATGGATCAAATAAACATTCACACTAAGAAACACACAAAAGTTTCGCATTTATAATATTACTACCCGCCCCTATTTTATTCGCAACTTTCAATTTTGCGGGTTCTAGAGCTTTGCGGTCATAGTTCTGCGTTTCGCGTTGTAATATATATGCGGCGCTTTTGATCATTGCACACATCAACCACGGCGGTCAAGGAATCCACGTAAGTTCTGACCGTAGAACTCTACAACGCTCGCTGTGGAATCGGTGCCTAAGTGAACGAATATCTGGTATATCTACATCTACTTTTAGTAGGATACGTTGTAAAGAAACTGTTATCACTGAAAATTCAAATTAAATTGAATAAATATATTAATGCCGCTGGGTCTCGTCATTAGGGGAGGCTTTTGCCCCTTCTGGGGACAAAAACAAACTGATGATGTATTTTTTTGTTCACAGATTGGATACACAATTCGAGATATCATCGGAAAAGATGGATACTCCTAATGGAGAGATGAAGAAACGAAAATAATTGTCTATTTTTTTATCTTATAATCTATAAGTACCGCTTAGTGAGATCATGTTGTATTAGATAATAATGGCCCTGATTCTGTTGTTTACAACTAAACTAATTTTAGTCTCACTATGTCTCTTTCTAACAAAGAATATAAGAAAAGGATGTAAGAAATTTAGTCCTGTCAAATTAGTCCAATGCTTGTTTTCAATATAAATTTAGTCGCCATCTATCGCGGTTACGTCTAAATACCCGCAAATGACGGCAAAGACTAATTTGACAGCTTTAAATATGTTCTATCCTTTTTCAATAATGTTTGTAAGAAAGAGATGTGATGTGACTAAAATTAGATTAGTGCGATTTACAACAGAATCGGCACCATTATCTAATAAAATACGCACGAATTAATTTATTAAATTAACGAATTATTATTGTACTGTTCTATTTGGTTAGTGGCTTAATATTAATCATTCATTTAATATTATTATTTTAATTTGTATCATAATTAATAAATTTCGAAAAGAAAATAAGTTCTTTATATCGTATTCAAGATCGAATCAATATATTTTTCTATTCCTTCAGTGGCTAGGTACAGTCGGGGACTGAAAATGTTTATCACTTTTCAAACTGGATTCCATCTCATACCGTGCGCAATAAGGTCTAATATGTCATATCAACAAACACATTACATTTTAAAATTGTGAAATGTTTTTAAGTATCGAAATCGTAAACTCATTTAATAAAAGTTTTTTTTTTATTATATTGTGACATTAGTCAAGCGTTTGTAAGCAAATAAAAATCTCAATAAAAATACAATGGTAATAAAGTAAGCCTGCAGCAAAAGGCGGATTTTTATTTGTAAACTCTATATGTAGTGCTATATCAAGAGAACTCAATTCTTACTAGGTATAACACCTCTTTGAATTTATTTTTCATGTCAAACACAATCCACACCTATCAAAAGTCATTTTATTTCTGACCAGAAATAAACCAACCTTATGAAACAGAAATGTGCAAGCGATTATAGATCATAAGGTGGTAAACATTTTTAGACCGCGACTGTACATTATAAAAAAATACATTCATATCTTCGGACATTTCTCACACGTCTATCTGATTCAAAACAAACGGGTCTTGTGCTATAGAAACCAGATAACTGATATACATAAATCAACAACTGTTTTAATACAGGGTGTTGTTTTGGTCGGCGACAAGCGACCCAGGAGCGGTAGTACAAAATATATATTCCCCAAGAATGGACTTAATTCCATTAAATACTGTAAATATGTTGAGAAATACCTTATTCAATTTGAAATAAAATTACTGCAAAGTATGGTTACTAGGCACGTGCATAGACTAGAGCTAGTAGTATATTTTTTTTAGCACCAGTATCATTTGTATTATCGACCTTGAGTCGCTCGTCGCTGACCAAAACAACGACCTGTACTTACACGAAGACCAGAATAGAGCAATCCATCAATCAATAAGCACTTTATCCTGAAACTCTTTTTCTTTTGTGTTAATTACTACTATTCTTATTTTATAATATATCTCTTGATCTTAGTGTTCCTCCTGGCAAAGGCCTCCTCTAACAATTTCCATTGACGACAAACCACGACGTACAATACCGTACGTAGACGTACAGTACCCAACTAATATGGCTTACTGATGTACCTGCGCAGAAGATAAATTTACAAAGCGCGAGAAACCCTATTGGCCGACAGCTGTCGTCATGTTAGCGCGCGCCGTGCGGAGGGGCGTAACTTGCGAGTGGAACTAATAACTGCAGAGTATTATGAACCTTATAAAAGTGATCTATGGTTGATTGTAAGTTTTAAGCATTCTTTCGTTAATCTTCGGTGCCATACTTTCTTTTCTGTGCGAACGAAGATTCACGTCGCGCCATATAAGTTGGGTAATACTGTACCCTTACTGTACCTATCCAACCACCAAACCAAATGACAAGTCAACATTTTGATCACAGTGAAAAAGAAAGAGTTTCTCATAGACCTGTGTGAAAATTAATTACAGTAAATATTATTATCATTATGCTTCAGTGTTTCGTTCTCGAGATTAGATTGATACACTTGTAGTTCCACATACAATGTCGCCATCTATGCACTTAGTTTAAAGACAAAAAAAAATATAAACTAACATGTAGGTAGTTTGACATATCGTCTTAGCTGCACCGCGTTCGACCCGTCATTCACATACCAGTGCTCCGCCACTTCGCACGAATTATCACTGCGCAACGGTTATTCTTTATCGACTATTTTTTTCATCAATATGCCGAAGAGGAAACGTGACGATATGGATTCTTTAGAACACATCAAGAAGAAAATTAAGGAACTGGAGCGGAAACTATTAAAAACACCACGCCGCCGCAGAATATCATCATCCTCGGATTCTGAGCAGTCGTCAATCGAACCTGAAGGTAATTCTTTTTTTGTTTCAAATATGCTACTGCCCATTTACTATTACTACTATACTATTGTATGCCAATAAATTAGAGTAACTTCATGTAATTATGACCTCATAATTATACATAACATATTTTTACTCACAAGTATAAAATCGGGTTCACGATGCAACGTTTGAGTTCATCCTACCCGCAGAGATCGCAAACGTACGCGATTTCCTATCAATGATAACGCGGATCAACGTTACAATGCCTGAGTTGTAACTTATCCACATTAAACTCGGGTTCACGATGCAACGCTATGAGTTCATCTTACCCGCAGTACTCGCACACGTGTCACCACGTGCAAGAATTTAGGTCACCTGTTCAGGTACCTACCTACCTATAATTTTTTATGGGTTATTTATATATCTCGGATAATATACTGAGTGTTATTTGTCTGATATTATTACAAATACTAAAAAGCTATTTCTTTTGTGTGTTTGTACCTACCGAAATAATATTTGAATATTATTACGATTACAGATGACACAAATAACGAATCAGAGAATGTTGGAAACCTAACTGAAGCCCTGGATGAGCCAATACCGTCAACTAGTGCTTTATGCATGGATTCTACATTGACGTTGGATGGAGCCGATCCAATACAAGAACCCCATCTCCAACCTGCTATTGAGCAGTCTGTCGGTGTTGAGAAGGAGGACCAGCAGACACAGGAACTGGACGAGATGATGTTAGAAATTTTGGGAACAGATCCATTAACCACTACAACTTTTGGTAAGGACATCCAAAAAGATTTGGCTATTCGCCTTGAATTTTTAGCTACTACTGGCGTAACAAAAGAAAATCGGAAAGAGCTCTTGGAATCTCATTTGCCTCCATCTAACTGTAAATTGATAGACGCACCTTCTCTAAATCCAGAGATAAAGGCGGCTATCAACGAACTTACAGTGAAACGCGATAAGGCTATGCACGCAAAACAGAAACAGATTTGCAGTGCTATTGCGTGTATAAGTGAAGCTATTACTATTCTATTGGCAAAGGATACCAAAGATCCAACTATACTTAAACTTCTGATGGACACAGGACGCATACTTTGTGACACCCAGCATAATGAATCTGTTACCAGGCGTAATTTCATTCTGGCCGTTTTGAAGAAAGAATTAAAGGATCAAATGCAGCAGACAAAGATTGATAGCTTACTCTTTGGCGAACAACTCGCAGATACACTAAAAACTGCAAAGGCAATAAATAAGTCAGGGGCAGAACTAAAGTCCGTTCCGCCAAACAAGGTTTTCGCCAACAAACCGAAACCCCTGCCTTCTAATAAGAATTTAAACTGGAAAGCGCCGGCCCCGAGCCGCAGACCTACGGGGCCTTCGAGAGCGAAGACGTCTGCACACCCAGCGAGGCAGCCGCACGCGTCCTCATCGAGGACGTTACGTCCGAGCACCAGTCGCGGACGCCGCTAGATAATACGGTAAATTACGCCGGCAGGCTCTCTCAATTTTACGACCAATGGTTAAAAATTACTTCGGATCAAACTATACTGTCATGGATAAAAGGTTATAAAATTCCATTCTCACGAATTCCATATCAGTATGATTTGCCGCTATCTCAAAATTATTCTAGCACAGAAATATATGACTTCGATCAGGCTATAGATAGTTTATTGACTATTGGTGCAGTTTCAAAATGTGAGCCCTGTGAGGACCAGTTTATATCCAGCATATTTTTAGTACCGAAACCGAACGGCAAGAAACGTCTTATTTTGAATCTAAAAAAAAAAAAATTAAACAAATTTATCGACACAAAGCATTTTAAATTAGAAGACCTTCGGACAATGGTAAAACTAGTTTCGAAGGGTTGTTATATGTCAACAATCGACCTGAAAGATGCATATTTTTTAATAAAAATTGATCACAGCTCTAAAAAATACCTTAGATTTATATGGAAAGATAATTTATTTGAATTTAATGTCCTGCCGTTCGGTCTCAATACTGCCCCCTATGTTTTTACTAAAATAATGAAACCGGTCGTCAGCTTGTTACGTTGTACTGGCAATTTGTCAACAATATATCTTGACGATTTATGTCTTATATCTGATAGATATAGCGACTGTATAAGCAATATAGACGTCACAAAAAACCTCCTTTGTACATTGGGCTTCATCATAAACGAAAATAAGAGCTGCATGATTCCGAGTACATCTTGTAAATTTTTAGGCTTTATCATAAATTCAAAAACAATGGAAATTAGTTTACCTACGGAAAAACGTATAAAAATTAAAACAGAATTAAATAAATTTAAAAAACTCAAAAGGTGTAAAATTAGACAGTTTGCGCGTTTAGTAGGCTTGTTAACATCTGCTTGCCCTGCCATCGAATATGGCTGGCTTTATACGAAGGAGTTTGAGCGATGCAAATTTCTAAATCTTAAAGACGATGACAATTATGACAAATTCATGACTTTGCCGAATTCATTACATGCAGATTTCGACTGGTGGATAAATTCCATAGAGAACTCTGTATGTAAAATTAAATTCGATGATTATGATTTAGAAATCCATTCTGACGCCTCAACTACGGGATGGGGCGTGGCCTGTGCGGGACAAACGGCTAGCGGTAGTTGGAGTCAGGAAGAAAGAAATAATCACATAAATTATTTAGAATTAATGGCCGCTTTCATTGGACTTAAAGTATTTGCCAAAACTTTGTATGATTGTCAAATAATTTTAAGAATAGATAACACAACAGCGATCTCCTATATAAATCGCATGGGTGGAATCCAGTTCCCCCACTTAACCAAACTGACTAAAGAAATATGGCAATGGTGCGAAACGCGTAACCTTTTTGTTTCCGCATTATATATACCTTCCGTAGAGAACACTATCGCCGATGCTGAATCGAGACGTGTTCATCCTGACATTGAATGGGAATTGTCGGATTTGGCATTTAAAGAAATCATTAAAACTTTTGGTTTACCTGATATTGATATCTTTGCTAGTCGCATAAATAAAAAATGTGAAAAATACGTGTCGTGGCATAAAGATCCCGACGCCTATACCATCAACGCATTTTCAATTTCCTGGTCTGAATGGTATTTTTACGGTTTCCCCCCTTTCTCAATCATCCTCAAAACATTGAGAAAGATCATTCGTGACAAAGCGAAAGGTATACTAATTGTTCCAGCGTGGCCATCACAGCCGTGGTACCCTCTGTTTAACAAACTTCTAGAGTCTAAGCCATTGATATTTAATTCTTCTAAAGAATTAATAATTTCTCATTCCAGCAACCGCCAGATTCATCAGCAGATTACCCTGGTTGCCGGAGTATTATGCGGGAATCGCTGTTGAGGAGAAACGTACCTCCAGAGTCAATTCCTATTATGCTAGCATCTCTGTCAGTAAATTCTACCAAACAATATGACACCTGTTTGAAAAAATGGTATTTATTTTGTAAGCATAACAGTATAGATATGTATCAGGCTTCTGTGCCAATGATTATTTATTTTTTAATTAATATTTTTCAATCTGGAGCTCAATACGGTACTCTAAATACGTATCGATCCGCACTCTCTCTGATTTTAGAACGTAAAATCAGTGAAGATGTTCGAGTAAAAAGATTTTATAAAGGGTTATTCAGACTTCGTCCACCCTTGCCCAAATATGACTCGACCTGGGACACTTCACTAGTGATAGAAACTTTAGCTAGCTGGATACCTAATGAAAACCTACCATTAGAAAAAATTACAAAGAAGTTGGTGACCCTGCTTGCACTTGTTACAGCACACAGGGTTCAAACCTTATCTAAAATTTATATTCAAAATATATTTACTTCACATAATGAAATTTGCATTAAAATTCCCGAATTAATAAAAACTTCACGTGCATATTCTAAGCAGCCAACTCTTATTCTTCCGTTTTTTCACGAAAGACCCGAAATATGCCCAGCTAAGCTACTGTCTGATTACTTACATGTAACCAAATCTTTACGTACGAGTAATAACACTTACCTTTTCATTAGCACAAAAAAGCCACATAATAAAGTCTCTGCCCAAACTCTTAGTAGATGGATTAAGAGTACATTAGAGAGCAGTGGAGTCGATGTTACTACCTTCTCCGCCCACAGTACTAGGCACGCCAGTACTTCTCGAGCTCATAAACAGGGTGTCAATTTAGATTTAATAAGAAAAACTGCTGGTTGGTCTGGTACATCTACAACTTTTGCCAAGTTCTACAATAGGATTATATCAACCAATACTGATAAACATTGTTTCGCTAGGAGTATTCTTCTTGACGATAACGAATAATCTTCGATTACCTTGTTGATTGTTCATAATTTATTATTATTTTTAGTTAATATTGTTTAACGCATAAAGTTATCACGTTTATTTTGGTACCTACCGATTATATTATTTGTGATTCATATTAAAGCTTATTTGAACAATAAAACCAATTGGTTTAATTATTCTTAGTAATTAGATTTAATTAGGCTATTTCACAATTAACTCTCAATATCTACAAGTGTATCAATCTAATCTCGAGAACGAAACACTGAAGCATAATTAATGATTAAACGAACTTACCTGTAAGTGAAGTTCTATCATAATTATGTGAGGTGTTTCGTTCGAAGAGATTAGCATCCCTCCCTCCCTATTTGATTAAACCCCCATATTATTGTGAAATATCATATTTTAACTCTGAACTAAATGACGGGTCGAACGCGGTGCAGCTAAGACGATATGTCAAACTACCTACATGTTAGTTTATATTTTTTTTTGTCTTTAAACTAAGTGCATAGATGGCGACATTGTATGTGGAACTACAAGTGTATCAATCTAATCTCTTCGAACGAAACACCTCACATAATTATGATAGAACTTCACTTACAGGTAAGTTCGTTTAATCATTAAGTATATCAGTTACGCATTCCAACAAACTAAATTCCACAAAACCGATATTTCACCACGGACTTGCACAAACAGGAATCACTCATTTAATATTACAATCCCCGATAAAGGGTGCCCTTTGGGGAAAGGGCAGGACTGTTAAAAGGGTCGCCAAGTGTCTAGTATATTGATCACCCTTCAAGCCGGACGGCGCCCTCTGGTGGCGACCAAACAAAACCATCCATCTTGTTCTGACACCTTGAAATGTGCACTTGTGTTTGATAAGCTGGCCAATGAAAGGATTACTATGTATACTCTGTCTATACGATAGAGATCGTATGACTAATAAATCTGGTGCCATTTGAAAAATAAAAGAGATTTGTCAAATGTGTTGTTACTATTTTTGACTTTACTGAATTAGATAAGCCCAGACAAGAGCCATTTTCTGTCAGCGAGCCTATTATAGAGGATAGTCACTTCTGCAGCCACACAAAATCTCGAATTCAGCATGTAGAGTTTGGATTTTGTCTAGACTCTTGGTTTACTGTATCTAAATATCCTGTACCTCGTCATGGTAGTGAGAATAACCTAGGTAATTGTAGTACTTAACCTGGATAGCTAATTATCATAGTACGCTGCTTTGAAGGTGCTACGATAACTCGTAGATACATTTATTTACAATTAAACTTTAGACTAATAAAGTGTTTGTGAACAGTCTACTTATTGCTTGAGTTTATTGAAAATCAATGTCGTAGTAATATTATACAAGGTGTAACGGAAAGGGTATATATATAAAAGTACAATACTGTACAGTAGTACCCAACTAATATGGCGCGTCGCAAATCTTCGTTCGCACAGAAAATAATGTATGGCCCGAAGATTAACGAAAGAATGCTTAAATTTACAATCAACCTTAGATCACTACTATAAGGTTCATAATACACTGCAGCTGTTAGTTCCGTCTCACTTGCAAGTCACGCCTCTCCGCACGGCGCGCGCTAACATGGCGGCTGCTGCCCACCAATAGCGGTTACCCGCGCTTTGTAAATGTATCTTCTGCGCAGGTACATCGGTAAGCCATATCAGTTGGGTACTACTGTACTACTTGGTTCTAAGCGCATAGATCGCGAAAGAGAAAATTTCACAATAATATTATCAATTGACGTGAAAAGATTACCTTCATTGAACGGTGACACTATAAGTAAGTAATCGAAAACTAAGTATGATTTTTAGTACTTCATTTTGAGCTGAAACTTTTTATAACGAGTCTATACATGATGTAGTCTTCACCCCTTTCGGATAGATACCCTTTCCGTTGTAAATATGAAAGGTTGTGTTTGTTTGTTTGTCAATTACGTCTTTCTTCTCTCTGTTTATTTTCTTTCTTTATCTCTAGTTATCTTTTAACTGAACGAATTTAGATATAATCTTGCCGGAGTCTTCTCAGTTTAAGTGTATTCCGAACCGGTGGTAAATTCAACTGTATGTACCAATTTAACGTTCATAAGTGCCTTACTAGGGCCTAAACTGAATAAATGACTTTTTGATTTTGATTTGATTTTGATAACTTATATCAATTCGTGTGGTTATAGTTAGGCTAGGTTAGGTTATTGTAAAAAACGATGACGAAGATTTGAGTATTATCTACACAAAAAATCCTTAAAAATTCCAATATCTGCGCTCCCCCCGAGCACTGGCAACACTTCTTTATTTCGTAATACGTAGTAGTTTATTGGTTGGTGCTCTAGTATGCGCATAATCATGTAAATATATTTTCCCACCACTATATGTTATAGATGACGGTTTTACGACCTCATATTTGGGGTTACGCTATTTGAATGTCGTAAAAAAAACCTTAAACGAAGCAGCGTAAGTATTTTTCCATATAAATAGCAAATAAAGATATTATTTTATTATCTTTACGTTTGTAATAAACTTTATGTGTATTGGAAGGTGTGAAAAATGCGGTTTGAATTATTAATCTCTATCGTAAAGCGTTCACAGCGGATTAGAAACCAAAAATCCAGAAGGTAAGTACGCATCCATAAACGGCGATGAGGTGGCTTAGATCTGATGATTTATTAAAAGAAATGCTTTCTAGCATTCCGTAACTGAAGGGCAAAACGTAGCTGCCACTCTGCTGTCTGTCTGTCTCTATGTTTCGGGTCTCTAGCTTGTTCACAAAATAATTTACAGAACCGAAATTTATGTTGTGTAATAATACTGACCCAAAACTGAATATTACATTAGAAATTCTATAAAATACGCCTTCACAGGCACATTATAAAATACCCCTTTGATAACTACATACTGAGATTTTCTATAGTGGCCACCTCTACCAATCGGCGGACGGCACAGGCACATTATGAAATATTGGAATCTAAAACACGGTTTATAAGGTTGGTTCCTAGATTAAAACTAACCCATACCATTGAATCGAGGATAGCAGCCAGGGCAACCACTAAAAAAGGCTTAGCAAAATAATCCCAACTATCACATCAAAATACGACATTATTATCTTTATCAGCACTCTGGCTTATAATACTTATGGAATAGGCAAAAGTAAATGGGATAGGCCTATCAGTGGCCAACGCCTCGTACATCGCTCAAAGAGGTCAATTCGAGCCGAGATGCTATCTTATCGTGGGGTCTGATTTTTGTTTACATTTATTTGGTTGTCGGATTGCGGTTGTATTATTGCCGAGAAGAAGTTTTGGCAACATTTTGATACTTTTAGATAAATGAGCCAGAGGGTGCGCAAGGGTTCAGGGGTTGAATTTAGAAAAATCCTAGTATTTATTTACTCTGAGGTTATGACTGTACCGACAACCAAAATAACGAAGTTCACACGCAGTTGGATAGATGGCGCCACAGAATCCTATATCGCGCTGACGAGGCTGCTGACCCATGGCACAACTCCTATGTTCAACTAAAAGTTTAGTATCATACTTAATTGTGAACAGGTGCTGCTCGTGGGGGCTGGTCTGCTTAAGTTTGCTTTCAGTCTACTTTGTAGTTTTTACCGCCGCGCCGGGCACGCAATTGTTGTCAGTGCGATTAGAATGTAAATATTATGTAATGAATCTATGTTTGTTTTGAAAAGAGTAATGCTGAGTTTATTGCCGGCTCTTCTCAGCAAATGCAACCTTCCGAACCGGTATTAGAGTATTAGAGTCAGACTTTTCATAAGTGCCTAATAAGGTATATTGGAATAAATGATTTTGAATTTGAAAATATTCAACGATTTGCATATACAAGTGTCCAACATGTACCGTTGGACCGCGGTCCCCAGCCACGATGACCCAGGCTGGCGGAAGTTCTTCCCTTCTAAATGGAAGTGTCATCCACTTTGGAAGACCCTGCAATTTGAGCTATGCATGCATCTGTCGATTAGCCAGTTTTCCTTGATGGTGTCGAATGTCGTCGATGGTTCTAGGTTTGAATTCTACCATAAAGATATAGCATGATGGTATGGTGCTTTAAGGTACGTAAAGCCGTTGGTCCCGGTTGTCAATAAATTGTTATAGTCGTTAAGCTAGTTGGAGGCCTTCTAGGCGGCTTGAAAACTCCAACAGTAGGTTGACCACTAGCCTACCTCCACCGATCCGCAGTGAGCACGCGTGGTGGAGTATCTGCCCATTCTCTTTCACTCTGATTTGTGAAGGCCTGTGCTCAGCAGTGGGACATTATAGGCTGATGATGATAATGGTGCTTTAAAGTACTCTCAAGGCTTACTACCGACACTGAAAACCTGCTGAGATAACTATGCTATGCTGATGATGATATAGCTATTCGGATATCATACAAAAGCATCTAAATCAAATTTCCAATCAAATTCTCCCAATAAAAGTAATGATTAACAATAACTGTATCCCTGCAGGTGAAATGGGTACAGGGGTCCCCATAATCGAGCCTCGGGGATATATTTTATAGTAATTGCCGCGTTTACTCACCGATACCGGCCGGGCGGTACGGTAACGCGATATCGTACCGGAGTTTTAGGAGAACGCGAGTTGTACGTGCTGAACTGTTTCCGTTATACCACGAGATTGGATTCTCGATGGTGTCTCGGTTAAATTATTTAAATAAAGATGAAAATTATACCTATTATGTGGTTACAGTTAATTGCTATGAGGCAATGAAAAGGAAAGAAAGAAAATGCTTTTATTCATAAAAATTTCGTGCTTGGGCTATACATAAATTCAATTTAGGTACTTACGAGGTATTGACGGGCCAGTTGGCGCAGTTGGTTAAGGTTCACCTTAGGCGCCGCAGGTCGTGGGTTCGATTCCCACACAGGACATGCATTTGTGTGCATGAACATGTCTGTATGTCCTGAGTCTGGGTGTAATTATGTATATTAAGTATGTATTTACAAACAAAAAGTAGTATATGTATTATATCAGTTATCTGGTTTCCATAGTACAAGCTCTGCTTAGTTTGGGATCAGATGACCGTGTGTGAGGAATGTCCCAGGATATTTATTATTTATTATTATTATTTTTTTATTACGAACGTTACAATTGATTCTACCACCGGTTCGTAATAACTGAGAAGATTTCCGGCTAGAACCTCAGCAGGGGGTTTTTTAAAGAGTAAAAAAAAGCAAAAGTAATTACATTTGCATCGAAGATACAATAAGTAGAGTCAATAAAAGTGCCAACGCTCATCTTCCCAAGAAAATGACAATATGAATGACATACATAGAGAAGAGATAATGTGTTCTGACAGTAGATGCTCTCCATCCTTACCATTTTGGACCGTTCAGGCTGATTGTATTCACAATAATGCTTCTACAAACAGGTTGAAATGATAAGCTAATGGGTAACTCCTGATTTAGGATTATCTGTCACAACTTATGCTGATTTTGTGAATATACAGATAGTGGGATTTAAGACGTGATGGAAACATGTCTAAAACTTCAAATAACTTATCGTGTGGGAAAATGGAAACATGCAACAATCGTGATAGAGAACCGTATGTTGTGCACCAATAGCTCCCGATACGGATCGGCTTCCGATCGGCTCAATTATGAATTAGGCTCGCTCGTTAGTAGTTAATGCGCCCGCGCCGGTATAATGGCCGCTCGGTGCCCTACTGTTACCAATAATTACGACATTTATTGAGATAAGCTAAGGGTTAAGACCCGTTGGCTCGCGGATAGGACTCACGTCCAATAAATAAATTAATATAATATGAAAAAAAAAAACAAGGGTTGGTTAAAATCGTAATTCAAAATTTCAAATACTAATTCTTTTCTTGTGGTCGGTATTCAAATTAATCATTCCAATTCGTCCGTAAATAGTGGCTATCCCGGAAAACACGCGGCTCGTTCCGGGTATGCGACAAGCGGGTGTCGCTCGCAAATATCCCGGCTATTTCGCACGACGAGTGACAAATATGTGGGGTGACCATCTAATGAGATTATACGCTCGGAATGTTGCTCTCAACAATATCATCCTAATTTTCTTTTATGATTGGAGTATTTTTTATTTGGTGAGATAAAACAGTTGGGGGAATTATAATGTTAAATAGTAGATAGATGCAATTAGGTATAATGTTTTTTCGGCTATGATGATATTTTAGTATTAAGTTTGGCAATACTGGCTCTTATAACTATAGATATAATTCCGCAGTTTCAGTGGCATTTCCAGACAAAAGTATTTTATAGGGAGGTGGACTCCGCATTCCAAGCACCCAAAATCAGTTCGCCAGTTTTGTCATGAAATCTTACAGAACAAAACAAAAATAGACATGTTAATAACTAACTTTTTGTCCTGCAGTTCCATTCGCCATCACCTATTTAGACGGCTTACGGGTGGAATAAAAAAAACCCTTTGTACTGTAACATGCGTGTTTTGCTGCTAGCAATGATAGCTGGCTATCAGTCAGTGTCTCGCTTCATATAGGTATATAGGGTGACTGGTAATTAGTAAGCGATACTTGGACAAATGATAACAAACAACTTTCCAAAAGAAACATATAGGGATAAATAACTAAATCAAATAAAAGCTGATGGTTTATTTTTATTCTTGTTAGGTACTAAATATTATGGGCTCATGTGCTAAGTGAATTATAAATAAATAAATATCCTGTGACATTCCTCACACACGGTCATCTGATCCCAAACTAAGCAGAGCTTGTACTATGGATACCAGATAACTGATATAATACATATACTACTTTTTGTTTGTAAATACATACTTAATATACATAATTACACCCAGACTCAGGACATACAGACATGTTCATGCAAATGCATGTCCTGTGTGGGAATCGAACCCACGACCTGCAGCGCGTAAGGTGAACCTTTACCAACTGCGCCAACTGGCCCGTAAAAACAATGTTTCTTTGGGAAAGTTGTTTGTTATCATGAGTACAATCATGTGTCTAAGTATCGTTTACTAATTACCAGTCACCCTATATAGTTAAGTCAGAATGTTGGCTACCCTACTGAGATATGTAGACGATGACGTCACGTCGGGGTCCACCATCAACCCGGTACGTGATGCTTATACGCTGACATAGCTCTATTGAACTGACCTGGGAATATTTCTTCGGATTTTGTACCCGATGAATGGGGTAATATCATAATATTTTTCAGCTGTATATTTGGACATTTGAATAAAATTTACTTTATGGAAGCTTTTTACCACCAGCAAACTCGCCTGATGATAAGCGGTCACCGAAGCCTATGGAAGCTTGCTACACCAGAGGTATCACTCGCGCGTTACCTTGCCAAAAATCTTCAGACTCGTTTTAAGAACCCCTTGCAGCTTGCGGGGAGCTCATTCCAAAGCCTCTTTCCTACCGTCCGCGATAGGAAACTGCACAGTACGAAACCATTTCGGTTCCAATGTGTGAGGATGTATCATCACTCAGCGAGCTATGGAACGAGCTATGCTCGGAATTTCTCTACGTGACAGCGTCCCAAATAAGGATATTCGTAGTAGAACGAAAGCGACAGATATAGCTCGTAGACTTAGTAAGCCGAAGTGGCAATGGGCAGGCCACATCGCTCGAAGAGCCGATAACTGATGGGGAAGAAAGGTTCTCGAGTGGCGACCACGTACTGGAAAGCGCCGAGTGGGACGACCTCACATCAGGTGAACCGACGACCTGGTCAGGGTCGCTGGGTGCCGCTGGGTGCTGGGTGGGTGAAAATCATGGGGGAGCCTATGTTCAGCAGTGGACATACCTAGGCTGATATGATGATGATGATGTGTGAGGATGGACTCACCGTCGAATACGAGAGTTGCGATGGTAGCAGCTGGTATTAAAACAAGTTTGTGTGTGTTAGTCAGTTTCATTTTACTCTAAATGGAATGGAGAGAAAAAGATATATATGGAAGAGACAGGATATTAGGAGATAGGCTATAAATAACAATAACGTGCTGCTCGGGCGGTGTACAGAAATAAATAAAACTTCGCATACAGGATACTGGAAGGAACTGGCTTGGATCGTGTTGGAAATGGATAGGCTTAGGTGTCGAGCACACAAAGCCTGGGAGCGAACTGTCTCTCAATTTGCCAGAGCAATTGAATAAGGCTTGGAACTTGTAATAGTCCAGATTCAGACATTCAGACAGATTTTTCCCATTACACCTACATACTTTAGACTTTTTTTTTGTAACTATTACTACGCTACGCAGTTTTTTTTATGTTGATCGGCCTTTTTTTTTGCCTTCGACTGACTCCATGAGGAGTTATGACGAGGCCGAGAATGTAGCACTTACCTAGAAAAAGCCTATGCACTCACCTTTGAATACATCTAGGTCCTTTGCTGTTCGCATAAGAAATGAAGAGTTGAGAGAAGATCTGTTGTAAATCGCACTAAAATAATTTTATTGAAAAACTTTATTAATTGGACTAATTTGACAGGACAAAATTTCTTACTTCCTTTTCTTATGTTCTTTGACGTTGTTTTAGTTGTAAAAAACAGAATTAGCATCAATGTATCTCTCTATGCCGTAGGCTAACTACATAACAAAATAATATTCTATTAAAGCCTCTTTGGCGTCAAGAGGTAAAAAAAAACTCACTGTCGCATATTTTATGTTAGTAGGATATGATATTATTTTCAACACACTTTTAAAGTGACATTTATTGCAAAATACAAGTCTGTTTTTTTCCTCCCAATGTGTTGAAAAACGTCGTATGACACTCGTGTGCATTGATTTATTACACTCTCGGCTCACTTATCGCGTTCGCCTGCGGCTACTGCCTCGACTGTTAATAACTAACTTTGCACATATGTATCATAATGTACTATTATAGTAGGATAACTACTATATACGCATAGATTTAAAAAGATAGTAAAACAGTAGTTATGCAAGAAAGGGTATAAGATATAAGATATAATGTTTCTGATTTTGTAGGTGACAATAATGCATTTGAATGAATTGTTCGCATTGCAGGCTATTGTTATATATATTTCGTAAATTGTAATACTTCTAAGTACACAATTAAGAAAACAAACACTTGCTGAGATTTTTGCCGGAGTCTTCTCAGTTCAAGTTGTATTTGGAACCGGTGTAGAGTCATTTTTTTAACGTTCATAAGTGCCTTATCAGGGCCTAAATTTAATAAATACTTTTTGAATTTCAATTTGAATAATCCAGTATTCTTGATTCCTTGCCCCCAAGTTCGTTCGTACGCATCAATTTGTTGTTGAGCAGACCCATACCTTTGATGAAAGTATTCCATAATAAATAGTAGTTTATCCTTGTTTGTCCGTGTTTGTATAAACAAGGCAACTGCCCGCTTTGAGGCACTTGATACACGCCCCTAAAATTATTCATTGCCTTTCGTCGAAACTGAAAATTGTATGTAATCATAAATATACATTTGTTCCTGTTTGTCTTTGACAATGTGTGGGCTTAATTACTGGGTAGTAGAGACGAAAATAGCATGTTTCCTCGTAGGGATTCAGTTTAATAGTTTGTTGTTTATTTATATCTAGCGACCCGCCCCGGCTTCACACGCGTAGCAGAGCATAGTGTATCCTTACGGTATGATTTTTTCCGAGATCTTCAACAATTATCGTCATATTTCAGCCAATTTACACAAAACCTTAATAAATTATACACCTAAACCTTCCTCATTAGTCACTCCGTCTATTACAGAAAACTGTATGAAAATCTGTTCAGTAGTTTTTTAGTTATTGCGTTCAGACTGACAGACGCGGCGAGGGGACTTTGTTTCATACTATGTAAGGATTATGCGATTCGATTACGTAAATATTATGCGACTCGCATCGACTTATATTTTTTATACAAAAAGATATCGGAAAATTATTTATTATGCTATCCCCGTAAACGGAAAAGAAAATCAACTTGATGAAGTTACAAACAGTGATTTAACAAGAAAATTCAACAAGATACCCTAACAAGATGCCATACGCTAAATCCATTTGCATCGGAAATAAATATTGCGAGAAAAGAAAAAAAAATCTTTATTCAAAATAGATTTTTATCCCTAAGGAAATTGTCCTTATCCGCTTCGGCAAAGGGAATATTTCTGAACGGGTTCCATTTTATTCCGGACCTTTTTAGGGCCCTTTATCAATCTTAAAACGTTCTTTCTCCCTTTTCTTTTAACGAGAAACACTTGACGAGTTCCCGCCCTATGTTTTATATTTATTTTGGGAGATTGACGCGAAATATTCAACACTTTTTTCTAGAATTTACCTCCCTTTGTGGTTAATGTATTTCAGAAAAAATTCGCCTTTCAGCAGGTTCGTTATTTCAGATTGTGTATTGTCCCCGATATTCAATGTAATTCAGTAATAGGGTACTCCCCTTAATCTAAATATTTGAGTGAAATTCGTAGGTTCTTCTAAAACAAAGGTCGCTCCAGCTTCACTAAATGATCAGTGAACATTTAATTTAATATAATTACGATTTAAAAAAAATACGTAATAATATATTATGTTTTATATTTTGCTTCGTAACTTTGATGCACTGGTATGTACGAGACCAAATAATGCCCGGTTTCAATAAACAAAAACGAATCGTTTTGCTTACCAATGGTAGGTTTTTTTATTGCCATACTGGGCTTTAGATCATTTCGTAAGCTAATTTTACCTGTGATAGCTATTCCATATGGGAGAGTCTGCTATGCAAAGCTTTGAGGCCTTTGCTTCATTATTAGTAAAGATATAAGTCTTAATTTTAACCGATAACGGTCCGATTAACGATAACTTAGGCACGGATGGTTCCATACAATAATAATAAGTTGAAAAACTTTAATATGTAATTTTGCTATAGCATGGATAGTAGGTGTACCGCGTTGTTTTTTTTTTACAAAACTAGTAAAGTATTATTAATTAGTAGACATTAATTATAGTACAAAAAACTATGAAAAATTGAAATTTTGCGAGATTTTATTGTATGGTGCACCCTAACATTTAAAAATATACATAATGGTGCCGATTCTGTTGTAAATCGCACTAAACTAATTTTAGTCACATCTTATCTCTTTCTTACGAACATTATTGAAAAAGGATAGTATATATTTTAAGTTGTCAAATTAATCTTTGCCGTCTTATTTTGCGTGTATTTAGGCGTAACCGCGATAGATGGCGACTAAATTTATATTGAAAACAAGCATTGGACTAATTTGACAGGACTAAATTTCTTACATCCTTTTCTTATGTTCTTTGTTAGAAAGAGACATAGTGAGATTAAAATTAGTTTAGTTGTGAACAACAGAATCAGGGCCATTGTCTAAATATCTTAATGACAAGGACTATATTGCTCACTTGAAATTAGTAGACGGAGCTTGGAACAGGTTTGTCAACAAGCGACTAAAATTACCGTGATTTGAGTACCTACGTGTAAGTAGGGCCTAATAGTTTTCCAGTTTGTTACCAACATCTCAACAAACGTTTGGATTGGCCGTGAGTTTCGTCACGCAATTTGCCAGCATGTAACTTATTTACAGAACGAAGGGACAGAGCGTCCATTATGTGGCGTAATTCGGGAACAGCCCTCCAGGGCTCCTGCCCTCTCATATTTCTATTCATGAATGAAATTCCCGACTTAATAACGCCCTTTTGAATGGCCGGTGCGGTTTAATTATACTTCGAGGGGTTTCGTTAACATTTGATATTTTACTTGTTATTGTTGACTTTAAGAAAAAGAAGAAAAATAATCCGTTTTTTTAGATAAATGGTTAAATTAATACTTTGTACTGATATTATGTTCAATTTCGGAATTTTGTTTTTTCCCACGGATTAGTTTTCTAATATTATTTTTTGATTATTAATGACCTATACATTCATCCCTCAAGAGGAAATTCACTAATTTATTAGGACCTTATATATCGATAATCCCACCCAGCGGTTTACGCCCGATTTCAATATTCAATCTATTTGATTTTGCGATTGCGGATTGATATTTGACATAACATTTCTCATTATTAGTGTCAAAATATCAATCCACAATCACAAGGATAGATTGAATATTGAAATCAGGCGTTAATTTGTTCGTCGATAGAACAGTCGGTCAATCAGGACAAGTATTTTTATAAATTTTTGTTAAAAATATATTGATATGGATAATGGATACGTAGTTTCGTTAAAACGAAAAACATGCACAAACAAACAATTAGCTTAATTTTTTTCATTATGTGAGTTACATAAAATATTATTGAAATAAATAAATAATTTCAATCTATAAAATTTAATTAAACATTTATAAATATGTACCTATTTGAGATGTAGTTTTTTGTTACGTGTAAAATTTCACTCTGGATATTCCACGGGATTTAATTAAATCAATTAATTGAAATCCATTCGGTTATATTCAGAGACAATTTGTCAAATTACACTATAATTTACAACTCTTATCCAAAGCTTGCTTAATCCACGACAGTATCTACAAATTTTCTATTCATTGCTTTCATAACCTGGAAGTAATATTACTCGCGGACTATGAAACGGCAATGGGTGTAAAACTGGTGGTTTTAGGGAGGTTTTCGTTTGTTTCCAGTAAGGGTGTAAAGGTTGATTGCCCAAGATTTCTGTTATTGGTAACTCCGGGCGGTTTCTAATTAATCGTGGCTATTATTTAAGGAGCAACTCACGTTGTTTACCATTTTCAGTTCCAATTTTAGGTGCTTTGATAAATTAATACGTTAGTTGGCGTTTACCGGGTATTCTAATGGGAAGCCATTGAGGAGCTGTTGCAGAGATATTATATAACCTCTTTGCCGTGAAGGTAATAAAAATATAAGCTTTATTTTCCTTAAGCCCGTCACAGACGTAGCTATAATATATATTAATATAAATTATAGCTCGGCATATTACTATATATTTTCCATACAAACTTTGAACTGACCGCACACGGAGCTATAATATAAATTATGTGACGTCACTAAGCTATACTGTAATTTAATATTATTGCATATTAATATATATTATCGCATATTAATATATATTATGGTATAGCAAGACATATTACGACATATTTTGAATGTACAGCATGTTCCACGCGTTCATCGGTAATTCGAGCGCATTTTTAAGTTTTTTTTTATACTACTAAGTTAGCAAACGGACGCCCACCTGATGGTAAGCGGTCATCGTAGCTTATTGACGCTTGCAACACCAGGGGTATAACTCGTTCGTTACCGACCCTGCTAAAATCTCTTCACAACCTTTTTGAACTTCTCTCCTCTCTTTTCTACCGCCTACATGTAACGCCCGTACACCACCCATCCGTCCGCAGTGTTTGTTAATTTCCAGATAAGGAATTTAGTTCTAGTTTTTGTGCGTGCCTGGGCAACCAACATAATATCAAAATTAGCAGCGGAATTTTCCTCCGAAGAACTATCAATTAAATCCAATAATAATGTAACAAACACATTCTCAGGATCCATAATTTTTGTATTCACAAATAAGAACACCCTCTATTTAAAAACTCGTGCGAACGCCAGGCCGACCGTCAATGAAATGAAGGCAAAATATATATTATAGCATCGTCTCCGTGTGTGGGAGCTTGCTATAATTCATATTATAGCTCGGCATATTAATATATATTATAGCTACGTCTGTGATGGGCTTTACACTCAATCTAAAATAACATGTATTGATTAACCCTAAAAAACGCCTAGGCGATGTTAGCTCAGTTGTAGTGACGTTGGATGCCGATACGAAGTTCCCGGGTTCGAATCCTACAATGAGCTTTCAGTGAAGGAAAACATCGTGAGGCGTGTGAAACCATAGCATATTTATAGGGTGCTTTGTAGTACCCATCTGTTGAAAATCTGTCGCCAAGCACCTGTGACAGGTACACCTAAGAACCAGATTCTTCTAAGCTTTGTGTGCTTGTCACCTTCGGCCACATCATCACTTTGCAATACCTTATAACATTCAAGTTGTATTGAAAATAATATAGATTAAAGAGCTTGTTTTTCTATTTTCAGTATTTTTTTGTTTTACGTTCGGGTTTTTTGTTTCTTTTAATAATTTAATTTATTCACTTGACTTTTTTCAGGTAAAATCGCTAGAACTATCCCTAAGAAGTATAAGTAAGGAACTGTAGAACTCACATGCGTGCGAATGGAACTCACTTTTTTTTGATCTGCTGGAAAATGATCTGCTAAGTTCACGAACATCTGAAGTTAAGTAATTATATAATCACAAGTAATTATTTTAAGGCGATGATAGCTCAGTGGTAGTGACGTCGGATACCGAGACGAAGGTCCCGGGTTCGAATCCTACAATGAGCTTGAGCTTTCGGTGAAGGAAAACATCGTGAGGAAACCATAGCACGGTGGTAGGGTACTTTGTAGTACCCGCCTGGCTGGCTACCACCCTCAAGTTGAAAATCTGTCGCCAAGCACCTTTCGGTGTGTTCCGATAGCTGCACTTGAGAGCCAGTTCCTTCTAGGCTTTGTGTGCTTACCACCTTCGGCCGCATCATCACTTACCATGGTGAGATTGCGGTCAAACACAGGCCTATAAATAGTAAAAAAAAAAAAAAAAAAAAAAAAAACATATCCTGGGACATTCCTTACACCATGAGATCCTGGGTAATGACTCAAGTCTAGACAGTTCATGTAGAAACCCATGCTTTGTTCATCAGTAGACATTTAGGGTGCTTGTGTTTGACCATAATCTCACCATGGTGAGTGATGATGTGGCCGAGGGTGGTAGGTACACATAGAAGGGCTCTCAAGCAGTTGTCGGAACACACCATAAGTGCTTGGCGGCAGATTATCACCATGAGGGTGGTAGTTAGCCAGGTGGGTATTACAAAGTACCCTACCACCGTGCTAAGGTTTCCTCACGATATTATAGGAGCTCAGATAGATGTTGAAAAGCATACATAAATAATAGCTTTTTCAATTTTATCATAGACCAAAAAAATCCAGCTGAAATAAAGGGACCATAGATAAGATTTATTGCGTTAGAACCAACACATCCTTCCGCCTCCCGCTGACTTATGAGCAATAAATATAAATAAATGATCAGAATGTGCCACCCGTCACCATTTCCACCAGGTAACCGCGTGCTTACTGCCGAATAGCTCTCGCACATATGATATTTGTTATGTGTACATCCGTGGAAACGACGCCATTTTGTTTTTTCAGCATACCATACTGTTTTAGTATTCCGTACCTGGGCAGAGTTAGGACAAAATAGAGCCCTATTCCTGTCACTGCTGTTTGTTCGTATGTCACGCACGGGCCTCTAGCTCGTAAACGGAATAATTGAAATGTGTTTGTTGGTGTGTCCTTCTTTCACGCTGTCAAAGTCAAAGACATTTATTCAATTTAGGCCCCAGAAGGGCACTTATGAAGGTCACATTTACTGAAGTTACCACCGGTTCGGAACTCGGCCTTCAACTGAGATGAATCCGGCAAGAAACTCAGCAAGGTTACATTTTTTAAATATTTCTGGACAATTTGACTATGGTTCTGTCGCCAAGCACCTATCGGTGTGTTCCGACAGCTGCACTTGACAGCCAGTTCCTTCTAGGCTTTGATGTGCTTACCGCCTTCGACCACATCATCACTTATCATGGTGATATTGTGGTAAATACACAGGCCTACACAAAGTAAAAAAAAAACTTTTTAAATTTTAATTTTTTTTTTCCGGGAAACGGATATTACTAAGGTAGCTTACAAACATGTGGACTGTCTGATGGTAAGCAGTGGTACTCTGTAGGACCACCTAGTTGACTACCATCCTCAACGTGTCTTAGGCCTCCAGTGTCTTCCAGCAACTACCGACAGCCTATTTATTTTTTTCACCACCATTAAGGTTTTGCTAAAAACGCGTCTAACAGCCAAGAACACAATAAAATCCCTTGACAAAGCCAAGTACCTACATCAACACGTTACATAACTATTCATAAGTTTAACTACATTAGCTAACTGGCGGCTGTACTGCGGTTAGCGACATCGTAAAAGTTTACGAGCTGAAACTGTACAGAACACAGTTCTTTACACCATAATGTACCGTTATGTGCGAAATCTTTATTCATTATGTTGCTGAAGGTATACACTGGCCCTGATTCTGTTGTTCACAACTAAACTAATTTTAATCTCACTATGTCTCTTTCTAACAAAGAACATAAGAAAAGGATGTAAGAAATTTAGTCCTGTCAAATTAGTCCAATGCTTGTTTTCAATATAAATTTAGTCGCCATCTATCGCGGTTACGCCTAAATACACGCAAAATAAGACGGCAAAGATTAATTTGACAACTTAAAATATGTTCTATCCTTTTTCAATAATGTTCGTAAGAAAGAGATGAGATGTGACTAAAATAAGTTTAGTGCGATTTACAACAGAATCGGCACCACTGTGACTTTTTATTCGTCTTAGAAACGCAGCCCACATAATGTACACCAATGAATATAAACTAATAATTAAAAAAACTTTTTTGTTTGAGTATTTGTGTAATTAAAAAAAAAACAAATGTTATTCATTATGACGCATGACGTAGTTTTAAACACCCTGTTACGAGCTCCGTGTACTCGACTCGTGCTCTGGGTTGGTATTTTCTACCATTTTATAAGTAAACTTTAAATTATTAACTCGATTTTTCATAATTGTAATAAATTTTAATAATTTCTTTTTAATATACAAATGATATAAAAAAAAAAATGATTAGTACCTATTCATTGGGTACATTATATTAGCTGCGTTTCTAAGACGAATAAAAAGTCACGGTGTATAGCTTGCCACTTGAAGCTGTTATGGCCGGAATAAATTAGGCTAGTTTTTTAAGCTACGATAGGTAGCTAGAAACTTTTAATTCAATTGCTCCTATATGAAAAAATATACGCTATTTTTAACCGACTTAAAAAAAAGGAAGAGGTTTCTCAATTCGACCGTATATATTTTTATTTATATGAAAGCTTACGCGTTTCGTTTAACTTAGCGTAACAGAATCCCACCAAAAACATTCTTATGTAAAATGTTGCCAAGACATGCGCACTGTCAAAAAGTTATCGAATCTCATGTAGAGCCAAGCTTATAACTCTACATGCACTTAATCTACAAACCCTAACTTCACAAACTCAACACTTTAGTCAAAATATGTGCCGTGTCCATATGCGATGGTTACCACTTACCATCAGGTGAACTACCTGCTTGAAACACAAACCTTTCAAGACCAAAGAAGTTGCATTGTAATTAAACAAATTAGGTATAAGACAAACAAAACCGTTATTTCTCTTTTAGCAGGTGAAACTGCTCTTTAATATTCCATGGTATGGTTGAGTACATGGTTTCTCAAATTCAAATTCATTTATTCATTAACAACTTACGTTATGTCTGAATGTTAATACAATATAAAAAAACAAGGAAAATTATAATAATAAAAAAAAAACACAATTACACATTATTACATAGGCAAAACAAAATAATATAAATTCAATCAAATAAAATTCAAATAGAAAAAAAATGCTCATGTCAATTTTTACACACAAAAATAAAATACATATACATTAAGCTTACATGTCAATGAAAAATCCATAAAAACAAAAACAATGTCACATAAAATCTTCAAAAGAATAGCAACACTTTTCCAATAGGAACGCCTTCAGTTTTGCCTTGAATAAGCTGGATTTATAAACAATACACTTCAGTTCAGATGGCAACTTATTAAATACTTGTATAGCCTGATATTGCGGACAATGCTTGACCACATTGAGTTTGGGTATCATTTTGATTTTAAAGTCCATTCTACGTGTATTTTCTCTCTCAATTTTCTCCTCTTTTGTTTCATATTCAGGCAAGTGCTTAACAAAATTAGACATAATAGTTAATATGTAAAGACTAGGTACAGTTAATATCCCCAGGGTTTTAAAATGTTCGCGGCACGACTCTCCTTGAGAAATACGCACAATTGTACGTATGGCTCTTTTTTGTAATATAAAAGCCTTATTGTAATTATAACTATTACCCCATAACTGTATGCTATATCGCAATTTAGACTCAACTAATGCAAAATAAACAGTTTTAAGATGTCTAATATCAACAATATCACGCAGACTTCTTAGAGCATAGCAAGCTGACGTTATTGAATTCTCTATTGCAGTTAATTCATGTTTCCAGTTTAGTAAAGCGTCTATATTTATACCTAAAAATTTTACTACATTTACAAGTTCAATTTTATCTTCATTTAATACAATGTCCAATTCATCATTATTTCTAGCTGTTGTTTTAAATAGCATAACATTAGTTTTTTTGTATTAATATTAAGTTTATTGGCAGAAAACCATCTGTTAAAGGCGTCAAGAGTCAAATTTACATTATTATTAAGCATTTCAATATTATTGCCCCCAACAACAGCATTAGTATCGTCAGCAAAAACTACAAGTGGGATATTAGGGACGGCTTTGTTCATAGAGAGTATCAGATCATTTGTGAATACCAGAAACAGTAGGGGTCCCAATATTGAGCCCTGAGGTACACCGATCGTAACATTTGACAAATTGGACTTATATACATTTTCATTACCTTTGTTATCTATGGATTTAATTTCGACGAACATTTTTCTATTCCTTAGATACGACGAAAATAAACTTGAAACATTTCCTCTAATACCATAATGACTCAATTTTTTTATTAGTAGCTCATGATCGACCATATCGAAGGCAGAACTTAGGTCAAGGAATATCCCAGCAACCTTGAGTTTAGCATTAAGTTTGGTTACTACATCGTTAATAAATTCGTTTACAGCATCTATTGTACCTAAATTTTTTTGATAGCCAAATTGTCTTACATTGAGAACCTTATTTCTATTTAGGTGTAATAGAAGGCGCTGTTTAATTAGCTTCTCAAGCAGCTTTGATAAGATCGGTAACAAGGATATAGGCCTATAATTTTTTGGATCTGTTTTTGTTCCTTTCTTATAGACTGGTACAATTTTTGCTATTTTAAGTTGCTCCGGAAAAACACAGTCATTAAAACACCTATTGAAAAACGTAGATAAGGGCTCTGCAAATATATTTATGTTATCTTTAATAACCGATATTGGTATGCCATCATAACCATAAGATTTCTTGTTTTCCATATTTCCTACAATCTTCTCAATTTCATGTGGTGTAACAGGTGTTAAAACCATATCGTTTATAACACTTTGTGTGCTTTGTTCTAGAAACATGATTGCAAGTTCCTTGTCACATGGAATCTCACTAAAACTGTTATTTCTTCAACCATAATGCGTTTTAACTACAATGACACCCTTGTGCACTTGCTGGTACCTCGTTAAACCATTTTATGTGTTCACTTAGGTACCCTTGCATATCTTACTGCATTTAAATTTATTTATATCATTACGATACGGTATCTGTGATTGGTTTCTAGGCGGCTTGAAAACTACAATAGTAGGTTGACCACTAGCCTACCTCCACCGATCTGCAGTGGTCACGCGTGGCGGAGTATCTGCCTCCCTTTCACCCTCATTTGTGAAAGGAGGCCTGTGCTCAGCAGTGGGACATTATAGGCTGATGATGATCTGTCATTGGTGCTTCTGTTACCTCCGTTTGACGGCCTGTCTATGGGTAGTGTAGAGGGTGTAAGCCAATTTGTGTAAAAAACATAGCAGCAATATTGGTTGCAATATTCCCCTTTTTAACCGACTTCAAAAAAAGGAGGAGGTTCTCAATTCGAATGTATTTTTTTTTATTTTTTTTTTTATGTTTGTTACCTCATAACTCCGTCATTTATTAACCGATTTGGAAAATTCTTTTTTTATTTGAAAGGTTACGCTTCCCGTTTGGTCCCATTGTCATCAGATCAGGATTTGATTACTTCTTAGTGTACTTTGAAGTCGGTTTAAGGTTTTTGTAAAACAGTCCAATTATTCAAGGATTATGACTATGTGCTTGCATATTAAAAAAACGTTTAAAATGTCATTTTCAGGTATCTGTTATTGTCCGGAATAAATCCTTATGTGTGTTCTACCGCTTGTACAACGGAGAGTGTTCTATGTAGTGTTGCCAGGTCCCGTGTGTCAAATTTCGGAACGTAAGGATAAAATAATCGGGATTTTGGGTTTCAAATCGGGACAGCTGCAATTTTTTTTTTCAATATCATTAAATTTAATTTTTTTCATGAAAGTCTGATTTTGGTGAGAAAATTTGAAAACAAAAATATTTTTATGAAGTAACAGCTTAGTTATTTCTGGGGGCACGGGAGTGCCCCCCGCCAAGACAGCCAAGCGAAGCGAAAGGGCACTACCTACCTTTTCTCGAAGCGCTTCGTCGTTTTTTTGAACCCTCATAACTTGGGTTTGGATTATACCAGATAAACAAAATTCTCGGAACATGATGTCAATAGTCAACTTATTAAACATATTAAGTTTCAATAACATAGCTTTTATACTTTAGATTTTATTGATGTCTAAAAAACCCTGATTTCGTCACTGACTCACTGATGATCATCAAAACTCATAGGGTACTTCCTGAAGTCCTAGAAAGCTGAAATTTGGTATGTAAGCTTGTATTAGTACACAAACAACAAAAAAATTATAAAACTTGGAAATTTCAAACAAAAAAAAAACATAAGCAACTTACAAAAAGAAGTGAAATCCCACCAAAAACATTTTCATGTAAAATGTTGCCGCCAAGACATATGGCTCGTACTGTCAAAAAGTTATCAGATCTCATGTAGAGCCAAGCTTATAACTACATGCACTTACTCTATAAGCCCTAACTTCACAAACTCTACACACCGTAGTCAAAATTTGTGGCTTGGCCGTTTCAATACTACAAGAACTATTGAGTAACAAAAAAGCAATGAACAGTGAATACATTTTTCACCTTACTCCCACGTGACGGTAGCGAAACGGCCAAGCCACAAATTTTGACTACGGTGTGTAGAGTTTGTGAAGTTAGGGCTTATAGAGTAAGTGCATGTAGTTATAAGCTTGGCTCTACATGAGATCTGATAACTTTTTGACAGTACGAGCCATATGTCTTGGCGGCAACATTTTACATGAAAATGTTTTTGGTGGGATTCGTTTTTCCTGTCAAAATATCGAATATACTAAGGACTCATGAGGTTGGTGAAAACTCGGGACATTTGGCGTCCCGATCAAGGGTTAATCGGGACGTGTCACCAGACCCCTGAAAATCGGGACGTCCCGCGCAAATCGGGACACCTGGCAACACTAGTTCTAAGGAATTGTTCGATTTGATGCCCACGGCTACCTTCCATCATCGCAACTCTCGCCATCGACGGGGAATCCATTGTTTCGAACTGTGCGTGCTAAAAGGAGCTTCCTTCCGCAGACGCTCAGACTGTGGAATGAGCTCCCCGCCGTGGTTTTCCCAATGGAGTACAGCATGGGGTTCTTCAAAAAGGGTGTGAAGCGGTTTCTTCAGGGTTGGCAACGCGCGAGTGATACCCCTGGTGTTGCAAGCGTCCATAGGCTACGGTAACTGCTTTACCATCAGGCGGGCCGTATGCTTGCTTGCCACCTTAGTGGTATAAAAAAAAAGTATCACAATGGATAAAAATTATTGATATTATGCTTACAAGTCAAAAGTTGGGAATAGAGCCTGCATCCTTGCGATCACATGCTGTTGTTTTGGTCGGCGACAAGCGACCCAGGAGCGGTAGTACAAAATATATATTCCCCAAAAATTGACTTCATTTCATTAAACACTGTAAATATGTTGAGAAACACCTTATTCAATTTGAAATGAAATTACCGCAAAGTATGGTTACTAGGCACGTGCACAGACTAGAGCTAGGCGCAAGCCACCATCGCCCCACCTCTTTATTCCCTCGTACTCCCGTTGAGTATTATATCTACACTTTAGCTTATTACATGATTTTCAAAATTTTACTTTTTTATTTTTATTATTAAAAAAAAATAAAGTATTTTTTTTATATTTTTTTTAGCACCAGTATCATTTGTATTATCGACCCTGAGTCGCTCGTCGCTGACCAAAACAACGATCTGTATAACTGTAATGTATTTCTTTTTTGCCACATATTTGTATACGTTCATAACTTCATACAGAACTCCATGACTGTGTTATTCAAAGTATACAATAACTATTTTATAGCAAGTTTGGACAAGGGGGACCATCAATAGTGATTCAACTTTAACTGAACTAAATTGTCATCTATCAACTATTAGTTCTTGAAAGGGTAGAACGGCGCCGTATCGCTGTAATTCTCATGTATGTCTGTATGCCACGGGTCTCTAGCTCATAAACCTTACAGACTTTGACAAATTGTTATTCCAAACCTCATGATCCAAATTTTTGGAAAAATAAAGTATTTCTTCTACGAAACTAAGAGTGAAGGCTCGTCAACTACATACCAGGCCTTTAAAGTTTATTGTGGCTACGTGACCTGACTGCGCATTACTCTCCTTTCGACGAAGTCAGTTAAAGCCTCATATCTACCCGACAACGACACGTAAACCAATTTAATACGTGCCCTCCAAAGTCATACACGTAAACAAACTTAATTCTGCACCTGGACCTGAAATTTTCAACCTAAATAAGACTTAAAGTGTTTGTGATAAGGCGTGCTGAATATTTTCAGGGTGATCGATTTATTTGTTGTACTCAAACGACCTTAGCACGGATGGAATGTAAGAAAAATATTTAGTAAGCAAATGTGAAGGGGAATAGGTTATTTTGGGTAGGAGGAAAATTTACCTATATTATAGGTAATATGTGTTGAAATCAGAAGAATTCTCTATAGTAAAATAGGTATAGTTGTAAACATTCCAAGGAAAAAATATATTTACCTGTGAAACGTATAATTTTGTGGGTTATTTCTTTCTATGCACGTCAACTTGCTCACGAAACAAGATAAAATGTAAGGTCAGTACGGGGAAGTGCGGCGATGGGGTAAGTGCGGCGGGTATTCATTTCGCAGAATCTAACAGAGATATTGACTATTTTGCCATCTAGAGATCAATGCAGTATTAAAAATTCCGAAAACATACTTTGGATGGCGTTACTGCAACAAGCAAATATGGAACACCATTTTAATTTCACACTACCATTCTACTCTGCTTCAAAGTTGGCACGTGTTGTTTGTTGTGCTGAGAAAATTCAGTTTTTGGCAGAAAATCGTTAATTTGCCGTATGTAAGTATTTCTTTGAATTATTAACTCGATATTTATGTAAATAACTTACGTTTATCTCGTAAAATACGCTTAAGAGGACTCAATTCGTAATACTTTTCATACAAAACCTCTGTACTTATTATGGCGTTGTTAAACATTTCTCGTTAGATGTTTTGAACAAATTACTATCTTGTGCACTATATCTAGCCGTGTATCTAGGCGTAATTTAAAAAAAGTGTGAATCAAATTCAGTCAAAGCCTCCGAAAAACAGCGTTTTTGCCTGAACTTTGGCCATATCTAATGTACCTATAAATTGTAAAAGTAAAAAAAAACATTTAGATACCAGGCTTGCAAATTTATTGGAGATTCTAAATAATTAACTTTTTTTTCACAAACTTGTAAGATTTTTTTCACAAGAAGTATACTCCTGGAACAAGTTTTATGAATGCGAAATCATGAATGACGACCTAGCGAAGCGGCCGCGAGTGATCAGCGGAATTTACCGACTGATAACCGACGGCTCTGATGCTGTCTCTCTTTTTTCGCAGTCAAACATTACGTTGGATGAAACAACAAGCTTTTAGACTATGCTTGCGTTGAAGTTGCGCCGGCCACAGAGGGCCACCTTAAACTACCGACTTGAAACTATATCCTAAAACAGCAGTATTCGGGAAAGTGCGGCTGTCATACTTTGGACAAGTGCGGCACCGCGCACTTGTCCCAAATACAGTGATTGTAAGCGTCTCTTTCTCTCTCGCATAGTGTTCATAAGGATTATGACGTTTTAATGAACGTAGAGTAGGTACAACTTGGCGATGATGTCCTGGGTTCAAATCCTACGATGAGCATGAGCTTTCGGTGAAGGAAAAAATCGTGAGGAAACCATAGCACGTAGATTACTTTTTAGTACCCACCTGTCGTTGCCAAGCTACTGGTGATGGCTACTTTCGCCTACTTGCATTACCATGGAGAGTTGTAGTAAAATATTCTAACTTCCACAAACAGTGGCGTAGCAAGGAGCGATAGGGGCGGCCCCCACCGGGTGGCACCCGACTGTGAAATATAAAACTTAGGAACACAACCTTTAGATTTCTCATGTGACGTCTTCGTGGCGACGATTTCTTGCCATTAATTAGCCATAAAATAGCGGTACTTCGTTTTATATCCTAAAGAGAAACGGCGTTATAGAAGAATCTTGTTCTATATTTAAGAGCTTTGCTCATGTCGGTGTAGCTTTTTCCATTCTACTCTATCATTAGCTATATTTTGCACTTCCTTATACGACACGACGTCTATTTTTGCCTTCACTTGATCTATTTAACTTATTCTTGGTCTTCCAGTCTTCCTCTTCCTCGCTTTCCCTCAATCTTTCCTTTTGTATTGTATTTAATAAATTCGTCGTGTCGTATAAGATGGCCAAACATCTTTCCCCTCAATATAATATAATAATAGAAGAATCAATAGAATAAAAATCATTAATCATAGTTTGCATTTATACATATTTTTTTTCCTTTTAAAGGCCTGTGTTTGACAGCAATCTCACCATGGTAAGTGATGATGCGGGCGAAGGTGGTAAGCACATAAAGCCTAGAAGGAACTGGCTCTCAAGTGCAGCTATCGGAACACACCGAAAGGTGCTTGGCGACAGATTTTCAACTAGAGGGTGGTAGCCAGCCAGGCGGGTACTACAAAGTACCCTACCACCGTGCTATGGTTTCCTCACGATGTTTTCCTTCACCGAAAGCTCAAGCTCATTGTAAGATTCGAACCCGAGACCTTCATCTCGGTATCCAACGTCACTACCACTGAGCTATCATCGCCTTAAATATATCTATTATATATATCATATATTATTTTAAACAATTTTATTTTTTGGCCAGACATCACGATTTCCGCACCGGGTGCCACCCATACGCCACTGTTCACAGACCAGTAGTTAATCGATGGTAACTTCCTTCAAATTAACGGATAACACTAATTTCTAAATTATGCGTTGCGTTGCGGGTGCAGTTTCAAATAAACCTGATTAATTATAATTTTACACTGGGTCCAGTTCCCGGGGAAAAGAGAGTTGTTCCGAACTGGCCACCGCCGCTTTAATGACACCGGTGCGTATAATTTTCCAATTTTCCATTAGATGCGGTTAGTGTTGTACTGGGATTATCGATTTTTAAGAATGTAAGAGCGAAATAATCATTATTGATCTACTCTGCAACATAATTTCGTTTTTTATTATGCACAAAGATTTTTATATAATGTTTTGCAAAAAAAAAATAACATACATACTTTGCCATAATATAATTAATTGTTATGCAAATATTAAATTAATTACAATGAAACACATTAATTAACGATTGGATGAGCGACATACCACAATTAAAATTACTAAAAAGAAATAAAAAAAAAACAAAAACACCTTTTAAATTCTATAAAATACAAACTTATTTTTGGTGCCGATGAAAATAACTTTTTGAACTAAGTGAACTATAACTTTGTACATGCTATGGAAAACACACTGTGTGTGGTCCGACACGCACTTGACCTGATTTTTTATTCCTTTTTGCTTTCTGGGTTTTTATTTCTTCTGTTCAAAATCAAAATCAAAAAGTAATTTATTCAGTTTAGACCCTAGTAAGGCACTTATGAACGTTACATACAGTTGAATTTACCACCGGTTCGGAATACACTTAAACTTAGAAGACTCCGGCAAGAAACTCAGCATGTTTTTTTTTTGTTCTATTATAAAATACTGTATTTCCACAAATTAATTTATTAATTTAATGTAATCTATGGAAAATATTTTTATAGTTATTTCTTCCCTATCGATATAAATGAGCCCAACACTAGTAGTGGTATTAACAAAACCAGTTAATAGATAGCTCATGATATGTAGCAACTCTAAATGATGTCGTTTAAACTCAACTTGCATTAATTTTATTTTATGAAAAAAATATAGTACATTGTCAAGTGCGAGAATAAACTAGAACTGTGGATTCCGTAGTAGATAAATAAAAATCTGAGATATTCTTCTCATAAGGCCATCTGATCCCAAACCAAACTAAGAAGAACTAGTTTTTTAACCCAGAAACCTGATTTAAATAAAAAAAAATTAACCTTGCTGAGTTTCTTACCTGTTCTTCTGAGTTGAAGGCCAACTTACGACCTGGTGGTAACTACAGTAGCTTTGACCTTCATAAATGCCCTACTTTGACCTAAATTGAATAAGGGCCTTTTGACTTTGACCCAGACTTTGATTTCACACTCATTAAACAATATACATGTTCACTAAATGCACTGTTTGTCCTGTGGAATAGTAGCCAGGGTTCACGCCAATCGACTCAATGGATAAGTTGAAGAAATTCCTAAAGATATTCCAGCACCTTTAAAGGCAAGAAAATGTGTTTTTATTACCAAAAATTTCGCTCGTTGGTTTCCTCTTCATTCACGCAGCAACTGAGCATAATCGACGTGATTTTTTTCATAGACTTACTGCCAGTTTCTGAAAGCCAAATCAAAGTTAATCTATCATCAAAACTGTTGCCGTCTTTGTCGTTTCAGACGTCATAGACAATGACAGGTATACTTTTAACAAGAGATTAATTTTGATTTGGCTTTCAGAAACTGGCAGTTAGTTTATTAGCCGAAGAGTGACATCTTTTTACCCCTATCGGTAACTACTAATCTGTGGGGGATGGTAGGGTACTAAACCCCTCATAATAAAGTTATCAAATGTTGATTAACTAAAATTCCGAAGTCTTTATCTGACAGGTGACATTTGGTGATCGAAACAGTTAGATGGGGCACACTATTACACTGATTTAGTTAAAAAGCGATTATGAATAAGGGGGCTAGAGTTTATTGTAATAAATTCTGGGCCCCGAATCATACGTCTTCGATATTAATGTCACATAGACATTTACCAAAAAACATGGCCGAAATCTTAAAAATTCTATACATTTTGACAGAAAACCGCCATGTTTTTCGTCAAATGTCTATTCGACATCAATGTCGAAAGCGCGAGAATTGGAGCCAAGATTTAGATTTTCTTTTACTGTGTCTATTAATCGTTTCTATACGAATAATACATGGCACAATATAAAAGCAAGGTTCCACATTCCTCTGTCCCGTGATCACTTTAATTCAATCACTCCACTACTTTCCGAGATAATTGGACAAAATAAGGGTTTTCTACCTGACGGAACTAATTACAATTGGTTTAATTCAGAATCGGTCGAAAATAACGCACGAACGCTCTCATTGTGCCAAACGGACTGCGTGGGTCACATTGATAAGGGTTCCCATAGTTTGCCCAGCGAACCCCAAAAAGTTTAATATTACCAGAGGTCGCTCTGACTTTTTATTATTATTTTGTTAGGATAAATATACAAAACGAGCTATTCAACTTGGAATGAGCTCCTAAATTGTAAAAGTCTTATTTTGATGCATTCTTTTAGCATCACATTTATTTTTATTAGAATTTTTCTTTTTTTCTTTATAAGATTAATTTTGGAATGAGCTGTCTGTTGTTTATTTTTGCTTAAATTAGTCCTCATAAACAATTGCATACAATATTAAACATTATGTGAATTTGCTCTTTTAAATTTGTTAGGCGTTTTTAATTACTCACAATCAAGACGTCCGCGACGGGAAAATTTTCACCCGTACGTTTTTGACACAGAAATCAGAATAAATACTTCGGTAAGTTTTTGACTTACCGTAAATATGGACACAGCGTTCTGCATCCTCGAATGCCAGGTTCGAATCCTTTCAATGAGCTTGAGCATTCGGGAAGGAATCGCGAGGAAACTATAGAACGGTGATAGGGTACTTTGTAGTACCCACCTGGCTGGCTACCACCCTCAAGCTGAAAAACTGTTACCAAGCACCTATCGGTGTGTTTCGACACCTGCACTCAAAAGCCAGTTTCTTCTAGGCTTTGTATGCTTACCACCTTCGGCCACATCATCACTTACCATGGTGAGATTGAGGTCAAACAGTCAAAAAAATACTCCCTTTGGAAACAGCGACTAAGTATGGACCTAACTTTGCTGAGTTATTTGCTGAATCTTCCAGTGGAAGCTTCATATTTGATAAGTGCACTCCTGATCTAAACTGAATAAATGGTTTTCCAGCACAATCAACTTTACTGACTAATCAAATCAAAAAACTAAAATTGTACAACCTAGCTTGTTTGTGGAGACATCGTTGCTTAATAACAAGTAGGTGTATCGATTGAAGACATGTCAGCACCCGGGTGGATATTGTACGCATCCGGAATATTCCGGATACTTACCGGATCGAATACAATTAGTTGTAACGTGTAAACATCCCCTCGTCATGTGACAGCTGTTTACATTACACCGCGTTTGAGGATTGAGACGCTGTTTGGTTGAAAGTGCTTTTGATAAAAAACATCACGAAATGTGTTATTTTTCAATATTTTCTTCGCTCTTTTGTGAATGTTATCTATAAGTCTTTAGAAAAACGTCATACATTATAATTGCGAATGTGTTTGTTGGTCTGGCTCTTTATTACGCAGGAACGGAATAACGAAGCGCTCGTGGTGTAGCATGATTACTTAACCGTTCATCAGCAAAGTTAAGCTACCACCGTTGTGGTCGGTACCTGGATGGGTGACCGCCTAATGGTATATCAAATCTAACGTTACCGTGCTTTGGAAGGCACCTAAAGCCGTTGGTCTCGGTTATCACTTAATTGTGATAGTCGTTAAGCTAGTTGGATACCTCCTAGGCGGCTTGAAAAATTCCAACAGTAGGTTGACCACTAGCCTACCTCCACCGATCCGCAGTGGGCACACGTGGTGGAGTATTGCCCATTCCCTTTTACCCTCATTTGTGAAAGGAGGCCTGTGCTCAGCAGTGGGACATTATAGGCTGATGATGATGATGAAAAACGGACACGCGTGATTTTTTAGATAGGCCGGAGAGTAACATAATTATAAACATAGGTAAAATTGCGTCTCGTCCGCCTGATGGTAAGCGGTTACCGTAGCCTATGGACGCTTGCAACACAAGGGGAATCACTTACACATTGCTTCACACCCTTCTTGAAGAACCCCATGCTGTACTTCCTTGGGAAAACCACGGCGGGTAGCTCAATCAGCTAATTCCACAATCTGAGCGTCCGTCACAGTGCGGGACCATTTTGGTTCTACTTAGCGTGAATATGAATGGTGGATCAGTTTTAACTAAATGTGGGGATGTTTTAATGGATTATGCACAGATATACATCTAAATAGATGACGTGAGTGTATTTACTTCGCGTGTCAAAAATCTGTGCAAAAATGGGGCACAATGTTGTTCTTTAGAAACTATTTCGCGCGGACAGGGAACTCGCATAAGGCTGCATGTCCACAAGATATGTGTAGCGAGGGATATGTTTAGCTGACAAATAGGATAGCTTCATTTTCACGTTAAAGTCTAATGCCAGCCTAACTAAATCAATCTTGTAACATTATGATAGGTACAAAAAAAGTTACACGCTTGGTTTGCATACGGATGGAGGGACTTGCGTTATCTATTTAGATTTATATCTGTAATATTATCCCCGCTTTTTAATATACCTAGTTAGAATTCAAGTGCTCCATCAAACCCTATTCGACTCCACTCCGACACATAACGTTTCTTGATATGCCAATTTACTTATAAATAATGTAAAATATCCTTAATTAATCGTCCAAATAAGGGTAAAAAAACCCTCTCTAAAACATTGCGTATCCTAAAACAACAAATTTATAAGACGAAAGGATATTTATTCTGCTTTCCAATATCCGTAAATACACGGTTTTATTTTCATGTAATGGGTAAATATGACGTAATATTATTATTGGCATACAATTTATATTATTATATTAATATATATTAATCCTTAAATGCTGCATTTACACCGTACCCTTCGTATTCTTAACGACTTAAAAAATGTAAATACTTCAGAATGTATTTTTTTCTATGCTTTGCGATACTGTATTTTATTGAGTACTTGCTTTGAATTAAACATATTTTAGTTGAAGGCACGTAATGTCCCGAACAACTACACAAACCAAATATCTGTGTAATGAATGTATCTTCAGATTATTTGTATAGGTTACTTCTATTTGATATGGAAATATTAAAATTGTAACGCCTTGAATTTTTTTGTGTAAAGCAAATTTCTAAAGTATTTATAGACAACTTATGACTACTCTGACTCTAGGAGATTAAGTTACTGAAAAGAGCCATCATGGTCTATTCGCTACGGTGTAAATGCAGCCGAGGGTAAACTTTAGAAGATATTACCTATTCATGATTCCGTTTCTCGGGTGGTTTGTGTTTGAGAACATCTCCTAATAAACATGGCTTAATATTGGATCCACACTCGGAAGTCGGAACATATTAGTTTACATTTGGAATTCAATATACATTATGTACATAACAATACATTATAGGTATACAATTCAATCCGAGATTTTCTTCGGGATTTATATGAATATATGTAAACCCAGATTCGGGACACGCAGCAATGTTCGTGCACACAAATGCAACGACAATCTGACGATGCCAACTGGCCCGTCATATTTCATTAATTACTATTTACTCCAGTTATTTAAATCGTATTTAGAAACTTTTTATGTCTTCACTTCCCGTTGTTTCAGACGTTTAAGGCGCCGATTCCACAGAGAGAGTTCTAGAGTTCCACGTTCACTACTGTACATACAGCGAGCGAGAGTTCTAAAGGTAAATAGGCAAATTTGTATGGAGCTTGTCCTATTGGCGGCCAGCAGTAATTTCTATGATTTTTATTAGGCTATATACCTATAACAAAAATATGAAAGCTTATTAGGTACTTTCGTGAATTTAAAAAAAAGTTATAGAGTATTGAAGATTTAGGAAATAATTGGAGATATTATGAAATTGCGAAGTAGTTGCATTAAATGTAATCAGTGTGCAATGATCAAGCAAAGGCGCCGCATGTGAACGCGGAACTCAGAACTCTGAACTCGGAACTCTAGAACTCTCTCTGTGGGATCGGCGCCTTAGAGACATATCAAAATGAGAGTTCTTCATTCAAACTCAAACAACACTAGAAGCCACCTTTACGAAATCGAGACAACTTTCCATTGCACTGCCTATAATTTTCGTAGTGGAATATTGTTGTATAGATATAGATATTGGCTGGAAACCGCAAGCTCGGGGCGGGGTCGGACTGGTTGAGCAATACATCAGCCAGCAAGCGGCAAGTTACAACCTTTCTAATGATCCGTCGGCGCCCGCGCCGCCGCAAGAAAGTGCACATAGGACATAGGACGTAACTTTGACGGAAACTATAATAATCTAGTTTTTTTTAAATACTAAACTAACTTGGTAAACAAGCATATTGCAACGCATGAGGCATCACTCACACATTACCGATCTTTCCCCCCTCCCCAATGAGCTCTGTCGACCTTACTCACGCGCAGGAACACAACATAGAGTGTAAAGTGGAGGTACATCCTCAGTTAAGCTGCTCTTTGAGCGAACTAACGCTTATGTCCTACTTCTATTAAAAATCTATCTTCTCTCTCTCTTTTGAAACGTTTTTAGGTAACTTGAAAAAGTTTTTTCTTCAGAACCGTACAGGTACTCAGGACCTGCCCTCCCCGCGTGACGCTATGATACTCTTTCCCAGCACCCCTCAGAGCTATCATTGTTGCTTTTTTGGATGTCTTGGTGATTTTGTAGATTAGTTAGGACTCCTCTTGGGTATAGGCCTCTAGTGTAGTCCATTAGTCTTCATCTTTTTCGAGTATCATCCAGTTCTTTGTTTTTTAATTTCACACCCACACAGCATACAAGTTGTCAACTTGGTCTCCTAGTGCCTCGTACATGGCGTTAGGACATACCCCCCTTGTTAACTTCCCCCCTTGTTACTGAGATTTTCTATAGTGGCCACCTCTACCAACCTCTCGGTCATAAAAGACGGCACACTATACCAGGCAACCCCTTACGAGGCGTCTGGGACCATCTGCGGTAGGTCACGCCGCCGGAGTACTCGCCCCTGGTACTCAAGAGAAAATGTGAGTCGCACCGTGATTACTCACTACCATTTGTCCAGAATGGTACCGGAGCTGTAAAGCCGCTCACAACACGCACCCCAGCACGCCAGCACTAGCACGAGCACTAACGCAGACCGCGCAGCGCAAGCACCGGCACCAGCGCACCTTGTTGGTGCTAGCGGATTCAATCCCCGTTAGGGACGCCAGATAAGCTGGTTCCCATTTCTCCAGAATGGTCCCGGAGCTGTCATGCACGCTCACCTCCCGAATACGAATCCACGCATCTACCCAATGCCTGCAGCTGGGTTGCCGGAAAACTAATCCAACGGGTAGTCCTCTACTTTCTATCCAGGAAAGTGCCGGAGATGCAGTTCGCTCACAGGTGGCCCTTTGCCTTAGGTCGGTAATTTCAGACACTTGTTGCGCGCGAGGAATGACGCACGACCAACACATAGTCGAGCAAACAACATGCCACTCCTCTGCAACCACCACATAGACCACCGCGAGTCCAATCCCAATGTCAGGTTCCACCTTTGCGCTTGCAATGGTGGAGGGCCAATCTGACCCCGCGTACCCTTATCCAAACAGCCGGACCCGTAGTTCCAGCTGCGAATCCCATCTGTTCGGGTCGTACAGACGTGGCGTTAACTCAATGGCGTTAGGACAATACGCAATAAATAAAATATTAAATAGATAGGTATCCAGTAACGTTCTCAAGCTGTGACCTTTATAGGCGCCGGGTACAGTTAGGGCCGGCGCACGCGCAGCCCGCGGCCTGCCCTTTGTGACGATCTGATCCACGTGATTGCTGTGCCCTGTGGTCAAGCGTGAACTGTACTTTATCATGATAGTATACTTCATTATGTGATCTATGCAGTTAATGCCGTTCAGATCAGGTTAAGGGTTTAGTTCAAGACATTGATTGAATTTTAGTACCTTATTTTATGAGATCATCACCATGATAACTCAGTGGTAGAGACGTCAGATATAGTGTCGTAGGTTGTGGGTTCGAATCCTATCGGTTTTCTACAGGATATATTTTGGAGAGTGTGCGCCTTTCAAGGGACTTTCAAGGCCAGAGTGAAAAGGTTCCTTCTGGGTAAACGTGTTCCATCTTAGGCTTCGTCCCTTATGGACGGGTCAGTGGCCAAACGCAAGCCCATTTAATAAAAAAAAATATCGAAATAAATTCAGCGCTTTTTGAAAATATCAACACAAATTAGGAATATATAAAATTTTCTACATTATAGTATGTGTGTTATAGATATACGACGAGAACCTTCGTTTATTTTGAAGAACCCTAATAAACGAACAGTCGATACGTATGTATGTTTAAAGTAGAAACTTATTAACAATTTGACCTCAAAAATGTTGATAGTGAAACCCATTGTATTAGACAAAGAGCTCGCTACACAGGCCTTGGTATTTGATAACGTGTAATTTTTCATATTTTATTAGATAACTAGTTATGCCCACGGCTCCGTTTACTTGTTTATTTTTATCTGAGAATTGATTTATTAAAATGGTTACTGTAAAGCCAAAAGCTTTACCTAGAGGTTTCTCGCTAGGTAACTCGCAGGTAACTCGTTGAAAATCGCATATAATTCTGGGCATAATCGAAAATATGCGAGGGCATCATCAGACAGATATTGATGTTTATACCTAATATTATACCTATATTAAATTAAAGGGTCCGAAACGAGAACATTCGTAGGAGAACAAAAATTACCGATATAGCTCGTAGAGTTAGTAAGCTGAAGTGGCAATAGGCAGTGCACATCGCTCGAAGAACCGATAACCGATGGGAAAGGAAGGTTCTCGAGTGGCGACCACGTAATGGAAAGCGCCGTGTGGGACTACCTCCCACCAGGTAGACCGACGACCTGGTCAGGATCGCTGGGCTCCGCTGGATGCAAGCGGCCCAAAACCGTTCCAAGTGGAAGTTAATGGGAGAGGCCTGTGTTCAGCAGTGGACTTCCTTAGGCTGATATGATGATGATGATTAAATTAAATGGGATTGCATTTGGCCACTGACCCGCCCATAAGGGACGAAGACGAAGCCTAAGAACACGCTTACTCAGAAGGATTTCACTCTGGCTTTGAAAGTCCCTATATTGTATGAGTTAGGAAACACAGACGCTGGAGCAAGTTCCACTCCTTTGCTGTCCGCATTATAAATGAGGATGCAAAACGCTGTGTCCGCATTTTCGGTATGTCAACCGGCGTCTTCTGGTTCGGTGTAAGAATGGCGATGGTGGAATTAGGTTGAACTGCGATCAATCTGCGATCAGTTTTTTCTCATCATGGTTAGGATTGTGTTCTTAGAGTGGTAGAGCATAGCATTTTTTCGCTCAAAGAGCAGCTCGACTGGGGAAGTAGATACCTCCACCTTATAGAATACCGCAGCCAAATAACTTTATGTTGTGTACCAGCGCGTGAGTAAGATTGCCAGAGCTCGCTGGGGGTGGAAGGGTCGGGAACGCGTGTGTGATGCTCCGGGTGTTGCAATTGTCCCTTGTGATGCAACACCTGGGGCATCATAAGCGTCCATACGGCTACGGTAACCGCTTACCACCAGGTAGACCGTATGTTTGTTTGCCCATTTATTTAAAGCTGTCAAATTAGTCTTAGCCGTCTTCATTTGCGGGTATTTAGACGTAACCGCGATAGATGGCGACTAAATTTATATTGAAAACAAACATTGGACTAATTTGACAGGACTAAATTTCTTACTTCCTTTTCTTAAGTTCTTTGTTAGAAGGAGACATAGTGAGACTAAAATTAGTTTAGTTGTAAACAACAGAATCAGCACCATTGGCTCTCAAGTGTTGCTTACACACTCGTAGCTTATTGGCGACAGATTTTCAACATGAGCGACGGTACCAGCCAAGCGGGCACTACCAAGTATCTTCTTGCCTTCACTCCATTTTTGAAGACCAGACTCCCGGTATCTAGAAACAAAAACACCAATTATATTACAAACTTACAGTCTTAATAGCTTTTAACATAAAAAAAATCTCGTTATTATTAACAATTTACTTTTGAGTGTGTCCTACCAAAGTCGGTTGAGATGATAAGAAATCATTAAAAACTTTGGTATTTCAATCTGTACGACGTGAAACCCGCCGAAACTTTTTGTGTAATCTTCAGATCCCAGAGGCGGGATGTACTTCGCGAAATTTTGCCAGAAATAAAAATAAACAACGTCATGAAAATTATGGGACTAGAAAAAAAATACTTGTTTTTCTTCGGGTATGGAAATGTAAAAACACGAGCGTGGAGAGTGAGCGCGGGTTCCGCAGGATATTGTTTATTTATTTACGCATTATACTCTGTATATGGCACAATATAAATCCTTATTATAAAATAAATTATTATTATATCATAAATAACATTCGGGAAATTATATTTCAGAGTTAAAAAAGCGTAAAAAAGTAGTTGAGTAGTTGAGGCGTGAAAGCATAACGAACAAACGCACATTCGCATATTAAGTAAGGATAGTCGAAAAAAAAACCAAATTGTCCACTATCGAATAACGGCAGATAATTGCATAGACCTTCTATGCAATTATCTGCCGTTATTCGATAGTGGACAATTTGGTTTTTTTTTCGACTATCCTTACTTAATATGCGAATGTGCGTTTGTTCGTTATGCTTTCACGCCTCAACTACTCAATGGATCATCATGAAATTTGGCATGCAGATAGCCTATGGTATGGAGAAGGACATATTTATCCCGGGAACGCGGGTGTAACCGCGGGAGACATTTTACTGTACTACAGCTTAGGTTGCTCGTAGTGTAGCATGATTAGCCGTTCTTAATCGATCGGCAAAGTTAAGCTACGCCTGTCGTGGTCGGTACCTGGATGGGTGACCGCCTAGTGGTATTTCAAATCGAGCGTTTCCGTGCTTCGGAAGGCACGTAAAGCCGTTGGTCCCGGCTATCACTTATTTGTGATAGTCGTTAAGCTAGTTGGATGTTTCCATGGCGGCTTGAAAAATTCCAACAGTAGGTTGACCACTAGCCTACCTCCACCGATCCGCAGTGGGCACGCGTGGTGGAGTATTGCCCATTCCCTTTCACCTTCATTTGTGAAAGGAGGCCTGTGCTCAGCAGTGGGACATTATAGGCTGATGATGATGATGACAGCTTAGGTTAGATATTGTTTTTAAGAATATTCTAAATACCATCTATACATAGAAAATTTCCTAGAGGACTTACGGACTTCCTCAGTTAAACACCTTCACACGATAATATTATGGTCATTTTGATACGTAACCCTAAAAAGACTCCCACTTTCATCCACCATTTTCTCATTCCCTTCATTACTTAAAGGGCGGGTAGGAAACAATAACGCATCCCTATAGGATAACTTTTTCAAACTACCTTCACAGTTCCGGTGCCCTTTATCTTCCGGCGTAAATATATTTTTCTACGAAAGAATAATACAACTGTATCTCTGCGTAATTGTTTTGGTTAAGATCAAAGGGCTCGGCCGCTGGTTATTGTCGAATGTTACGCTATTGTAGCTATTTTTGATGATACGTAATTAGTTTTTTTCTAGGATCAAAGATGGTTATTATTGGGCAATGATGAGTGAGGAAAGACAAAGAATCTTTTCTCTGAGGGCCTACTACGATAAACGATACACGATAGTCCGATCATCGTTGTCAATTTCGTCTGGAAGTTGGTAGCTGCACTCTGCACAAGTGCACCTTGCTCATGCTTATACAAAAGCCAGTAGGTCAATAATTGTGTGTTTTATATTTTTATGGTTATTATTTTTTATTTATTTTCTTGTTCTTTTTTCGTCTGTATCTATGCTTAGGTATATCTTTTTTATTGTTAATTATTTGGAAAAAAAGCCAAACATAGTCAGATTGTCCAAAAAATATATAAAAAATGTAACCTTGCTGAGTTTCTTGCCGGATTCTTCTCAGTTGAAGGCCGAGTTCCGAACCGGTGGTAACTTCAGTAAATATGACCTTCATAAGTGCCCTTCTGGGGCCTAAATTGAATAAATGGCTTTGTCTTTGACTTTGACTTTGCATTAATTAGCCCATAGAATTGGTCAAAATTTACGTCTCGTCAAGTGCTGCAATTCTATTGGTTAATATTTGTCAACGATGATCGGACTATCGTGTATCGTTTTTCGTAGTAGGCCCTCTGCTCTGTCGTGATGTTTTTTTTAAATCTATAAGGTTGTTCAATGTAGGTACACGATATTATAGAAATGAGCTTGCTCAGTGTGTAATATGCGAGATCTTTTTGGTTCCAATGTGTGAGGATGGAATCACCGTTGATGGCGAGAGTTGCGAGGTGGCCGTGGCTTCAAATTAAACAATTCTTCAGAAAACTGTCCGTTTTAAAAGCGGTTGAAAAAACAAAAGGAGGCAGTCTCCTCAGACTGAGGGGCTCTAAACCGTTTGTGAGCTCGGGATGATCGGGCTCATCGACAATTCAAATGGCAAGTTGCTTAACCGAGTTTATATCTAGACAGTGACAGTGGGCAAACAAGCATACGGCCCGCCTGGTGGTAAGCGGTTCCTAGCCTATGAACGGGCCAACGAGGCATCTTTCTCGCGGTAACCCCCCTTCCTCACCGATGAGCTCTGACAACCACTCACTCACGTGTAAGTACACAACCTTTAGTTATTTCGTGCGGTGTTCCGTAAGTAAAAAAAAAAAAAAAAAAAGTAGGGAGTTTTTCCACAGTCAAGCTGCTCTTTGAGCGAATAATCGCGATGCTCTACCTGTCTTCAACATAAAAGATTCTTATGTAAGCCGGTACCTATATATAAATTGCGTCAGCTACACTTGAGAGCCAGTTCCTCTAGGCTTTGTTTGCTTACCACGTTCAGCCACATAATCATTGACCATGGTGAGATTGCGGTCAAACAGAGGCCTATACACAGTACACAGTATAAAAATCCCACCAAAAACATTTCTATGTAAAATCTACTGTCAAAAGGTTATCAGATCTCATGTAGAGCCAAGCTTATAACTCTACATGCACTTACTCTACAAGCCCTAACTTCACAAACTCTACACCTTAGCCAATATATGTGGCTTGGCCGTTTCGCTACCGTCACATGGGAGTAAGGTGAAAAATGTATTCACCGTTCATAACTTTTTTGTTATTCAATAGTTTATTAGATTAGTAGTATTGAAACGGCCAAGCCACATATTTTGACTACGGTGTGTTGAGTTTGTGAAGTTAGGGCTTGTAGAGTAAGTGCATGTAGAGTTATAAGCTTGGCTCTACATGAGATCTGATAACCTTTTGACAGTACGAGCCATATGTCTTGGCGGCAACATTTTACATAGAAATGTTTTTGGTGGGATTTCACTTCTTTTTGTAAGTTGCTTATTTTTTTTTTGTGTGAAATTTCCAAGATTTATAATTTTTTTGTTGTTTGTGTACTAATACAAGCTTACATACCAAATTTCAGCTTTCTAGAACTTCAGGAAGTACCCTATGAGTTTTGATGATCATCAGTGAGTCAGTGACGAAATCGGGGTTTTTTAGATATCAATAAAATCTAAAGTATAAGAGCTATGTTATTGAAACTTAATATGTTTAATACGTTCACTATTGACATCATATTCTGAGAATTTTGTTTATTTGGTATAATCCAAACCCAAGTTATGAGGGTTCAAAAAAACGACGAAGCGCTTCGAGAAAAGGTAGGTAGTGCCCTTTCGCTTCGCTAGGCTGTCTTGGCGGGGTGCACTTCCGTGCCCCCAGATACGTGAAGAGAAATTTTCGGACCCCTTCAAAAGCAGTTTATGTGGAGAAAGAATCCAGAAAGCATATTTTTTGGGCAATTTTTTTTATCACTTAGTTACGGTCCACTAGAATTAATAACTTTTTTTTATAATTAAATGGGCTTTCGTTTGGCTACTGACCCGCCCATAAGGGACGAAGACGAAGCCTAAGATGGAACACGCTTAGCCAGTAACCTATTCACTCTGGCCTTGAAAGTCCCTAGATTGTATGAGTCAGAAAACATAGACGCCGGAAGCAAGTTCCACTCCCTTGCTGTCCGCATTATAAATGAGGATGCAAAACGCTGTGTCCGTATTTTCGGTATGTCAACAATGTACGGGTAAAATTTTTCCCGGGTTCTTGTGAATACCTACCGTAAGTCAACAGACACCACATAAACATTACCACGTTGTTATGTAAGTAATACTTATGTACCTACCGTGCCGGAGTGTCGAGTAACTACCGTAACACCGCGTTAGTTTATTATGTTGCACCATTAAAATATTTCCATAGCAGCGCTCGACCAATATGGTACAAGTAGTACCCAATTAATATGGCTTACCGATGTACCTGCGCAGAAAATACATTTTCAAAGCGCGGGAAACGCTATTGGCTGAATGCTGCCGTCATGTTAGCGCGCGCCGTGCGGAGGGGCGTGACTTGCGAGTGGGACGGAACTAACAGCTGCAGTGTATTATGAACCTTATAGTAGTGATCTAAGGTTGATTGTAAGTTTTAAGCATTCTTTCGTTAATCTTCGGGGCCATACTTTCTTTTCTGTGCGAACGAAGATTCACGACGCGCCATATAAGTTGGGTAATACTGTACGGTTGCTGACTACTGACATGTCTTATTTATTTGATTTTGATTTTTAGTATACGAGAAAGGCGTATAAAAAGTCAAAGTCAAAGTCATTTATTCAATTTAGGCCCCAGAAGGGCACTTATGAAGGTCACATTTACTGAAGTTACCACCGGTTCGGAACTCGGCCTTCAACTGAGAAGAATCCGGCGAGAAACTCAGCAAAGTTACATTTCTTAAATATTTTTTGGACAATCTATTTCTCCAAAAAATAAGAGGATTCAGTAGCCCAGTAGCGTCCAATGTCCAAGCTACTGGGTATTGGACGGAAATATTTTACAGTGGTAGTACCCACATGGTATACTACCACTACACGAAATTTCATTCAAACCCGTTTCCCCAAGGTCGTGCCGTCCCCTGTTAGTAACATGGGCATAACCGTCGGGCAAAAACTAAATGAAAAAAAAAAAGTTTAAAATAACTAGATATCTTCATATTATTATTATCCCACCAAAACATTATCATGTAAAATGTTGCCAAGACGAGACCAAATGCCTCGCACTGTCAAAAGGTTATCAGATCTCATGTAGAGCCAAGCTTAGCATCCCGGACTCTCCTTCTATTATAACTCTACACGCCCTAACTCTACAAGCCCTAACTTCACAAACTTTGCACCTTAGTCAAAATATGTGGCTTGGCCGTTTCGCTACCGTCATGTATGTCATGGGCGTAAAGTGAAAAATGTATTCACTGTTAATTACTTTTCTGTGATACAATAGTTCTTGTAGTCAGAACAGCAGAACTACAATCTCTAGAAAACAATTAAAATCAATTGAATTTTTTTTTTCAAGTGGGAAAATAGAGTACATCCATGATATGAAGTAATAGCTAATAATTTTGATGTCAAGTGTGTGTTGTGGGCGTAATTCACGACACGGTGTACAACAGACACGAATTACAAGTCTTTTTTTAATAAACAAAGCAGCAATATATAAAACATCTCTAATGGAGGTTAACAAATGAATTTGGTATCAAAATGTGATACAAAAATCAATAGTTGCCCTATTTTCATCATTACTGATCTCCAATCCATTACTCCGTTGCATGACAAAGTCTCTAATTACCATAAGAATCGGTAGACAACACAACTGTGTCCATCGACCCATATAATAGTAGATAAGCCGTTTATAGATAACGCGTGATTTACAAATCTATTGCAACTTGCACGCCGTCTGGCAGATTCATAATTTGACCTAACTATTTTAACTTTGATATTCAAATTAAAATTATTAAAATTTTGTCATCATCCATCTCCTGTATTTACTGGCTTCCCACTGTCATCCCTACTACCCGGAATCCCTTTTATTCTATCCGACACCCCTTCTCCTACCTGGCATCCTTTCTACCCGGGACTTAAGCAAGCATTCTATTATATCATCCTTCATAAAATCCATCCATTTCTACTTCATCCTCGTCCCACATCAATCATAATTTATGTAAATATAACGTGGAGGCCGATTCTCGTGTGACACCATTGCGGATTTGACATTCGCCGAAAAACGCAGCGAATATCTCAGAAATTCTACACATATAGACAAAAGTCCGATATATTTTTCGCCCAAATGTCTTCTTATGTCTTCTTTGTCGAAAGAGAATTAGGGGCCTGACCCATCTAAGCTAAACTTGTAATTTGTGCAAAACTATGAATTGCGAATTTTCAGCCATCGATAATTCAAAGTAGAACTTTGAAAATCTGACGTAAATTCAGATAAAGATTTCATCATCAATAACTATTTTAACTAACTAGACCACATGTACATAATAGATTAGCGAATGACTTAATTGAATGTACTTATTATCGATTGTGTGTATATAATAAGTATAATCTGGCACGTGTCCGCCAACACTAATTGATGCGCAATATGAACATCCGACCGGTGTTCGTAGCACACATTTGCATTGCGCAGGAGTTGTGTTACCGACCATTTTATTTATAAACAATACTTGTTTGTATACTTTTGCCCTGTGGTTTTACTTTTTATAAATTCGGTTTGAACGAATCTGCGAAAAAATCAAGAATAGATATCTATCTACACTAATATGTTTGGATGTAGGAGTGAATTTTCGAAACTATACCGATGCGAATCTGAAAAATCTTTGATTAATAGCAAGCTACATTATTCCTGAGTACTATAGGCTATTATTTATCTAGGCAATGCGGGTGAAATTGCTTTTACAATAAATATGGAGCCACTGACTGTTTGACAGATGCACGCATGGAGAGCTCAAACCGCAAGATCCTTGAATAGCAAGTGGCCCTCTGATTCTCGTAATATGAAACGATCCAAATATCGCTAGAGTTTAGAAATCGTCCAACAAATATCAGTTTTAATTTCGTATTCCCGTACTACTTCAATCGAACGATAACTCAATAGGATTGAAACTCAACGACAAGCAAGCAATTACCAACTAATATGTGGGCAAAAAAAAAATTGTCATATTAATCCCAAATGATTTCCAAATAACCTTTATTTGAGAAAAAAAAATTAAATGGTTACTTTTTAGATTATTGAGTTCGATTTAATAACCGGAATACGCTTGCAACGATACGTTACTCGAACTTCGATAGGATCGTTCTCCAACCGTGCAAAATGTGTTACGAGAATACGAAAAACAGTTTCAATTTTTAAATCTTTTGGAAGTCGTTGACGTTTTGTTACGAGAATCAGGCTACAGGTTGCTTATACCAGGCATCCACTAAGGAACGGTTTCTCAAAATTAAAGAGCCCTCTAAGAGGGAGACAGAGGACCTAGAGTGAAACCCCTTTCACTACTGATCCCCCCTTTTCTAAAATATGAGTGACAAAAGAACATACTCCGTATTTCCTCGTCTCCACAATGTCTGCAATCGTGTAACATTACCGACATGAGATACGTAGTATTAATACCACTAATCACTCCACGTGGATTGTATACAAACAACTGTGTTGTGTAGGTATGTAGCGATATATCGTTCAGGGTCACACGTGGTATGTCTGTGTGTCTGTGTTATGCAACAGGGACGTGGTAATATTATTATTTTTGTGTGATTCGAACATTTTTTTAAGAAATTTTTAGGCCAAGTGTGCTTTCAACGTGTTTACAGGCGAGTCTCGAAGGCGAAGCGCTCGTGGTGTAGCATGATTAGCCGTTCTTAATCGATCGGCAAAGTTAAGCTACGCCTGTCGTGGTCGGTACCTGGATGGGTGACCGCCTAGTGGTATTTCAAATCGAGCGTTTCCGTGCTTCGGAAAGCACGTAAAGCCGTTGGTCCCGGTTATCACTTCATTGTGATAGTCGTTAAGCTAGTTGGATGCCTCCTAGGCGGCTTGAAAAATTCCAACAGTAGGTTGACCACTAGCCTACCTCCACCGATCCGCAGTGGGCACGCGTGGTGGAGTATTGCCCATACCCTTTCTCCTTCATTTGTGAAAGGAGGCCTGTGCTCAGCAGTGGGACATTATGGGCTGATGATGATGATGATGATGATGAAAGGCGAGTCTTAAGATATTGGTCCAATGGTAAACCATCACCAACCATGGTAAATCACCAGCTCTATATAGGGCTACTGAACCAAGTGGACTGTATTTTGGACAATGATTAAACACAGAATGTATTATTATTGGGATTAGAGTTTTTTATTTTCTATTCTTTTTATTTTTTATTATACCACTAATGTGGCAAACAAGCATACGGCCCGCCTGATGGTAAGCAGTTATCGTAGCATATGGACGCTTGCAACACCAGGGGTATCACTCGCGCGTTGCCGAACCCTGAAGAAATCTCTTCACGCCCTTTTTGAAGAACCCCATGCTGTACTCCATTGGGAAAACCACGGCGGGGAGCTCATTCCACAATCTGAGCGTCCGCGGAAGAAAGCTCCTTTGAGCCCGCACAGTTCGAAACAATTCTGGTTTCAATGTGTGAGGATGGACTCCCCGTCGATGGCATGAGTCTATTAGGCATTCGGTTGTTGTTTGGCGTCAGATTTTCAACTTGACGGCAATAGCCGCGGACTACAGAGATCCCTACGATCATAGTAAACTAAACTATGAAGGGTGATAAGCACTTAGTCGGTTCACTTGATTACAAGTGGTTACCATCAGGCCGTTAGCAATATCCCAATAAAAATCAAAATCTCATTTATTTAGTATAGGCCTTGCGGGGCAACCGCGTTTCTTTAGTCATCGTAATGGGGGGGAGTGTCGGTAAGGCGTGAGTGATGCTCCATATGTAGCAAGCATCCATATGGTACGGAAATCGTTTACCATCATGCGGGCTGTACGGTTTTTTACAGACTTCGTCGAATAAAAAAACATTTTTATTATTTGTTATTATATAGGCAACTAGCCTTCTGATCGCGGCTTCGCCCGCGTGGCCTACAGAAAACAAATGCCATATTTTTTCCACAACAATTAAACAAAACAAAACAACTTCATCCCGCTTCGAGGGTGGAATTATTAAAAACGCTGAGACACGTATAAATTAATTTTCAATCTTCAGCCTAAACACAAAATTTGAAGATCCTAGCTTCGAAACTGACGGACTTTCATACAAACTTTCACCCCATATTTTACCCCCTTAGGGGTGGAATTTCGAAAAACCCTTTCTTAGTGGATACCTACTCTTTACATAGAATATACCCTCTAAATTTCATGTCTCTAGGACCAGTGGTTTAGGCTGTGCGTTGATATATCAGTCAGTCAGTCAGTCAGGACTTTGAATTTTATATATATAGATAGAATTACATTTCTGTGAAAATTTCAACAGTCTACCGATTGCAGTTCACGAGATGCAGCCCATTGACATACAGACGGACGTACAAACAGATAGCGGAGGCTTAGTAAGAGGGTCCTGTTACACCCTTTGGGTTAGGAACCCTAGAAAAAGGACATGAAAGATATAGTTGACTAACACCTACAATACGTTGCCTTTATCGGGGGGCACGGCAGTGCCCCCGCCGAGTCGAGCGCGAAGCAAACACTGCCGTACCATCCTTTACTGGAACCATTTCGCCGCATTTTCAGGCCCCTATTTGAGAACCTCTGGATAAGACCCGAACGCAGAAATTTTCGTCATCCAGTAAGCTATAATCACATACTTAAAATCCAAAATTTCAAGTCTGTAGGTAATTTAGTTCCGAAGTTAAGCGAAAGCAAAGTTTCATATTTATGACACTCACTCACTCACTCATGATCATCAAAATAGAACTAGTACTTCCCATAAACTCAGAGAGCTGAAATTTGGTACAGAGTTAGGGTTTAATGACCACATAAAGGGAAAACTATAAAAACTAGGATAATCGAAGATCTGGAGTACCTGGTGACCCTGATTAGAAAACACAAGAGCCCAACCAAACTATTAGAGATCGACATACCGCCTTTACAAAAAATATTCAACTTGGTGGGCCGCTTCATTTTCTACAAAAAGAAGTGAAATCCCATCAAAAACATTCTGTAAAAAACTAGCCAAGTCTCGATGGAGCTGCTTGTTTATCTCTAAAAAGTAATGAAATCTAGACAAAGTCGTGCCAAGTCTAAGGTTCCTTACTGCGATTTCTTTATTATTATAGTTAATGTTGTGTGACTTGGCCGTTGAACGGAACACAAGGGTACAAAACCAGGTGTTCCATGACACCATTGCACCAATCTGTACTTGTACCCACTAACATATAAAGAATGTTCAACGGCCAAGTCACACAACATTAACTATAATAATAAAGAAATCGCAGTAAGGAACCTTAGACTTGGCACGACTTTGTCTAGATTTCATTACTTTTTAGAGATAAACAAGCAGCTCCATCGAGACTTGGCTAGTTTTTTACAGAATGTTTTTGATGGGTAAAGCTTACGTAGTAGGTAACTATTTAGTAATCTGTGCTAAAGCTCTCAAGTGAAACTGCTAGAAATCACTGATAGTAGCTGGTATTCAGCCTCAACTACTACCATTGTACAAATTAAAGCGCTTGTAATGCACCTTAGCTTTATAAATCATGACAATAAGACACCACGCCATGTGGGCTTGTTTACGTAACATGAAGACCGTGTCTGTGTGTGTGTCTGTTTGTTTATCATGACTCCATGGCTTAACATATTGTTTCACTTATTAGGTGGCTGTTTACTAATTAATTATGCTGTATATTGTTATGTTAAAGATCATTTATAATGCACCTGTAAATGGATAATTAATTATGTATGTTTGACCTTATATGAGTATCTCATGTAATAAATTGGCAAGTTTAATTGAATAAATTATTGTCTTTCAATTTGATGTGGATTTTAGGGCCTTTTATTGAATGGCCTTTTTTGAATTTTCATTTTTACGTTACACCAATGTTTTGGATACATTATTCACTTTAAATTTTTTTTTTTTTAAGGGACTTGAAGTTACGGGCCCAAAATTTGGCCTTAGTACCCTTACGCGGACAAGTTCGGCGAACAAGCTCTCAACCGGTTTAATCGGAGTAGCATCTTTTATAGACTTATCTAGAGGTAATGCAACGAACAGAAAATCTTTAGTGCCTAAAAGCTAAAGGAAATTAAAATATGTTTAGAACCCAAGAATAAATAAAACCTCCGTGACAGACGGACGGACACCAGAGTGTTATTATAAGGGAACCCTAATAGCCAGTCGAAATCATAAGTATAGCTATTTTCTGAGTAAAATATTTGCGGGGCTTATGAATTCATGTGATGCCGATGTTTTTTTTTACTATGAATTCGGTAAAACAGACCGCACACTGGCGACCTTACTCACGCGCAGGAACACAACATAAAGTTATTTAGCTGCGGTATTCTGTAAGGTGGAGGTACTTCCCCAGTCGAGCTGCTCTCTGAGCGAATAAACGCTTTGCTGTAACTCTTTTAAATCTCCGTTATCTCGATGTCGTACAACTCTCTCAAATATCAAAATCAAAATCATTTATTCAAATAGACCTTCGCAGGCAATTATGAAAAATCTGACTCTAATACTCTAATACCGGTTCGGAAGGTTGAATTTGCTGAGAAGAGCCGGCAATAAACTCAGCAATTACTCTTTTCAGAACAAGCTTAGATTTATCACATAATATTTACATTCTAATCGCACTGACAATTGCGTGCCCCGGCGCGGCGGCAACACTACAAAGTAGACTGAATCTATATTTAATAAGTAAATAAATAAATGGCAAACTTAAGCAGACCAGCCCCCACAAGCAGCACCTCTTATTTTGAACAATATATGATACGCTACAAATTGCACCAAACATTTTACGTTAGTAAATATCACCACCTACAACCATTGTGGTATCACCATCCGCTACCCATAAACAACTAAACGAAAATAAGTTTAACAGCAGGAAACCACGACGATTCGTCAACATGCACCGGCCGTGTACATGTTATGACCCAATGAACCCTAAAAATAGCCAATGGGTTCAAAAACACCATTTGAGCTCCTAAGTGAGTAAATCCATCGATTTTGTGTAAAATATTTGTTATTAATGTTTTGGGTGCAAGATGATGTGAAAAAAGACAGTTTATTTTTGTAAGTGTGGTTCTCACTATCAAAGTGTTTATTATGAAGTTTGAAGTTTGAAAAAATCATAAGCCGCGATTGATTGATAGTTTAAGGGTCAGCTCGCACCGTGACGCGACGCGATGCGGCAAGCTTAGATCATCATCATCATCATCAGCCTATAATGTCCCACTGCTGAGCACAGGCCTCCTTTCACAAATGAAGGTGAAAGGGAATGGGCAATACTCCACCACGCATGCCCACTGCGGATCGGTGGAGGTAGGCTAGTGGTCAACCTACTGTTGGAATTTTTCAAGCCGCCTAGGAGGCATCCAACTAGCTTAACGACTATCACAACTAAGTGATAACCAGGACCAACGGCTTTACGTGCCTTCCGAAGCACGGAAACGCTCGATTTGAAATACCACTAGGCGGTCACCCATCCAGATACCGACCACGACAGGCGTAGCTTAACTTTGCCGATCGATTAAGAACGGCTAATCATGCTACACCACGAGCGCTTCTATAAGCTTAGATAGCAATACAATATATAACTTTACTAGCAGCGAAACTCGGCGTTGCTCGGGTTAAAATACCTACATCGTATGTTTAATGGTATAAGGATACATTTTTTAACACGATTCCTATTTTCGATTTCGATTTGGTTCTTTTAGATCAATAATAACTTTCCAGATCAATTCAAAAATGTTTAGAACATTCTCGAACATTTTAAATCGCTTATAATAAATTGCACTCATTTTAGAATTTTCTAGATCATTCTAGAAATTTCTAGAACTTTCTCGATCATAATAAATCGATAATAACAGTTTTTTTTGGACATTTTGGAATTTTCTCGATGAAGCCAGAAAATTTGTAGAACTTTCTCAAACATTCTGTATCGATTATAATAGTTTGAATTCATTCTAGAATTTTCTAAATCATTCCCGTTATTTACATATTTTGGAACTTTCTAGACCATTCCAGAAATTTTGAGATCTTTTCAGAAGTCCTCATGCGTCATTTTAGAATTTTCTAGATCATTCTAGAACTTTCTAGAACCTTCCAGATCAATTACAACCGTTTTACACATTTTGGAACTTTCTAGACCATTTCAGAAATTTTGAGATCTTTTCAGAAGTCCTCATGCGTTAGAAAAGGACAGCAATATATGTTTTAACATTTTCGCCACCCACAACCACCCCCTTCCACCCACCGCGACCAAACTCCCTCACTACCACCTGGAGACCAAGGGGTATTTACCACCCCAACGGGAAGTTGATTGGGGTTGGTGGTGATTGAGAAAACTGCGTATTTACGTACTCACAAAAGCATTTTATGTATATTATTAGATTTAGTAAACAAAAAGGTGCACATTTCAGTGAGAGAATTCGTGAAGTCCGTGAAAAGTTTTAGTACAACCACCATTGTAGTAAAATGATTTTTATGGACGGTGACTGACTGAGGACTATGTGAAAGTGATTTATTGTGACTAGAACTTATAATATAACTGGAAAATGGCAAAATACACAAGCCGTGTGACGCCAACAAATAAAAAAAAAATATTTTGGCTTTTGTTTTGTTGCGTTTTTCCACGAACACAGGGATACGCATCGCGCTCATTGTCCACGCTTGAAATCGCGAGCAACGAACGAACAGGATTCGTTCGTTGTACTAGTAATTAGTCGCTTGTATGAATTGCCTAGGGTTGGCACAACGAAGCAATTAAAAACAGGTTCATTAAATATATTTCCACTTCCCTTCAGTTGCACATCAAAGGTAGCTAAAAGGAAAAGTTACAAAACTCCATAGAGGCTCGTTACAGCCCACTGCACTCTTTACTATTGAAAATTTAAATTTAATTAATTCAAAAGATGATCTGGCGAAGTGCGAAGTTTAATAAACAAACTTGCAAGACAACCGTACTACGATAAATGCGATCGTCTATTGGAAGCTAAGCGAGGATATTTTTTAGAATGCTAATCAATGAAATGAGAAAAGATTAAAATCCCCGGTCTGAAATTTATTACGAAATAAGTTCTTTTTTAAAAAAATCATTTTATATACAAGCTTATTTGATTGACTGTACTTTTTGTTGACTGTACTTACATTGTCATCCAATATACTAATGCATGCCAAATATCAAGTCAATCCGACCACTGGAAGTGGGTGAAATTCGACTTGCAAGATTCCACCCGAACAAACATACATACATACATTGCAAGTTAAATAACAGCTTGTAATAATATGGAAATGAAAATTCCATGGAAAGTTTTGACAACATAACTTTTTGCAATTCATGGGTTTTTAATTGCTTAATCGGTGCTTATATTCTTGCCAAACAAACGGCTACTCTTTTTACGGGAAAAGTTTGATAAGCTGGCAGACGCTTCATGTGATAGTAAGAGTAAGTGGAGGTAACAATACCAGGATATGTCAGTGTTGCCAACCTTGAAAAACACACTATACCGTAACGCTGCGAGAAAACTGTAACGTGCTCTGTGATTCTATGCTCTATAATAGATACAGCTTTAGCTTTTATACAGCTTAAGGTGTGCTAATACCTTAAACCCTGCCCTAAGTGAGATGAAAGTAACGACAGTTAACTTAAAAGTTGAGTAAGCGCTTGTACGCGGAGGGCTTCCTCCATGAATGTTAAATTTTGTTCATCCTCACAAGTTTGAGGCTCGCCGAAAATAATTGAATTTTAATATTTTATTATGTTTCATAGTTCCCTCTGTGCCTCTTTTGTAGGTGTCACGTTTGCTTAAAATATAGGATGTATATTAAAAAAGCTAAAGGAAGAGAAGAGCAAAATTACAAAATTAGATTTTTTTTAAATTAAGATCTGTAAAGCAGAGAATCAGCTCAGATTGGAAGACAGGTCACAGGAGCAACTGTGATCCACGGATGCCTCTGAAGCGTAAGGAGATTTATCAGTCCGTGAAAAGACCTGTCTTAAAGAGTTATGAATGCAAACTGTCACAATACTGATTTCGGAACTGGTGGTACAGTAGTACCCAACTGATAAGGCGCGTCGTGATTCGCACAGAAAAGAAAGTATGGCCCCGAAGATTAACGAAAGAATGCTTAAAACATACAATCAACCTCAGATCACTACTATTAGGTTCATAATACACTGCAGCTGTTAGTTCCGTCTCACTCGCAAGTCACGCCCCTCCGCACGGCGCGCGCTATCATGGCGGCAGCTGCCCACCAATAGCATTTCCCGCGCTTTGAAAATGTATCTTCTGCGCAGGTACATCGGTAAGCCATATCAGTTGGGTACTACTTTAACTCCAGTTGCTTCGATCTTCATAAGTTATTATATGACTTTGACTTTGAAAAGAACCGATAACCGAAAGGGAAGAAAGACTCGTATTTACACAAGATGCCGGGAAAATTTTCACCCGTACGTTGTTGACATACCGAATATACGGACACACTTTTGCATCCTCATTTATAATGCGGACAGCAAGGGAGTGGAACTTGCTTCCGGCGTCTGTGTTTCCTGACGCTTACAATCTAGGTACTTTCAAGGCCAGAGTGAATAGGTTTCTTCTGGGTAAGCGTGTTTCATCTTAGGCTTCGTCATCGCCCCTTATGGGCGGGCCAGTGGCCAAACGCAAGCCCAATTAATTTAAAAAAAAAAAATATTTCAGTGCACATTTTTTGGGCAAGAAATTGAGTATTGTATCAAATATATACTAACGCCCCGGCTTCATCTGAATGGATGGTGATATCTTCTAAAGAACTCGTTATTTTTGATTCTCTTTTGAAAAACAAAAATTGAAGTGGTTCACATTTAGAAGATGGATAGACATATTAGTACATCATATAAAATCGTGACTCGTAACATATTCCAAATAGCTTGTGTGTATAATTTAATTTGATATAACGTGAAAATTAATAATGTAAATATTAATTTAGTGTAAATATTTTGTAGGGCAAATTTTGAAAATCATATACATTGAAATATGATTATCATTATTATATTACGTAAGGTTCAAATTGAATTGACACTAGGATACTAATTGATATGTCTATTTTGGATGAGTTGTTGACTGATATTCAATTGAATCACAAATTGGGTCACAGAAGGTCGTTATACTTTTTGGTAAAATACAGTCCGGCTATTTAGTACACAATTTAAAGCCTACATACTCAATGTACAACTGGACGACCAACATAAGTAGTGGTGGCTGTGGCTTTCTAGCGGCTGTGAGTCTGCTTTACTACTTTAGTATCATAATAGATTATTGTTTTTTTGTTATTAGTTGTTTTTCCGTACATTTTTCTTTTATTTTATTTTTATTATTATTAAGATAATTACTAATTAAGTTTGTCTAATGTATTCAAAATCTCCAATGCATTCTCAATCTTTGATTTTGTTAGCATATTACCAATATAATTTTGTAACTGTGTTATTATGCATAAGTATGTAGGTATGAAGTAATAGTAAGTACCTAGTCTACTTTTTCTGTATTATTAAATTTGTTACCAAGATGTCCGTAACATCACTGGCTGGCCTCAGCAGAAGACCAGCGCTGTGGTACAGATATGTGCTGCAGCATAATGCTGAGCTGTAGGCCATATTTGTCCCCCGTGTATATTGTGTTTTAACTATGAATAATTTCTTTTTTTTTTATCTATCTTGTTTGTGTTTAATAATATTGTTATTTATTTTTTAATTTTCAATGAATTGTTTGTAACTTAGATATAATATTCCTATGGTGGGCAAATAAAAATTATTTCTTCTTTCTTCTTCTAAAATAAAACATAATTCATTAGATTTCGGGACAAGTGCGGTTCTAAACTAAAACCAAACTCTAGGTTTACGTAATATGACTCAATTATTTCGGACCCTTTTGGCCATTGAGGAAGAATAAAACAAGCCAAGTGCGAGTCGGACTCGTACAAGGAACCCCGTACAATATTAACAAACTCAACTTTGCTATGAAAAAAAAACGCCAAAAAAGACGATTCTTGTATGGGCGTCCCCTTTAATTTTATTATTTGTTTTTATAGTGGCAATTTAAATACATATTCTCTGAAAATTTCAGCTGTCTACTTATTACCCTTCATGAGATACAGCACACTGACAGACGGACGGACGGACGGACAGCGGAGTCTTAGTAATAGGTCCCGTTTGGCTTCCTTCGGGTACGGAACCCTACAAAGTATCTTATGTGTTAATCCAAAACATATTAATTATATATGTGTGCCAAATTTCATCCAAATCCATTCAGTAGTTTTTGCGTGAAAGACTAACAAGCTTATTCAGATCCTAACCCCATCTCCCTGGCCACTGATTTTACATTGTATACTAGCTGTTCCGTCGCGTTTTCACCCGCATTCCCGAGGTCATCGATTATTTTCCCGGGATAAAAGTATCCTGTGTGTTAATCCAGAATATATTCTATCTGTGTGCCAAATTTCATTCAAATCCGTTCAGTAGTTTTTGCGTGATAGAGTAACAAACTCCATACTTACAAACTATCTCATTTATAATATTAGTAGGAAATTATTTTTATTTTTTTTGTTCCCTTGATCTGGTACTCTTGGATTATTGGATAATGGTAGGTAGCTTTTTGGTAAGTGAATTCATTGAATTAATAATTCAATGAGTGAATTAGTGTGTTGTGAATTAGCTTAGCTTACCGCCAGTTTTCGAAAGCCAAATCAAAGTTAATCTCTTGTTGAAAGTATACCTGTCACTGTCAATGTCGTCTGAAATGACAAAGACGGCAACAGTTTTGATTATAGATTAACTTTGATTTGGCTTTCAGAAACTGGCAGTTAGTTGGTTATTTGGCATAGATTAGCGAATTACTTTATGTCGTTTCTATATAGTGTTGCCAGGTCCCGTGTGTCAAATTTCGGAACGTAACGATAAAATAATCGGGATTTTGGGTTTCAAATCGGGACAGTAGTGAAAGTCTGAATTTGGTGAGAAAAAATGAAAGCAAAAATATTTTTATGTAGTTATATTCACTTTTCCTGTCAAAATTATCAAATGTATAGTAAAGACTCATGAGGTTGGTGAAAAATCGGGACATTTGGCGTCCCGATCAAGGGTTAATCGGGACGTGTCACCAGACCCCTGAAAATCGGGTCGTCCCGCGCAAATCGGGACACCTGGCAACACTATAATTATAACACCGATCTATTATTAAACATCATAAACAAAGAGAATTACTTAATATAATTAACTAATTTAGCATACTTGATTCTGATATGGTACAATAACACGAGTTTGTGATGCCGACCAGCACCCGGAAATGTGACCTCGTTTTTATTCGCAAAATATTGTTTACAACCACACTACACATTCATATTCAACTCTATCACCTAGCCAATAAAGCTAAAAGTAAATTGGTCGACGATTAAACTAGAAAGACAAACAAAAATCAACATTATTATCGTAGCGAAAAGTCTATTTTACATTTTATAGTTTGCTACCTACTCGTTATTACTATGATGAGCACGTGTTGAATTCTACAAATAAAGGTTTACGTTTAGAAGTATTCAATTTGAGTTCTATATAATTGTAATAAGATTTAAAGTTGTGTGAAGGTAGTAATGGGTTGAGTTATTTTTTTGTCGGCTCCAAGGTTGGCTGTTATCAATTTGATACCCATTTCGTTGATGTTTATTAGGCAGATATCATTAGTAATTATTATACCGACTGTTTTAGAATAACAAACAGTAACTTGAGAGCCAGCTTCCTTATAGGGTTGGGATGCCTACTTTTGGTTTGGCCATCACTAGGTATGGTGAGAATGTGGTCAAAAACAAACCATTTATATCAGGGATGTCATGGAGCTCCGAAACTATCGGGTATCCGAAATAAATATCTATCCGAAACCGTAACCGAATCTGATATAATAGTTTCGAATAATTTCGGATAGGGAGTCTAACTGAGACACGTTGTGATAAGATTTTTGCCTGGACAAGCCGACAGCGCTTTCCTAAAACACTAATATCCGTAACTGAAACTATCCAAAACTATTGGATATCCGAAATAATTTCATATCCGTAACCGTATCTGAAACTGGTATATTATTATTAATATATCCGTATCCTTATCCATATCCAGATCCGAAATTTCATATCTATTCATTCTATAATTGATATTAGGAAAAAAATATACTTTTCTAGGACTAGAAGGAGCAATGCCGTAGCAAAGCGTAGCTTCTAGTAGCTCGTCGTAGCCATTCGTAGCTTCGCGTAGCGGTGGAGACAAAGTCATCTGAGATTGTATTATATCCCTGATGAATATTAGTAAAACAATATAATTAAAACTATATCGCTAGATAATTTTTATAGCTGTCAGTTCTAGGCACCTGACTCGAAGGAGAAATGCCATAGCAAAGCGTAGCTTCTAGGAGCTCGTCGTAACTGTTCGTAGCTTCGCGTAGCGGTGGAGACAAAGTCATCTGAGATTGTATTATAGCCCTGATGAATATTAGTAAAACAATATAATTAAAACTATGTCGCTGGATTATCTTTGTAGCTGTCAGTTCTAGCCACCTGAATAGAAGGAGAAATGCAATAGCAAAGCTTAGCTTTTAGTAGCTCGTCGTAGCTGTTCGTAGCTTTGCGTAGCGGTGGAGAGACCTGTGATTGATTATAACTTTTTATCCCACTTTAGATATTTTACCTCACTACGAATTAAGTATGGAGTACTGCCTACCTTTTCGGGGATAAATCTTCACTGTGACTAAATGCAGATATTTCATAAAGACACAGAATAAATACTATTACAAGTACTTTATAGGTCGTAAAGATATTCATATTATCGTATAAAAAAAGTATATAATTATAACGTTTTGGAAAAATAGCCATAATTAGGAAGATTGTCCAAAAAAATTTTTTTTGATGATTGTTATTTTGTTCATCTTGTGACGAAGAAACAGAATTTCGAAAAAAAAAATTTTTTTTTAAAAATTCAATATCTTCGAAAAACTATTTTTTTTAAATAAATTTTAATGGCATTTTTATTTTCTTCAAAATTTAGATCGGGGTTCCCTTCAGCGTTTTTCTCTAAGACCTGTAGTTCAGAAGTTGCCCTCACTGGCTAGAAAAAAAAATTCACCTGGATATGTACTAGGTATGATTGAGTAAGAATACCACACAAACTTTCATATTTCTAGGATTCTTTATTACGGTTAGGACCTGCCATTTTCCATACAGATCATAAAACTTGAATAGAGGTGGCCACGTAAATCCAGTCAAGTTGATTTGCATTCATACCCGCACATTGTAGTAAAATGTGTAGGGATGTCAGCAACAGAAAATTGTGTCGGATTTTAATGGCACAATGGACACACATCTGTTTTGTGGATGTGACTAAAATCGCAACTAAATGATATATTGGAGATTTTTAAGTGAATCTTCTAACGCTCGTTGTTAAGAGGAAACGCTGGTGGCGTTAGTTCCATACAAACGTAATCCTCAGTTTCCTCTCTGGATAATGACACTAGAGCAATGATTATTTTACCATGCAATCTGTAGGTACCACTGTATGTCCCTGGGTTGTGTTTTTCTCCATAAATTAATTATTATAAGAATTAGGAGCCATCTAAAATCACAAAAACTGACCATTTTTACTGCCCTTATCAGACGTCCAGCAAACAAATTTGACGAATATAAAAAATAAAAGGAAAACCGACAGACATAGTCAAAACCCTTCTTATTACTAAGCTAAAAAAAAAATTATCGATCTAGTATTAGAGGAGGAAACTGGGGATTACGAAATAGCGATTTCGTCTATTTTAAATAGGTATAATCGATCCAAGCTGCAGTTGTCTCTATCGTCCCTCATACATTTATATCCCAGCAACAGCGCGACAGTTTATATATATTTGTTTAATACCTATTTTTCTAATTTCTTGCAGCCATCCTTTCCTCTTAATTAGTCAGGCCAACTTACCTACTACAAAGAACCACACCGTCAAGTCTCAACTGCATAGAAGTTTTTTTTTATAGGCCTGTATTTGACCACAATCTTACCATGGTAAGTGATGATGTGGTCGAAGGTGGAACACAAAGCCTAGAAACATTTGTGGGCATGAACGTGTCTATATGCCCTGAGTCTGGGTGTAATTATGTATATTAAGCATGTAGGTACTGTCTCGTAGCCACAGTACAAGTTGTGCTTAGTTAGGGATCGGATAGCCGTGTGTGAGGAATGTTCCAGGATATTTATTTATTTTATTTTAGAAGGTACACACGGCTGCACATCAAGCTTTAAATTTCCAGTATAAGCTGACCTCCCATTGTACGAAAATCCTTTTCGTACAATGGGAGGTCAGCTTCATCAGGTGGATCGACATGCATATATTTAAGTGGTAAATTATATATTTTTTTGAAATGAAATAATTTATTCATTCAAATAGGCCTTCACAGGCACTTATGAATAGTCAAACTCTAATACTCTAATGCACTAAAGCACGGTTCGGAAGGTTGATTTTGCTGAGAAGAGTCGACAAAAAACTCAGCAATTACTCTTTTCAAAAACAAACTTAAATTTATTACATCAGATGTTTCCTGCAAGAGCGAGCGCTACAACCACGCATTTTATCATTTAAATATTCGTTAATATTGTAGTAAGCCTTCTGTACTAAAGCGGCCTTTATACGTTCCTTAAACTTTAGTGACGGACGTTTTTTCATTGAGTATATGGCAAACAAGCATACGGTGCGCCTGATGGCAAGCAGCTACCGTAGCCTATGGACGCCTGCAACACCAGGGGTATTCCCCACACATTGCCATCTTGCAGAAATCACTTTTTGAAGAACCCCATGCTGTACTCCATTGGGAAATCCACGGCGGCATATTCATATTATTAACGTGGAGAAAAGTCTATATCAATAAATTGTATGAAGCATATAAAGAAAAATAACTACAGTGATTCGTGCGTGAAGCTGATTTTGACACAATGCGGATGTCCAAACACATCACTATTTGGCCCATGGTTATCGCTGGGTTATCGCAGCGTATCGCGCGCATACCTAATGCAAATGCCACCCCATCGCGACCACACATAGCTAAGATAAGCTATCCGATGTCCAAAGACATTTTACGACGATCATAAAACTTTACCGTCACAGAAACGACTACAAAGTAGGAAACTCAAGAATATTTATTTTGAGGAATGAGTACAAATTTTATGTTATCGTCCTAAATTTGTGTTGAAATTAAATGTGAGTACTTTAACCTTTTTTTAGTTCATCTTGTACAAATCTATGATTACTTACCACCCGCGATCCTCCCCTTATAAGGGGAGGGGATATCTACCCGAAAGTGATGAAGACTTCATCAAGTATAGGGTATAGACTATCTATAAAAAGTTTTAGCTCAAAATAAATTAATAGCTTAAAAACTTTTGCTTCCAACATGTCACGTTTTCACGTCACTTGCTAATTAACTCTACAAGCCCTAACTTCACAAATCTACACCTTAGTCAAAGTTGTAGAGTTAGGGCGTGTAGAGTTATAAGCTTGGCTCGACATGAGATCTGGTAACTTTTTGACAGTGCGATTCATATGGCCTCGTCTTGGCAACATTTTACATGAAAATGTTATTGGTGGGATACGCTTTCCGATACACGTTATATTTCTTTTACCCCCTTAGGGATTGAATGTAGCTTCTAGTTAGAGGATATCCTCTAACTAGAATTTGTTTTTTTTTTTTCGTAACGGTTACCATATGGTAACCGTTACGAAAAAAAAAAACAAATTCCTCACTTCATTAGTATTCCTAAATTCCAACTGTCAAGTACAAAATTAAATAGAATCCTTTTTCAGTAACATTTTAATTTAATTTAACTAGAACAAGGACAAAAACAATGGGATGAAGTTGTTAAATTCGTACAGTTGAACAAAAAGGCCGCGTTTTGACCGTACGAGTACGAGTTGGACGTGTCGAAAGTTTGTCCCGAGTCCCGATTAATTCGGTGCGCGAGCGGGCCTTAATGGAGATGTAACTTTGCTTTAACTACTCTGTATTCAAATCAGGACTTGTCCGAGTGATGGGCTGTGGTCGATAAATCGATTGTCGATGTTTGACAGTGTTATTGAAACTGAAATTGTCTGATATGACAGATAGAAGAAGGCTGAATGGTAGAAGCGTACATAATGCGCCGACCGATGATGAAGTAAAGTACATAGAAATAAAGAACATACTGAAATAAAGTTTTATTTTATTTATCTGACATATATCTAAAAAAAAATATTTATATATTTATTTATATATATATTTTATTTACTTTATGTAAAGTTTTTTGTCAATCCACAATTCATTCGAATACAATTCTTTTCTGTCCTCATGTTTAAAGCTCATATAAATATTGAAAAAAAAAAAATAGATAATAATTGCAGTTTCTGTAGAGGTCAACAAGTAATAAGTTACTTTGTTATACACAACACCATTGTTACCTTCACTTCTCCAGCTCAGAATACATTACAGAGGTCAATAGTTCTATTGAAACTATCGACATTTCGATAGTTTTGTTTGCGCAACACTATTCAACTTTTAGTTTTACGATCAAAGAGATTTTATAGCTGAAGGCGGGAGTAAAATGTTATATTTATTGGGCTCAAATGCTACATGAAAATATCCTTTAATTAGAATCGTGTTCTAAATATGGCCACGCACGAATCTCGCGTTTGTTACAAGGCCAAGTGGCTGCATGGATCGAGTATCTGACATTATAATAAACATTGAAATTGCTATGAGAACTTGGGTTTTTATAGCCGTAACGTATGGTCATGTTACTTATGCCAATTTGATGTTGGACTTGTCAACATAAGCTACGTGCTTTACCATGTTTAATAGATATATTTTAAATTAAGACGGACTAAGTAGGGTGTGACTCATTGTTTTCTAAATACACCCCAGGCTTTCGAACGAATGACGTATGAAATTCAATTAAAAAAAAAACTATCGATATCCTATTGCATAACTTTAAAGGTAACCCTACAAAAGACATGGAATCAATATTGGCCTAGAAATCATATTAACTCTATCCTTCATTAATTTACACACCTTTTTTTTCTCGTGGGAAAATCCTCTTAGGACACCCTACCGCCCCGGGGGTACATAGTCCGGCTGCAGGGGTATAACACGTTTGCTGCTGACCCTGCACAAATCTCTCCACACCCTTATCGAAGAACACCATGCTCTACTCCCAAGGGAAAACCACGGCGGGTAGTTCATTCCATAATCTGTGCGTCCGCTGATGCTATTGTCCTCTTTTACTAAAAATGTAAAAATATTTGACCCATATAAAGAGTAACCTTTGTTCCTAAATTAATAAAACAAACTCAAAACAAAACAAGTCATCTAAAGAACAAAGAAACAAAACGGGATTAAAGTTAGATGCTCACTTGCGGGTGAAATCCCGCGTGAGAGATGTTGGATGCCATTTGCGCGAAGTTGCGAATGTTCGCGAATACATGCGCCGCTAAATGGAATGCGTCGAGTGTAGGTTACAGTGCGGTATGAGCGACAGACGGCAAGCGGAATTTAGCGAAAATAAATGAAGATTATCTTATAACAAAAATAGTTAAGATAATGAACTGAAAGATTTTCTTTGTACTAAGGTATTATTTTACTGTGTTGTGTAAAGGCCTGTGTTTGCCTGCAATCTTACAATGGTAAGTCATGATGTAGCCGAAGATGGCAAGCACACAAAGCCTAGAAGAATTGCTGAACATCGTAGGTATTTTCAACCTTTTTTCAAAACCTCTAAACATACAGAAAGTGTCTAGGTTGTAAGACTACATATTTATGTGTAAATATTGAAAGAATTCAAATAAAAATAATAAACTATTTAAACTATAGAGTAAGTATTATACTTTCCTAAGTAGTGTAATTTCCCTTACTATTTACACATTTTTTTATTATTTGGAACCATTATAAAAAGCAGTTGCCCAGTCTTCCGAGGTACTTCTTCAATGACCTGCTGAAACTTCACAGTCGCAAAACTTTCAATTTACCGTAATAATATATGAAAAAAAAAAAAAACATGTATTGTTAAAAACTGTTCCCGCCCATCGCTCACATTTACGCCAAGCTCACTCAGTGAAACTTTCATGATATCATTATAATTTGGAATAAATGCTTCAAATTTGTGGGAGCACAGGGAAGTGACATCGCACTTACGTTACAAGAGTCAGAAATTATTTGGCATATGTGTTTACTTTGCCGGGTATTTATTTACATCTGTCTCGAGTTTTCAGAGTTGGTCTCATAGAAAAAGCTATTGAAACGCCGTGAATGAGTACACCCAGACTCAGGACATACTGACATGTACATGCACACAAATGCATGCAAAATATTCAACTGCTTAAATAATTACTAAAAATAAAGGAGACTGTATAAATTAGCTGTACTCGGAGGGATAACAATTCCGCTGACTCCGAATTTTCTTAATGGATGCAAACGATTCTTATACCATAAAAACTCCTCAGAAATCCTTAATTAAACGCCTCAAAGAAAACTGCCATCCAAATTACGTCGTCAAATAAGTTTTTCGACGTCATAACTCAGTTAGTACTTGGAGTTAATTTTGTTTGGACCCTTTGGACGATAACTGAATTCCTCACGGCGCCATAACTTTCCGAGGGATTAATTAAAACTTACTCTAGTAAAAACATTGTAACAAAAGGTTTAATAACCTATTGTTTGGATATGGGCTTAGTTATTGTAAGAATTGTTGTGATGATGTTAATGAAATATATGTTTATGTTATGAATTTCCATGTTCCAATTCCGGGGACTACCTAGCGTGCTTTCTTTCCTAGATATTTCTCTTCTTTTGGTTTTTCTAATTACTACTTTATGGCATTGTTTTAATGCTCATTTTCACGTAATAACTTAGGTATGTACTTAGGAAACTTTTAATGTCAAATTGATAAGTTTGTTTTATTTTAAGTTGCGTTAAGATTTTCCTAATTGATAGGCATCTCTGAACGTTTTAACTGGTGGGTGGTTTATTAAGCATGTCCTTAAACAGTTTTTATAAAAATACAATGCTAAAACTCGAAATTATTTTAATCAGATTAGTTAATGCTAAGGCACTTACAGTTCACACTCCCACAGGCTCTAAGCTGAGAAGGTTCCGGCAAGTAACTCAGCATGTTGACGAACCCTACCAGGAGTAGAGGTCTGGACGGGTACGAGCAGCTTGAAATGAAACTCGATTTGTGCGGTGAAATAATCTTGAAACTTGTACTGCAGTATTGCCTCTTTCTGACTTGTTCATGTAAGGAGAGTGCGTAGAGAAATGAGTGCCGTATGGGCCTGACTGCGCTGTTTATATTGTAATTTTAATCTTTGCGCATGCCTATGTCAGATTTGTAAATGATTATAGTGCAATATTATTATTATTAGCAATATACAATCGGTTGCTATGGCAACGGATCAATGTTGAAAAGTGGCAATACCGTGCGAGAGCCCTATCAAAATTCTTTATTTAAAAATGCTTATATCTAATACAAAAACAATGTAAAACTATCAATAATTATAAAATAATAAACAATAAATCATCCTAGTACATAAACAATAGCCTAAAACCTTAAAGTAAACAATATAAAATTTCTTATTCTAAACTTAGCTTATGTAAAGTAGGTATATAATATAATTATAAGATCTTTATTTACATTGGAGTGGGCAGGCATACATAGCATAATGTGTTATGTGCGGGTCGAGGGACGATAGAGGCATGTTAAAGGGTGTAGTCGTGAACAGTCTCCCCCTCGTGCGAAGATGAGTTTCTGAGCACCATATACAGAGTTTCACGACGTCATGCTATCTTCACTATGCGGGATGTGGGTCGTCGTAGCTCTCCAGCTGTGGTTCTAACGTCTACTACTCGAACTTTGCCATCGGGGCCTGGGTAAGTATGGGTAATCTGCCCTCTCGGCCATACTCCTCGAGGTAATGATGAATCGATGATGAACACGATGTCTCCGACTTCTGGGTTGGTGAATCCCTTGGAGTTGGCACTATACCTAGGTGTTATAGTAGGTAGGTATTCGGTGAGCCATCGATTCCAAAACAAATCAGTCAATCTTTGTACAGTTTTCCAGTTGGCTGTACCTATTAGATTTTTGTCGTCGAATGTACCCATTATCACGTTGCCACTCGATCTTCCGATTAAGAAGTGATTTGGAGTCAAACTTTCTTTGTCTTGAGGGTCTAATGAGACGTCGGTAAGTGGACGTGAGTTTATTAAGTGTTCAGCTTCCAACAATATTGTATGCAGGACTTCTTCACGTGGCTGACGAGATTTTAAGGTGGCAGATAGCGCGACCTTGACAGAGCGTACTAAGCGCTCCCAGGCTCCACCCATGTTAGGTGCCCCAGCAGGTATGAACTTCCATTTGATGCCTTTCTGTTGAGCCTTATCAGTCAGTTTTTTCAGTTCCATTTGCATGTCTTTGTTAGCGCCTACAAAGTTGGTTCCGTTATCACTGTACATTATAGATGGCGCTCCTCGCCGTGCTATCATTCGGCGGAGTGATAAGATCATACTGTCGGCAGACAGAGACGGCACTATCTCTAAATGCACTGCGCGTGTATTTAGGCATGTATAGAGTGCGACCCATCTTTTTTCTTGTTTGCGGCCTACTGATATGATAAGAGGGCCAAAATAGTCAACTCCGGTGCATGTGAAGGGCGGTTGATGTTGTTGTAGGCGTTCTGGTGGTAAGTCGCCCATGGGGGCCGGTATAGGTAGGTACTTGTGCGTTCTGCACCAATCGCATTCTCGCGTTATAGACTTCAGCGTGTTTCGTAGCGAAGTAATGTAGTACTTTTGGCGTATTTCATTCATAACTGTATTATGATTGGCGTGATTGTAGTCGCAGTGATATTGTTGTATAAGCAACTTTGTAATCGGGTGCTTGCCGTCTAGTACTATGGGTTCCTTGTATGTGTCACTCACACAGTCAGCTGATGATATACGAGTTTCGATTCTTATTATGTCGTTTCTGAGCGTCAATGTTAGCCTTTTTAGGCGCGAATCTTTTTCGTTAGGTACTTGGTTATTTCGTAGCGATTTTAATTCGCTCGCCCAACTTTCTTGTTGTATGGCTTTGACGAGCAGTGTCTCGGCATACTGTAGGTACTCTACGGGTAAAGGTACGGTACGGGTGGTAATCGTCGGCGCCCGTTCGATAGGAGTTTGTTTACGTTTTCGTACGTATTTTCTCCATGATTTGTCTTTGACGGTTTTCTTTATGGCGGCGACGGGTTCCGGTTTTTTCTTGACTTTGGCCTTGAACATGTCGACGCTATATAGGAAACGTGGTGTGGCTCGTAGTAGTCGTTTCCATGATGAAAATCGTAATAAGTCGGGAATAGGTATTTTGATACGTCGTATGGTGGCTATGGTTTTCGACTTTTTCTTGCCCGTGTTAGGTATTGAGTAGTCGCTCGTATCTTCAGGCCACTGATAAGAATCGTATTGCAGGTAGTTGTGCACATTATGAAATCTTTGTATGGCATATACAGCTTGCGGGTGTTCTTTGCTGAAATCCTTAGTAATTCTGTCTTTTGCATAGGTAGCTGAGCGTGGAGACGATGTCGCGCCGAAAAGAGACTTCATACTGTATTCATGGGGTTCGGCATCTGTCTCTTTCTCTCGCCATAGAAGACGCAGGCTATCTCTGTCTTCTTTGCGCATGCGTATTTGCAAGAATATTTTCTTGTTGTCTTTTTCAATGGCGATCGGTCTGCTTTGGAAACGTATCACAACGCCAAATAAGGATTGCAGTAAGTCTAGGCCAGACGATAATGCGTGGTAGAGGCTTTTTCCGTTTGTATGTGCCGCTGCGTCAAACAATAAACGTAGCTCGCCTTTTTGTGGGTGCACCACTGTAAAATGGTGTAAGTACCATGTCCGAGGTAATGTAGGTTGACACGTCGCCGGTTCTGCGTATCCGCTTGCTAATAGGTTTTGAATTTGTATGGTATAGTTTTTCTTAAATTCATAATTTTTCTCGATGTTCTTGTCAATACCTATTAATCGTTGCATAGCGTTGACGCGGTTATTTGGCATCGTTTTATTATCGGAATGCGATAATAACCCACATTCGAATCTTCCATCGGATAGACTTTTCTTGGAATTATCTATTGTTGCGAGCTCTCGTTGTTCCGGGTCGCTTGCAGGCTTCGTAGGTGTAATACCATGGGGGTCAATGTCGAAGTGCGACTTGGTTGAGCTTTCGATGTCTTCGGTTCTATTGTGTAGGTGGCCGACGAAAGTAATTGGTTTCGGCGTTTCTGGTCTGTATTGTTCCGCAGGAACGATCCTTACGTCTGCTTTCGTTGAGTTTAGTTGGTTTACAGACGTGATTTTCGGTTCTTCTTTTTTGGGTAATGTTTCATGAAGTAATGCATGATGTTGCCTCGTGCAATTATTTTCTCCACACGGGTTGGCTTTGCATGTTGAGTGTCTGTGGTTCGATTTCAGGCACTTGAAACACACCTTTAGTTTCTTAACAATTTCCCATCGATTTTTCACGGTTTCCTTGAGAAATTGAGGACATTTCACTAGTCCATGTTCTTTTTTACAGACGAGACATGTGATTGGTTGTTGTTTTCCTCCGGTAGTTGCGAGGACAATATCTTCTCTCTCTTTCACCGGTGTCTCGTTCAACGTAATAGCTCTCTCTCTCTCGAACTCAGAGTCGCTATCGTAGTTGTTTTCAGTTTCAGTGTCGCTCTCGCTGTCAGACTGTGCAAAGTTGGTGGTATTGACCTTCTGACTGCGTAGTGGTCGACTGCGGAATGGTTCTCTCTTTTTCTTGACGAACTCCGTAGTTGACACGTCGTATGCTTCGAATTGATCCGCAATGTTCTTGAGGAATTCTGATAGTGAAATCAGTATGGGTTCGTCTTCTTTGCTTGATCTGTACTCGTACCATCTGAATTTCACGTTCATGTTCATTTTGTCAATTATTTTTTCTGACAAATCGCTTGAGTATAAATAATCCTTGCGATTCATTTGCTTGATGACGTTGACACTATTTGCCACTGCGCTGGCAAATATGCCTATGCCCTTTATGTCGTTGGACATGGGCGGCAGATTGTTGATAGCTGCTATCTCACTCTTTATGAGATGTGTGGGCCGACCAAATCTTCTTTCCAATGCTTCCAATATTTCCTTAGGATGCGTGTTGGTATACAGAAGCGACTTGACGGACTCTCTTGCTTGATCTTTGATAGCCCTTCGCAGTCTGGCTACATTCTCGATGTCAGAGAAATATTTTTCGGTATCTCTATAGATAGCCTTGAAAGCTATCCACTCTCTCGGGTTGCCGTCGAAATGATGCAACTCGTTTATGTACTTCGGTGCAGGAGCAGGCTTGCTTTCCTTCACGCTCTTGATCGCGCTCACGATCGCGGATGCAAGGGTTGACACGTCCCCTTTTGCCGGCATCCCATTTTTCTTGAGGTTTCCCTCGCGCTGTCGTTGAATGGATTTCTGTCGTGACTTCTCCACCCAATCCGATACGTAATCGCCGTTGTCCACGTCACTCGCATCCGATGAGTCTTCCTCGTCCTGAAGTTCGATCAATTCCAGCTTGGTCTTCGCCATTGCAACAGCCGCATCTGCCTTCTCTTTCTGGCTTCGCTCGAGTTCCAATCGTGCTTCTAATGCGGCTCTCCTTTGCGCTGAACTTGATGAAATCACCGAATTTGATGCTCTTCGTGGCCCGGTCCGATTTACCACCGTACCTTCCCTTGACACACGTACCTCCTTGGTTTTGGACGTTCTGTCCTTCCGTGACTGCTCGGATCTCTCTGTACTTTCGGTACCCGTACCCGTGCTGTCTGTGTTCTCGGTGCTTCCACTCTGCACCGTGCTAGGAGTCTCCTTCTGAGAACTCCTCATGCTGCTCTCCGGAGCTGACTCCTCTTCCTCCCTGGACTGCGTCTTGTTTCTTCTTGCTTGACTCCTGGTGCTCATCTTCGCCTGGGGGAGATCTTCCATGCCATGCCGTCTTCCCTGTTTTCCTACCTCCCTAACGTCCCTACAACCCTATCAGCCTGTTTGAGTGGTTCTTCGGAACACGCTCTCCCAGGAATGGAAACGTGCAGGATTGGAAAGGTGGGAACCGCCCGGCAGAGGGATATGAGTGAAAGTAGCGTGCTCAGGTATGGGGGGATCGTCCACACCCTCAGCCGTGCCCTCAAGAGGCCGTCTACTTCACCCACACCGTACTGGCGCGATCAGACTGTACAGTGCGCCTTGACAAAGGCACCACTGGTAGTGTCGTCCGGTCCACTACTCCCGCCAACAGGCGTTAACTCACTCTACCGTTTGTCACCGTTAGGTGGTAGACGTGAGCCGCGGCGCACCGCGTAAGAAACAAAGACGTTTGACTGTGTCCGCCACTCTTCCTCGGTGAACCCGAAGTCTCGACCGGCTGTGTTGTTCACTCGCTGCAGTGGTCACGACGATACCCGCCGTGTTGTTCACACGCTGCAGTGGTCTCGATGTACACGCCGTGTCGTCCACACGCTGCAGTAGTCTCGATGATACCCGCCGTGTAGTCTCGCCGCTGGGCACCGATTTGCGTTCGTGGCTGTGGCTTGCCCCTCGAACCCAACGTTCGCGGCCGTTGCCTGCCCCTCGAACCGCGCCAATCCCAATGCCCTTGAGAACCCACAGCTTGCACAATCTGCCCCGATCTTCCAATGTTCGTTGCTAACAAGCCCGACGAACCGAAGCGGAAGAATACCGAAGCTTCTTGCACTGATTCTTGATTTTTCTTTTTTCTATCCGACGTCGATGGACCAAACGCTGTTGACGAACCCTACCAGGAGTAGAGGTCTGGACGGGTACGAGCAGCTTGAAATGAAACTCGATTTGTGCGGTGAAATAATCTTGAAACTTGTACTGCAGTATTGCCTCTTTCTGACTTGTTCATGTAAGGAGAGTGCGTAGAGAAATGAGTGCCGTATGGGCCTGACTGCGCTGTTTATATTGTAATTTTAATCTTTGCGCATGCCTATGTCAGATTTGTAAATGATTATAGTGCAATATTATTATTATTAGCAATATACAATCGGTTGCTATGGCAACGGATCAATGTTGAAAAGTGGCAATACCGTGCGAGAGCCCTATCAAAATTCTTTATTTAAAAATGCTTATATCTAATACAAAAACAATGTAAAACTATCAATAATTATAAAATAATAAACAATAAATCATCCTAGTACATAAACAATAGCCTAAAACCTTAAAGTAAACAATATAAAATTTCTTATTCTAAACTTAGCTTATGTAAAGTAGGTATATAATATAATTATAAGATCTTTATTTACATTGGAGTGGGCAGGCATACATAGCATAATGTGTTATGTGCGGGTCGAGGGACGATAGAGGCATGTTAAAGGGTGTAGTCGTGAACACAGCAAGTCAATATTTCTTTTGAAACATTACGTTACATAAAAATATACTTATAAGTCAATGCTTATAAGCTATTTACACGTAGAGCCATCTTTGATTTTTATAGAAGTATCTAGATTTTTAAGAAAACTATGTTTTAATGAATTCATCTACTAATTAGTATTCAACATTAGTAATTTAAGCAAAATCCGGCTAACATAATATTATGGCACGTTACTATGTAGGTATTTACAACTATAATGCCCTCGCGACCCATATTATCCGCGACCTTGGTTTAAACACACATTTAGTCACCTACCTACCTATCGGTGACATAATGGCCGCAAAAACAACTATTTTTGAACAATTTAATTTACATAACAATTAAACGTTGTATTGTGCGAATTCATTTTGGCATGTGTATAAATAAGAAATACATTTTAAAGTTATTGTCCGTCCAGACCTAGATACCATATGTGAATTCTTTTGTTGTTTATCTTTGATTCGTCATTCTTTTTATTTAAAATTTTTCTGAGTATATTCTAGAAACTAACAATTTTGGTTATTAACAGAAAATATTTTTTTTAATTGAAATTTATTTTTCACATAATTTTTTCGTTATTTTTTTTCTTTAGCTACTCTTTCCCTACACTAATTCATGCATTAAAATACCTCGGCTTATACTATTAGACTTGATTGAAAAGAAAAATTCTAAAATAAAAAAACTTTTCATTAACCTAGTAAACTACAATTAACTATTTACTGAACTAAAGTAATTATGAATAATAAAAACATTAATTTATTTACATATTAAGTATAATCCCATTCATTGTAATGTCATATGGGGCCCATGGGGTCCGGATTTCCCATATGAAGCCATAAGGGAGGTCGTAAAATTCTATGTAGTAATTTGTATAATTTCGCCGCACTCACCCGCCTCGGCGGAAAATGAGATTTTCCATGTATTATGTATGTTGATTCACCCAAATTATGTAATTTTTGTGGAAATTAATGGATTATTCCAATGTGGGGGCTTTTGGATAAAGATATATTTGAGCAATATCCTTTATTCTTGAATTAGTTGTAGTAAAGCGATATTTCACAAAATAATGTATGAATACGATTTTGTTATGTTAAATCTTGGCATATCTTTTTTTTTTAGGGTTACCAACAAAAAGGTTAAAAGGAACTCTTATGGTACAGTATTACCCAACTGATATGGCGCGTCGTGAACTCGTGAATCTTCGTTCGCATAGAATACTTAAAACTTACAATCAACCTTAGATCACTACTATAAGGTTCATAATACACTCCAGCTGTTAGTTCCGTCTCACTCGCAAGTCACGCCCCTCCGCACGGCGCGCGCTAACATGGCGGCAGCTGCCGACCAATAGCGTTTCCCGCGCTTTGAAAATGTATTTTCTGCGCAGGTACATCGGTAAGCCATATTAGTTGGGTACTACTGTACCACTATGTCCTTCTATCTGTTCGTCTGTCACCTTATATTTCAGCAACAACTAATGCAATCGATTTGAAGTTTGAATTGTTTTAGATATTGCTTACCCAACCTTATAGAAAAAGAAATATTTTATTTTCTTTGCAAAGAGGTTGAAAAGGGGACCGAAACTTCAAAGTACGTAACAAGTTAAAATGGGGTATCATAATTTTATGAAAGGACTTTGTTTGGAAATTCAAAAACAGGTATATATATGAAAAAAGCCAAACAAAATAGGTATCATTCGCTTTACAATCTTCGGAGATATGCTCCGAAGATTGTAAAGCGAAAAATCTGAAAAAAATTACGTTGACAGGTCTAAACCATAAAATTACGTGAAAATGAATGGATTATTTCAATAAATAAATAAATATCCTGGGACATTCCTCACACACGGTCATCTGATCCCAAACTAAGCAAAGCTTTATGGAAACCAGATAACTGATATTATACATATACTACTTTTTGTTTGTAAATACAAATTACACTCAGACTCAGGACATACAGAATACAGACATGTTCATGCACACAAATGCATGTCCTGTGCGAGAATCGAACCCACGACCTGCGGCGCGATAGGTGGAGTCTGTTGAACCAACTGCTCCGACTGGTCCGTCAATGTCCCCACATTAGGATTAGTAGGTATATTTGGAGCAGTATCCTTTATTCTTGAATTAAAAGCGATATTTTATGAAAAATAATATATGTTTATCACTCAGGCGTCTCGCACTTGGCAGTTTTATTTAAACATAACTTTTTACATTTATATAAAAAGTTACGTTTAAAAAAGAACACAGTTATTAAATTTCAACTTCGAATTTCGAATATCCATATAAAATTTTATCGAATCATAACACTAATTAAAAATAAAAACAAGAAGCAAATTACTCAACTTAAAATACGAACCGATCGTATTCCCAAAAAGAAAAAGGCGTAATCAAAAAGCATATTCATAAATCTATTTGGAAGAGATAAACAACATTACTTTATATCGCATAGAATGGCGCCGGGCAGAGTTAACAAAATTGGTGATTACCATACAAACGACTGTCGGAAAAAATATGGCAAAGCACGACACGTGTTTCCATCAAGTTAAAGGTTCTGTAGGTAATTAAATATTTATTTTCATTGACACCAGATATACTCCTATCAAGGTTTGGATGGCCAAGCTAATGCGATGGCGGAAAAATATGGCTTACCGATGTACCTGCGCAGAAGATACATTTTCAAAGCGCGGGAAACGCTATTGGTCGGCAGCTGCCGCCATGTTAGCGCGCCGTGCGGAGGGGCGTGACTTGCGAGTGAGACGGAACTAACAGCTGCAGTGTATTATGAACCTTATAGTAGCGATCTAAGGTTGATTGTCAGTTTTAAGTATACTTTCGTTAATCTTCGTTGCCATACTTTCTTTCTGTGCGAACGAAGATTCACGACGCGCCATATCAGTTGGGTAATACTGTACATAAGTTTTACCCGCGTTACCATGCCTATAGCCTTCCTCAATAATGGGGGCTATATCTTATTGGCAAGTTAGAAGTTCGTATGAACAAACATACAAACTGTCTTTACCAACTCGAGTTTTAGGTAGTGGTAGTAAGTTTGAATTTGAATTTGTAAGATTCAGGAAACACAGACGCCGGAAGCAAGTTCCACTCCCCTGCTGTCCGCATTATTAATGAGGATGCAAAACGCAGTGTCCGTATTTTCAGTGTGTCAACAACGTACGGGTGAAAATTTTCCCGGTGTCTTGTGGGTTCAAAAAGGTGATGGTGGAATAAGGTTGATCAATTCCTGCGCACTTTCCAAAATATATCCTGTAGAAAAACGATAAGCGAGCAAATTTTCTTCGATGGTCGAGGCTCGGTTTCGCCTTAATTAAAGACCTTCTTTTTACTTCTCCTGGCTCGGCGGTCTGTTGAGTCGAGGGCGTCAAGCTGGTGCTTAGCGGACTCATTTCAGAGATGTCAGCAGTACTCCTCATCAATCATTATAGGATTATTTTATAATCATCCTCATTTAGGGTGCCGCTGAAAATCAGTGTTGTGACGTAATACGCCACAATTTATGCTGAGACGGTATCCCATTTGACAGCACTTGTATTATTATTATTTTTTGTATTTTTAAATAAGTACTTATCTACAAAAAAAATACTGTATTTTTTATTGTTTGTAATATGTGTTTTATTACTGTCAAATAAATATCATTCTATTCTATTCTATTCTACTCCATGCATGACCTAATCTATGTTTAGCACACGTCGTTTTCTCTGCTTTAATGATTTATCTTCCTTAGGTAATGCAACATATCTGCATTCAACAAACTATGGCAATCTTGCTACATTTCACTTTTACAGAGTAGCTATAATATAAAGCTGAAATCAATGAAGTGAGTGAAAGGTTACCCTTGGGGTTTCAACATTAACGGAACCCTAAATGCGCCCGAGAAGGTTATATCACAAGTCGAAGGTTTACCTTTTAGTCGCTGGAGACTAACTTTTTCAATATATTATGCATGCAAGTGGGCGCTACGGTGTCGCATATTTAGTTTATACATAGACTCAAAATACTTATGCATATTAATACACGAGGCACTATTTGGGTGTTGATTTGAGTTCTTTTTTTCAGATTTGTATGATAGTGTTGTTATTTTCCCGTTTTATTTTTTTGTTGTGATTTGTTGAAGCGCTCGTGGTGTAGCTTGATTAGCCGTTCTTAATCGATCGGCAAAGTTAAGCTACCACCGTCGTGGTACCTGGATGGGTGACCGCCTAGTGGTATTTCAAATCGAGCGTTTCCGTGCTTCTGAAGGTACGTAAAGCCGTTGGTCCCGGTTATCACTTAATTGTGATAGTCGTTAAGCTAGTTGGATGCCTCCTAGGCGGCTCGAAAAATTCCAACAGTAGGTCGACCACTAGCCTACCTCCACCGATCTGCAGTGGGCACGCATGGTGGAGTATTGCCCATTCCCTTTCACCCTCATTTGTGAAAGGAGGCCTGTGCTCAGCAGTGGGACATTATAGGCTGATGATGATGATGATGTTGTTATTTTAAAGCTTTTGTGATGAGGTACAAGTCTGCTATTACAATTCTGTTCCAATGAAGTATCAGTGGTGTCAAAATTGACAGCACCTTTTGGGAACCATAGTGTGGTGGTACTTTGTAAGGTGTTTCTTGCTACCATTTTCAAGTTGAAAATCTGTAGCCAAGCACCTTTCAGTGTCTTCCTGAGCTGCATTTGAGAACCAGTGCCCTTTTAGGCTGTGTGTACTTACCACCATGGACCATGGCAAGATTGAGGTCAATGAAGGCATATAAAAACATGTTTAGATATTTCTTTCATATAAAGTAGTCGATATTTTGAAGTGTTTTTGAGCTAAAATATATACTGTTTCAACTCTTGATGGCGTGGACGGTTTCACAATGTTATGGTTGATTCGTAATAAGTTGATTAATTTCGATATTTCCATGGATTGTCGTCATATCCGATTGAGTTGAATTTTTCTTCTCAAAATCAAAAAGTCATTTATTCAGTTTAGGCCCTAGTAAGGCACTTATGAACGTTAAATTGGTACATACAGTTGAATTTACCACCGGTTCGGAATACACTTGAACTGAGAAGACTCCGGCAAGAAAGGGGGATGCAAGTGCATAGAGAAGCTACTACAACCATATATTCTTGTCTTCCACATAATGAGCCACCTTATAGTAGTAGCAGTATTCTTTTCCACAAACATGAATAAAATTCCCGAATACATAGGACACAAACAAACGATAAAACACACAAACAAATTATATTCAATAAATAACCTCTTAATAACGAAGAATCGGAATAAGACAATTATATTTTTTGTGATTCTCATGAAATAAACAAACGTTTCCAGAAACCTTTGATGTGTAGAGACAGAGAGCCATTTTACCCCAATATTTATGTTAATATACCGTTTAATTAAACCTGTGGCCTGCCTCGGTACGATGGGTAAATTTCCCCGGGGGTATGTATAAAAATTACCCATCGTTCGTTACATTAATAACTCTGTGAGAAACATGAAATATGCTCAGAATTTAAGTTAACGCCTTATATTCAAGGACCTTAGTCTGGGTACATTCACGTCGATGGCCTAGCGGTATGAAGCTTGACTGAGGTCCTGGGTTGATGAGGAGATTGTATTGTAGGTCCAGTTATACGTTTTCTCAATCTTAAGGGGAAAGGATGGCTGCAAGAAATTTGAAAGATAGGTTTTTAACATATCTATTGCTGTCGCGCTGTGCCTGAGTTATCCCGCCCGAGGGTGATAGAGACAACTACAGCTTGGACCTATTATAACTATTTAAATTATATGAAATCGTTATTTCATAATCCCAGATCCCGTTATTTCAGAATCCTCCAAAAGTGAATCGATTTAAAAAAAAAACAAGAATCATAATAAGAAGGGCTTTGGCTATGTCTGTCGGTTTTCCTTTGTTTTTTTATATTCGTCAATAGCGTTAAAAATGGTAAGTTTTTCGATTTTAGAAGGCTGCTAATTCTTATAATAATTAATTTATGGAGAAAAACACAACCGAGGGACATACAGTGGTACCTACAGATTGCATGGTAAAATAATCATTGCTCTAGTATCATTATCCAGAGAGGAAACTGAGGATTACGTTTGTATAGAACAAACGCCACCAGCATTTCCTCTTAAATCAATTGCAATCGCTTGGCGGGAAGAATAATAGCGGATGGTGAAAAATTCAGTGGTGACCATGCAAAACATTCGCCTTTTGCCTACTTGAAGTGCCATTTAAAAGTAATGACAGTGACAACTCCTCAGTCCCCATACGTCAAGTCAGCTGGCCTCACAGCGCGGCGCATTGTGCATAATATTGATTATAATGTAACGTATTCCGCTCGTACCGCACGCTGCCATTATCCAACACATTCAAATTCGATTGGCATAGGCAACTCATTTTATACGTATAGCTTGTAGACTGGGAGCTGGAGTCAAAAAAATTGATTGAATTTCTTTAATATACATACTTACATTTTAATATATCTTACTTCTTAAAATTTTAAATGAGAGTAGCCTCTCGTCATAACAAAGGTATTTGGCAAAGGTTTGTAGAGTTAGACCGGGAGAGCCATCTCCCATCTCACTATTGCCAAATAGTGACAACGAAAAAACAGTTTTTTTATACGACGAGATCGGCAAAGTAGCATACGGCTGATGGTAAGCAGTTACCGTGGCCTATGGACACTTTCAATACCCGGGACATCACTCATGCTTTACTGACTGAGCGAGGAGCTTTGATGACCTTATTTACCGCAGGAACTCTACACCACACGATATTCTGTAGAATTACTTCCCCAGTCAGTTTTTGAACGGGAGAGCTCGTGATGTGCCTAGATAGTTGCGGCCTCCCGATCTATCTCCTTCAGCTAAGCCGTACACGCCTCCATGCAGGTCTCGTGTGTGGATAACGAGTGATGTGTATGCGCGTCTCGCGGCGCGGTGTAAACAATGGTCGCATTGATATGCGCGGCCGAGTCCGCGATGGTTGCCGACGGCCGGCGCGGGCGCAGCGCGTCCACTCCGCCTCTGGCGCATGATCCCATTTGTTTTATGCAATGTTGCTACCACGTTTATGGGTGTTGCTATGGTCGAATGTATCAATTATGTTTATTAGCAGCTACTTCCAGCATTTGTTCAGTATACTGTCATGTAATGTGTATGACACTCTATGATTTACATCGAGATTAAGCTACTTTTTTTATAGAGAACTCAATAAAGAGAGGATTATTATAAGATAGTCGATATATTTAAAAAATGTTACCTTGCTGAGTTTCTTGCCGGATTCTTCTCAGTTGAAGGCTTAGTTCCGAACCGGTGGTAACTTCAGTAAATGTGACCTTCATTAGGGGCTTTCTGGGGCCTAAATTGAATAAATGGCTTTGACTTTGACTTGAACAAAAGGTTTAAAAAGTACACAAAATGTACGCAAAAAATACAGTAGTAATAACCGCATATGATGACGTCCCAGTTTTTATTTCAATCTTTTTTCCCCCTTTTTTTATCAAGACTTGATTGAAAATTATTTCTAACTACACGCACACACACTGGTATTTATTTATTTTATTTACGTTTACTTTCTACACTGTGATACACTTTTGTTATTTATTTAGCTTTTTTCGTGTACTTACGACTAAAGGCGTCAGCTGAAAATCAGTAATCAGTAATCAGTAGCACCATGCTGAGCAGAGAAGAGACCTTTTTGACGCCACAGACTTACTGTATGTATTTTCTTTATTTCTTTAATATGATTCGATAGTTAAAACAGATCTAAGTCTTTAACAATCCAATTGTATCTTCAATCCATAAGCCAGGGATCCGCCAGCACGCTTTCTCGCTACTCACTTATTATTCTACCAGCGAGCCAGTACAGTGTGGCTCGGATTATAAACCGAAGCCGTGTATGGATGCAATAATTGTTAACGAAAGTCAACTTTTATACTGCATTATTGTTTGCGAACGCGAACAGGAGGCGAATCGATTCAAATCGCGGCGAAATTAGCTTACAATGAACACGTTGTTTGCATTTGGCTGTTTTATTTGAAGAAAAATCTAATGGAGATTTACAATATAGGTGTCATTCGAAAGCTTAAAAAAAGGTTTTGTTGAAAAAAATATTTTTAATATAAGCTTTTTATGGTGACTGTTCCTTTTTGTTGACTGTACTTACATTGTCTTCCAATACACAAATGTATACCAAATATCAAGTCAATCCGACCACTGGATGTGGGTTAAATTCGACTTGCAAGATTCCACCCGAACATAGTTACAAAACTTACAACTAAAAGATCATTGTGGAAAATCATCGGAAACCTATTATGGCGCCATTATGACGCTATTGTGTTAGTAGACTACCAAAACTGTAAAATATTTTGACACCACTGATAGTTCATTGAAACCATAGAGTAAAGTATTGAAACACAATTGTAATAGCAGACTTGGGCCCCTGTTCGTACGTGGCTCGGCTCGTGTTCGGTTCGCGCATCGAGCATGGACTCACCATTATGTTGAAAAAGAATTAGGTTTTTACCACAGATTTATAGTAGGCTAGATACATCAAGCTGACCTACCATGCGGGCTAATTAGTTTGCGACATAGATTTAGTCGAGTCAGTGGCAAGCATCGAAGAAAAAACTCTTTAGAGTGGTAATACCGAGCAAACCAATTCCGCAACTATTAAGTGTTTTTGCACTGATTAATAAAAGTACCGACCAATCACTGCATCAGTAAAAATTCTTCAAGGGTAAGCCGAGTTGTATCTAGACTACTCTACATCCATGGGTTTTATCTACAGAAGATTTATCCTAAGCATTATGTATAAGTTGTGGATATAGACTCGCTAGAGGAATAAGGGTCACCGCTCACTATAACAGCATGGCTACGCCTCGGCATTTACCTTGCCATGCAAGTGAGGCCTTTAAATCGTATGCGTGAAAGTAAATTTTACAATGACTAGATAAAATAGTTGACGCCTCGCGGCAAGCGCGCTTGCCGCTACAAGCCACTAGTCCTGCTAACCACACGCTTTCAGCAAGCGGTCCGCTCCCTTGCTGCGTGACGCCAGCAAGCGGTATCTTGCCAAAGCCGCGCCACAAATTTCATCGGCGCCGCGTCGCCGGCGAGCTGCCACCTCGTAGGCGGCGCGCTGGCAGCTAGTGGTTGGATTGAGTTAAGGCGGTGTCGGGCCGTTGCTGCGATGGAGCGGTGCTGATATAGTGAGCGATGACCTTAGGTATTATAATGATAAAGCTCTTCAATAAAGAAAAAATCTACCTAACTAGACCAAACCTCCCGTTTCAGAGAAATAGGCGTCACTCCCCTTCCACCACTCTTCCTCGACTACCCTCATCCAGTGTCCTACTTTGTGGAGATTTAGCTAAGTAAGTAAGTGAAAAAGTATATTTAAATAAAGTTAGTTGATGTAAGGCCTGGGTATTAAGCTGACTGATAAAAAAATACCGGCTAAGTGCGCAAGTATGACTCGCACACGGAGGGTTCCGTATAATAATAATAATTTAACCTTACTCTAATTGACTGTGAAATGAATAGTAAGCGCAAAATTTAAAAGTACCAGTACTTACAAGTTTTCGCTAAAATCTAAATTTGTCCATATCTTTTTATCGTGTTGACTCAGGACCTTGATTTCTATACACCTAATAGGGACTATAGACCTCAGTATCAGGTATAAATTTCTTGCTAGGTCCACCCGTTCCTGAGAAAATCAGTGGTGTCACCATGGACAGACAGACGAACAAGAGAGTGATCTTTTTACCTTTTGAGGTACGGAACCCTAAAAATAAAGAATATCCATTTTTTTATTCGCGTTTTATTAAAGATCCTTCAGTTATGAAAAACCTTCTAAATTAACTTACTTTTACCCCGCGGTTATTTGTGTTATCGAAGGATTTAATGTTTTTCGATTTTATTCCATTTGAAAATGTAGAGACGGCAGAAATACATTATTCAAAAAAATACCACCAACCCCTGACTACATGCCCCATAGGCTTACTCCAAGAAACACATGTATGTACCCATCAGCTCCCAGCATCTAAGTCTTCAGTCAACCTAGAACCTAGTTTTAGGGTCGGCAACGCGCGAGTGATACCCCTGGTGTTGCAAGCGTCCATAGGCTACGGTAACTGCTTACCATCAGGCGGGCCGTATGCTTGTTTGCCACCTCAGTGGAATAAAAAAAAAAGAAGAAACCATCCGTCCATATTCTACCATTTTCTAAACCCATCAATCCTACAGAATCCTTCGGTTTCTTGCGTTTCACGCTTCGCGGCGCAGTTTACTAAAATATTACATTGAAATAAATGTAGGTTCCGACAAGTAAAAGGTTTCAGCATAAAGCTAAGTTTTTATGAGCCCTCCGTAATAGGCCTGTCGGCTGCCTTCGTGGACTTTTTTATAAGTCTGAGAAAAATGGCCGTGCTTGGCTTTTTGTACTTTTATTGGGATAAAATAAAGTATTTATCAACGTTTTCGCTTATCTATATGCCTCCATTTTAAGAAGATAAGCTTGTTATTCTTGAGAATTGTAAATGAATATGCTACTTATGTGAATAAATTGTTTTTTAGTGTAGGTAGTGAGCAAAAATTTAATAGTAAGTAGGAACCTTCTCATTTGATAAGGTACGACTATAAAGTAATCTGTTTTTATAAACTGGATCAATAAAATAAACAAACACTATTTCCAAAACATAATATTGTTCTAATTTTCAAATGTTCAAATCTTGTTCAAATATATTGCTATTATTACTACGTATAGAGAAGCTATCATAAGCAAAGGTTATGTCCCATTTTTTTAGAGTCAACTAAAGTTCTCTTTAGCGTGAAATAATAATTAGTCGTTTAAGCAGACAGTAGAAACACGTAGCGCTATCAGAATGCTTTTAGGAGTATTTTTCTCGCAAACACCAAGATTTTTCACGGCGCTTATGGGTTTCGTTCATAGTTCTACAACAACAAGTGTGGCCGGATGGCCTCACTTGAAGGGAACATAGTTATGATGTGTGGCGTCTTCTTTATAACTCAATGTTCAAATATAAAATTTTTGATGTTCTAATTTTAAAATTTTTGAATTCTCATTGAAGAATGTGTCAAACATTCATTCAATTCGATCAGTACTGAGAATCAACTTATGTGTGGACCTGTTCAGTTGTAATGTGAAGTTAAACAAACAATATCATATATTTATTAAATAAAAGTTGAATGTCCATTACACATTGTTACTCATGTCATTTGATATTACCTGTACAACTGTATAAACAATTAACATACTAGAACCCTGGGTTCTTTATTTTATATAATAAACTATATGGAAGACAGTCGTAATATTCAGTATCTTCAACTACATTGCTGCGGTCGTAGACTGATAGCCAAAAGCCACTGGCCCCAGAACCAATAAAGTTAGTTAGCTAGTTTACCCAAAACTGGGAAATAGCGTGTGAAAGCAAATCTAACTATAATTTCTGATACTGATAGTGTATGTCAGTTCAGTGGCAACACAACACTGACAAAGGGACTAGTGTTGTCCAATTAGTGAGGCTCTAGTCGAGACTGGTCGCCTGCGCCGGCGCAGCACGCCTACTCCACCGGTTTTCTAATTACCATAACGTGTATAATACTGTTTGCATTGTCGTCAGGTTGTATGTAGATATCGTCCAATGATGTGGCTTTCTCATCCGCATTCATCTTAAATTAAAAATAAATTGTACAGACATTTAGGGTCAGTTCACACCGAGACAAGTTGCGACGCGACGCGGCGTGCACTTTTTAAGCGATACAAATAGAACTTTATTTTCTACATAAAAAGGCACATATTTCAATGAGAGCATTAGGGTCAGCTTCAGGGCTTCAGCTCACATCGAGACGTGACGCGACGCGACGCGGCGACTTTAGTGCCTGTCCATTTTATTAAAACCTGATAACCTATAGAAATAACCACACAAACTTGGCATTAATGGTAAAACCATTTTAATATAAATTTTGTCGTGTCATACAATGGAAACTCACTCAAATTACCAGTTATAATTTGTTTCGTTGGTATCGATTCGTGCTCTATCGTACGTTGTCAATAATCAAAAGGTCGTAGGTTCGATTCTGTTCGGTGAAAGCAACCATTATGCCACGGAAAGTTTTCCATTATTCTACACGTGAATGTACCTATATTAGCTAACAGCAGAGGGGGAAGACTTTAATAAGCTTTTGTTAGATAGAGAGTCAATAGGGACAATAGTACCTCTTTAATCTTTTTTTTTTAAATTCATATCATATTTTTTTAACTGTATTCAAAGGGGTTCTATCTTTGACGTGTATGTTTTTTTATGTATATTCACCGATTACTTAGAAACGGCTTATGCGATTTGGATAGTTTAAAATATATTATATCACGGTAGATCCCGAGGTGGTCCTAGATGAATTGTATCATGATTTTGACTACGGACTTTGAAGATTTGATGGGTTTCCTCAACAAAATAGACCACAAACACCGCGATTGAAACATTTTATTCAATATTGGCCATAATTTATGAATGATATGCAAATCCTGGTCAGTGAAACCTTAAGTGAAAATACATATGAATCAAACTGAAAAAGAAAAAGTATATATAAAAATAATTTAACGCCTTCACCTAACTGTTTTGAAGTCACAGAAAACAATCTGTGGTACCATAAACATTATCAAAGTATTGCATATTTTCTATCGTTCGTCCAGAAGTTGCCTTTAACAAAAGTCCAAACTCAATTTCGGATTTGAACGCAGGTTCACATTCGCTGCACTCCACTTCATCACTGAGTTATAAGGCCATAAAGGCTTCAGCAGTAAAGATTTCAACTAGCATGATAATTGTTTTTTTTTATTTATCCAAGCTAATGGACAAAGGACAATAATTTATGGTTTAAGAGCAGAAACAACCAAAAAGCAAGTGCATATTCAAACACTCATGTAAAGAAGCTCTCCCGTACTTCGGCAGTTCCATCATCAAACAAGTCGTCAAAACATTACATTATTGAAACTTTTCTTGCCATAGAAATATTATTCAGAATCTATAGAAGTGGTATCGACCGCGAGTTACAGCCCTAGTAATAATATAAATATGACCAGCAGTCTTACCGAATGTGTCATTTCCGCTGACGGCACAGCATCCTCTAACACATCTTCAGACCCTTCTCCAAGACCCTTCTAGGCCTTAGACAGTTCTTCAAGAGTGTGAAGAGAGGGTCGACAACGCGCGAGTGATACTCCTCATTGCAAGCGTCCATTGGGCGCTTCTTCATTGGGGCGACACGACACGACATGCCGTTGCCGTGCGGTGTTGTATCGTGTCGCCCAATGAAGAAACGCTCATTGGCTAAGGTAACGCGGAGTCAGTTCTATATGTTATTATGATTTCTATAATTCGCACGGTATCGCGAAGAGGGCAAGTAAACACACTCCCAACCGGTTGGAGAGCTAAAAATAATAATAAAATAGTTATTATATATGCTAACTGCTTTGTTTGTCCCAACGGGATGACGTCAGGTGTACGGCCATTAGACACGGGGTGCGTTGAGCGATAGCGATTGGTGAAAGTTTAGTGCGAGCAAGCTTTCGTTTGGGAGAAATTGCAATCGTGGTAATCTAGATTTCACATCTGTTACGGTTGTTATGTGGAGCTTTTGAAATAGCTGTTTTGCTACTTTAATTATGTGTAAAATTAAGGTGCTAATGCATCCTTTTTTATAAGACGCTTCTCAGCTTTTCTTATAATAATTTATTTTAAGAGCACAAGCTTTATGTAGCGTATTTTTTTTTACAGCAGTATGAGAATTATAGACCTTTATGAATTACAAATTTATAACCTCAGGGCATTTTTGAGAAAGGTCTTGAAGCTTGGACAGACAGACGGTCAACAAAGTGATCCTATAAAGGTTCCGATACCTAAAAAGGTGTCATGATTTCATACTGCTTTGAAAATGTCTCAGCAATTTTTATATATGCTTATATATAAAATTCTTCTTCACGTGTGTATGTCACCGAACTCCTCCTAAACGGCTGGGCCGATTTGAATGATTTTTTTTGTATGAATTTGGGTGGCACCCTGGATGGTTTAGATTCACAAATTAGCCCCGCAGATGGCGCTGCAGTTGATGTAGGGTAGTGTAGGGTAGGGTAGCACCACAGGGTAGGGTAGCACCATGCGAACGAAGTTGAGCCGGGCAGCTAGTTATTTATAATGCATACATATGTATGTCATCTGTGTGCGAGTAGCGATCTCGCTACTCGCTCGTTTCATGACCCCACTCCACTCGATAAGGCTCCGTATATTTTAACATTTCTTATGTATTTGTCTGCGTGTTTGTATGCAGTATGAATTTCAAATTATTATTTGTCATAAATATGTGCGGGTTTGAAGCCGGGAAGTGGCAGAAGTTCGGATCTAGAATTGTGTGTCACTTAATAGTTGTCTGACGGGTTGGTTGGCGTGATCACGCCACAGGTCGTGGGTTTGATTCCCATCCAGGACAAACGATTACGTGAAAGAACATAACTATTTAGTAATGTCATAACTGTCTGAATGTAGTACCTATATTAGGTTTCTGGTTTCTATAGTACAAGCTGCTTATTTTTTTTTTCTATACCACTAAGGTAACGAACAACCGTACGGCCCGCCTGATGATAAGCGGTTACCGCGCGTTTCGGCGCTGCAAAAATCTCATCACACCCTTTTTGAAGAACCCCATGCTGTACTCTATTGGGTAACCCACGGCGGTTTAGATGGATGCCTTGTCTTTCCAATCTTTCTCTATGGAGCTGAAATTTGGTCCTTAAGACTGCAAGATCGCCGGAAAATCGACGCACTGGAGATGTGTTGCTGGAGACGCCTCCTGAAAATTCCGTGGACGGCCTTCCATACCAATAACTCGATCCTCAACGAGCATCGAATAACAGTGGCTTTCATCGACTGTGCAGCTTGGAATTCTCAAGTTCTTTGGTCACATCTCCAGAAACGAACACTCGATGGAGAGACTTGTTGTCCAGGGTCAGGTTGAAGGCAAACGATCTCGTGGCCGATCACCCACTCGTTGGACTGATCTTATCAGGACGGTAACCCAATCTACCATGGTACAGTGTTCTAGCAGCGCTAGGAACCGCCAAAAATGGAGAAGCATTGCAAAAGCAGTAACCCTAGTCAAGGAGAACATTGGTGTTGAAGACCCTCCATGTACACCATCTTTTGCAACCACTACCACTCTGAGAAGAGTGTCCGACTGAGAAGAAGTGTGAAGAATGTCGTATTAATATTATTCTTTGTTGTTCAAGTATGTTAATTAATTAAATTATACTAGACTTACATTAAGAAGATATAATATATGACCCAGTTGAAAGCCCTGAGAGCTCACAAAACTTGTCCACATATCGGTAAACAAGCCATATATGGTTAACACCTTCTAGTCCATAAAAAAGAACCGGCCAAGTGCGAGTTTGTGTCTGATTTGCTCACCGAGGGTTCCGGCCTTCTATGGATGTATTCCTATTTCTTGGTTTGGACTATAGCTCTAACGGTGATTTAAAAAAAAATGCTAGTAATTTTGATATTATTTTATTACAATGATAAAATCAAAAGCCCACCCAAAATATGGAAGCATATTAGATACTTGAGAAGTCCCTATTCCATACAACCCTGTCGACTTATTCACTACTAAAATGTGAGTGGAGCTTGAGTATTAGGCCATACACAAATAAAACATCAACTTTTAGAAGCTGGTACAGTTAACAAGAAAACGGCTAGAATTCCTCATCCTTTGAGGATTTCTGAGCATCTAACGATGATCCTCCGAAAAGATGCTTTCCAAGAACTTACCGCGTATCTAACACGCGCGTATCAAAGCTGTGCTTAAAGCTTTCTCGTGACGTGTCGTGACAGACTCGAACTTGTTTGTACGACTTTCCAAAAACCACACGACTCCAGTTATGTTTATTTTGGTGTTACAAATTGTGGTTTGCGTTTACAACGTCGTGTAATGATTTTAATTAGATTTGTTGTCTGATGTTTTCGATGACGTGGTTCGACGAAGACGACTGTTGGGCCCTGATTGGATGAAAATCGTGTTCGTTATGATTACCATCAAAGATACGTGGTAAAGCCCCAGCAGTGGCAACGAGGTTTTATTCGCATTTCCAGGATAAAAAGGACGTAATACGTATAGGATAGATGTTTTTATTATTCCTCTATATCCATGTATAAATATTTTTTTATAAACAAAGTACACATAAACAGAATAAAAGCATTTATATTGTTAGCTATAGCGGTCAGTTTTTTTTTTTGCCTAATAATCTTGACCTTCAACTTTTAGTGATGAAAAATATCATGAGAAAACTATAGGTAGGGTATTTTGTATTTCAAATTCAAAATCATTTATTCGCAGGCACTTATGAAAAGTCTGACTCTAATACTCTAATACCTGTTCGGAAGGTTGCATTTGCTGAGAAGAGCCGGCAATAAACTCAGCAATTACTCTTTTCAAAACAAGCTTAGATTCATTACATAATATTTACATTCTAATCGCACGGATAAAAAAAAATTAAAATTAGTACTACCTAGTACTTAGTATTAGGTTGATCTGTCTTCAAGCATCTGACGGTGTGTTTTAGTAGCTACGTTAGATATCTTCCAAAGGTGTTACGGTAAAAGAAAATAAGATTTTGTTTCAGACGTAATATTAATATTTTTAACAGTATGTCGTGCCAATTTCTGTATTCTCCCTGCAGAATAAACAGACACCCTGTTTAAGAGAATGCAGGGGCAGTTCGCAATACACGACGGTGTGACAAGCGGTCCTAGTTAACGAGATACCCGTATTTCGGGACGTGTTGACGTTAATTGCTTGACTTATTTATATTTATGTTGGCGTGTACCCACGGCAGCACTGTTAGTTGTACCCCACAAGGTTTTAGCTTAAATATTTAACTGAATATGGGCCGCACTTGTGTTGATACGTGTACAGTCAGTAGATAATATATTATATGTTGTTATTATTTTTAGCTTTACTTAGTAGGTACTAGGTTAGTACTATAATAAATGTATCTATCAAAAGAAGTTTTATCTGAAAGGAGTCTTAAGAAAGTTTTAAATCGGGATTTTATTAAGACGGAATCATTCAAATTCAACTTTCTTAAATGATATTGATATTAATTCACTCCACTCATGATCAATTTTGATGAAACTTGTTCGAGAAGAAAAGTTTGCTCTAGATTTTATTTTGATAAATTATCTTTGATTATTTTATGTGGCATTGATGTCCCACTGCTGAGCACAGGCCTCCTTTTCACAAATGAGGGTGAAAGGGAATGGGCAATACTCCACCACGCGTGCCCACTACGGATCGGTGGAGGTAGGCTAGTGGTCAACCTACTGTTGGAATTTTTCAAGCCGCCTAGGAGGCATCCAACTAGCTTAACGACTATCACAATTAAGTGATAACCGGGACCAACGGCTTTACGTGCCGAAGCACGGAAACGCTCAATTTGAAATACCACTAGGCGGTCACCTATCCAGGTACCGACCACGACGGTGGTAGCCTACCTTTGCCGATCGATTAAGAACGACTAATCATGCTACAACACGAGCGCTTCTTAGAACTATTATAAATCCTGAAAACGATGTCGTACGTACTCAATTTTATATACTGTTAGATGAATTTCTTTGAAATCTTTTTTTATCTTTTGTGGCGCGTGTAAAAGATCACCGTTGAGTTAAATAGGGCTCATTAAACCTACAATTTATTAGTTTATCTTCAGAGCCAGTTCATCTCTACTTGTGTGTCAGGGTTTATCGCTTATTTGATAAATTTGCTGCGAGAAAAAAATATATCTGGACTGTATAAGCTGTAGAAACGTGGACAATCTTTCACGTGTTTGGATTCGTTATCTTTGGGCAAAGATACAGGTGTATCTAAGTTTAGAGGCAGAATTTTGAAAACTATTTCATAGTGAATACCTAAGGCCCCGATCCCACAGAGAGAGTTCTAGAGTTCTGCGAGTTCCGCGTTCACTGTAATCTATGCAGCGCCTTTGATCAATGCACACAGAGAACTCGGCGTTAATAATAACGCGCGTTCTATCGGAGTTCTATTCTCTAAAGCTGGCAGTTGAGGTGACGCGTCTGAGCTATCACTGTCTAATTTATTGAGTGATATAAGGCAGAAAGGACAATGGGCATTCTGGCCCATGAGCTGCCACTAATGAAACTAAAGTAAGGCCAATGAGACGTGATAAAGATAAAATAAAAAATGTAAACAAACTTTTGTGTGTAGGATATAATTACACCTTTTGGTACGGGATAGTAATTAGATTTAATGCAACTACATTGCAATTTTTTTTTCTAAATACACCACAGTAATAAGCTTTCATATTTTTGTTTCTATATTATTAGGTTAGGTTAGGTACCTACTAGAAAAAATAGAAATCATTGCTAGCCGCCAATGGGACAAGCTCCATACAAATTTGCCCATTTCCCTTTAGAACTCTAGACTGCTCGCTCGCTGTGTGTATAGTAGTGAACGCGGAACTCGGAACTCAGAACTGGGAACTCTAGAATTCCCTCTGTGGGATCGGCCCCTAAATTATTATTACTATATAGAAACGGGAGCTGTGTTGATATGTCAGTCAGTCAATATCTCCATTTATATACAGAATATAATAATATAATGACTATTTGAATAACATCTAGTTGTAAACACTTGTATTAATAGTCAGGTTTATAGTTTATATAATCAAGTAGGCTTAGTACCCACCAAGGTTAAGCGGTTGATTAGCATAACTTAAACAATAATATTTACCAGTTCAGACGCCAGCGCTCCTAGATGTTTGATATTTAATTATACAGGGTGATTTTGAATTACTTAGCTATTTTAAAGGAGTCGACTCATTAATAAAAATAAAAAAATACATGTTTTATTTTTAGATATAATTTTTATAGAAAAAAATAAAGTTATGACGATCCAAAGTTTTCTCAAAATTACGAAATCGTTGGTCGTACCGCGCGCCAATGCGCTACGTCACTTAGCTGTCAACAACCGAGAATGTTAGATACTGCCTATGTATGCGAAAACACGAACATCATCCAAATTAAATATCCTATACATAACTGTAGGTATTCTTACCCGTTTAAAATTTATAAAATGAAGCCACTGAAATACGGTAACTTAATTTTATTATGAACTCAATAACAAACATACTAATCGTATCACAATTCTAGCATATGCATCTTTGTAACACTTTTAAACTTTAGGGCCAACTTAAGGCTAATTTAAAATCACATTGAACTGAATATTGCAGTTTATTGACCACTTATTATTTGGTTTTAAATAACAAACTTTCAGTGATCTGCAACCACAGAGCGCACAGTTGGGTGGGATGGCGGGCGCCGCGCGGCATCTTGTGTGAGGCAGAAGCCCTCCATTGATCAAACTGATAGTGTACTCCAGAGAGTTCCATAATTATTCAATTAAATTAAAAATATTTTGTATCACCCAGAAACGACTGTTGATCTTCTAAAACGTTACCCCATGGTATAATTATATCAGGTATGGCATTCCGAGACACGGGGAGACACGTTGTACGTCATTTCCGCCGACGACGGCTCTCAAACTTTATGTTTGGGGAAAGTCAATCTAGTTTATATATCAAGTAAAAGATAAGAAAATTGGACGCTATCTTAGTGCGCAAATTCATAAAGAAAAAGATGCAAATTTCATGTGTCAAGAAGTACATTAAGGCTGCATTCCGAATTGACGCTGTAATCGCTGTAATCGATTTGAGCGTGCTTAAACCCGTTCCATATTACTGTGAGCGCGCTCACGATGTCCCGTGAAACATCATAGATGACGTCATGACATCCGCCATATTACGCTCACACCGACCATGCTCTAAACTGAAATCACCGTGAGCGCTGTCAAAAGTGAAGGTTAATTATTGTGTTTTCAACAAAAATCTAATAAGATTCTTGGTTTTCTATTTGGCAAAGATACTTTTTATGATTTTATGAGAGAAAAATAATAAAAAAAAGTGGATATTCCTTTTGCCGAGTCAACTTATAAAAGATATAAGGAGTCCTAGTGCATTGTTAATTCAGATTTTAAGTTATTTCTCAAATGTTCTGTTTTGAATATTGTGAGTACGTTCACGAGCGTTCCGAATTGTTGACAGTTCTTAGCTGTCATTAACGTGATATCTAACTCGGTACGCAAATTATTACTGTGAGCACTATGAGCAATATTATCCAATTCAAAATTTCAAAAGTTCGAAATGACTGATGCGAACTATGTTCTAAATCCGATAGAACAAAAAAATATGTCCATCTCTAAAGAAAAAAAAAACGAGAATGTCAATGTCAGTCTTGTCACTTATGAACAATTTTCATATCGAGAAGCAATTGGTCATTTAATTTATTTATCAATCGTAAGTCGCCCTATGCCTTTATCATGTCGCTAGCGTGTGTAGATTACGTTAGTGAAAAAAACTCATGGTAGTGGCACTGATATTGCCTTTGCTGTGAATACATTATCAAAATATGTGCAATGGAATCGAATGGATTTGCTGATTATGCAGGAGATAAGAAGACGTGACGCTCCACATCTGGATCAGTGTTCATTATAGCTGGCGGTACGATAAATACAACACAACTATAGAAATTATAGATACTTATAACCCCTACAAGCACGAAACTTAAAATAAATATTCTAGTCTTAGGTCCACAAGGGCGAAGCCATTCAGTGGCTATAGATTTCTTTATGGTAAATGTAAAAAAACCATATTGGACCGCCCTTTACACTTTTACTCTTATAATAATTCCTAATAGAACAACGAACCATTTTAAAATTGTGGTAGTAGAAAAACAAGACGCGCCCTTAAAAATTTGAGAAACTCTGTACACTGAATCTGAGCGAGAGCGAAAATTACAAATATGCGTGTTCGACAAAGATAACAACACACGTCAAAATGGCAGAATGTCAATGAGACAGCGCGTTTTTGTGTTACCAGTCGTGTGTAATCATGACTCCCCGTACCCCTAGTATTTCCGGTGGGAATATAATAAAACCTGAAGGTTTTAATTGAAAACAATATGCTCACTCAAGTTTACTTATTTTTTTTGTTTGATTAGTTAAACGATATGACAGTTAAAATGCTTAGTACATATTTTTGACAAAATAGTGACTGAAAATATTTCCATAATTCAGTGGTTCCTTACAATAAAGTGGCAACTGGATAGTGACGTAAAAAGTGTCTCTCCCGGAATGCCAGACCTTGTTTTCTTGGATCATGCGTTACCCTAGCAACCAGTAACCAGAGAATACCTGCGTGCGCAACTCAAAATATTTTTTTCCATGATCAGAAATTATTTCAAATAGGTTGACATGAAGTATTAAGCTGAACGCACACCTAAACACGCCGTAACAGATGCACACGCTGCATTTTTTTTTTTGATTCTTTGTATGAAATTAAAAGAGAAGGTAAGAGAGGTTTCGTATAAGGACGCTTCCACACGTCAGACAATCGGTAGTCCAATTGTCATTCCGATTTGAGGCCTTTAGAGCGGCTTTGTAAGACGAGTGCTTTGTTAGTAAGGAATTCAAATGAGAAGAACATTTGAATCTCTCAAATCGAAAGAATTTATTCTCTTATAAAATTGGATCCACCGACTGACATCAGACCTTTTTAGCGAAATAGGCAATTTTAGAGTTTATTTCTAGGATAGGTTCGTTTAAGGGTTATTAACCAAGTCAAACGTTTTAAAAAGCTATGCTGTTTTCTGCTAACAAAGCTGACATTCAAGTTTTCTTCTCTTTCCGACATAAAGTCGGCCGGCGATTGTATGATGCGTGCGGGCTGCCTAATGTATTGTTAATAATTATTGAAAGATAAGTTTCCTCCTTAGTGAAAATGAAAAATAGAATTATGTAATAATGAAAAATATTTAGAAGATTTTAATGACAGATTCGATTCAATGACAGTTTTTATTAATCAAAATACTCGAAATGTAAACAACATTATGAAGAGTTTATTACTGATATTACTTAATTTTGTGAATGGAAAATAGAAAAATAATATGGTGAAATTTTAGTAGGTATTAAACACAATTTTCACCTCGTGCGCGTTACGAAAGTATTCACGTATTTCCGCAGCATATTTCAATGTTCCGGTGACGTCTACCGGCTGAAGTTCAAGGTCATCTACTTGTTAACGTTATCCAGCAATGTGGAGTATTTAGGATATTCTTACTACAAAATCATGGAAAAAAAAAGTTTCTTTTTTTGCACGGATGTGTTCTATTAGTGATTCTGATCCGAGGGAAAAAAAATAGCCAAGTAATTCATAATCACCCGGTATACTTGATGGAAATATTTTAGTTTTAGGAATTTCCCTAAAGAATTTATTGTGTAGGCACGATGTATTATTATAGGTAGACGGTAGACTTAAGATATAAATATTTTACTAATATTATAAATGCGAAAGATGTGTTTTGTTGTTACAATTATTTACCTAATTTCTTAGTAGGTTAATGTGCAATTTGACATTCAAAGTCAAAGTCAAAGCCATTTATTAAATTTAGGCCCTAGTAGGGCACTTATGAAGGTCAAAGCTACTGAAGTTACCACCAGTTCGTAAGTCGGCCTTCAAATGAGAAGAACAGGCAAGAAACTCAAAAAAGTTTCATTTTTTAAATATATTTTTTTTAACAATCTGACTATACAGGTTGTTGTTTTGGTCAGCGACGAGCGACTCAGGGTCGATAATACAACTGATACTGGTGCTAAAAAAAATATAAAAAAAATACTTTATTTTTTTATAATAATAAAAATAAAAATAATATTATTTTGAAAATCATGTAATAAGCTAAAATATAGACGTAATACTTAACGGGAGTGCGAGGGAGTAGAGGGGTGGGGCGATGGCGGCTTGTGCCTAGCTCTAGTCTGTGCACGTGCCGAGTAACCATGCTTTGCGGTAATTTTATTTCAAGTTGAATAAGGTATTTCTCAACATATTTACAGTATTTAATGGAATTAAGTCCATTTTTGGGGAATATATACTTTGTACTACCGCTCCTGGGTCGCTTGTCGCCGACCAAAACAACACCCTGTATATTGGCTATTTTTTTCCAAAACATTATACATACATACTTTTTATTTTACAAAATTATGATTTAGGATACTTTGATATCCAGGAAAATTATTATAAAGAAATTATTGCAGTGAAGTCAAAGCTCTAAAAATTATAGAATCTATTTTTTAAAGATGGTAGAAATATACTTAGCACTCGTCGATGGTAGAGCGCCTTGAAAATTAAACTGTTTATTTTAATTTTATAGAGCTAGCAGAAAAAGCCTATTCTTTCATTAAACTTGAAATTCATAGTAACATAGAGAACCATTACGAAAATTGAATATTAAATACTAGTCTTCCGCGGACACTCAGACTGTGGAATGAGCTCCCCGCCGTGGTTTGCCCAATGGAGTACAGCATGGGGTTCTTCAAAAAGGGTGTGAAGCGGTTTCTTCAGGTCGGCAACGCGCGAGTGATACCCCTGGTGTTGCAAGCGTCCATAGGCTACGGTAACTGCTTACCATCAGGCGGGCCGTATGCTAGTTTGCCACCTTAGTGGTATAATAAAAAAATAACTAGTTACTATAACTAGTGATTTGTAACTATACGAGTAAATATGAAAAAACGTGTATGTCTTATGTGAAAAAAAAACTATAAAACATCATGTGTTCCATGGATATGAACAACAAAAGGTCCTAAAGCAACTGGAAGCTGTTATGCAGACGCCATATTTGGACGAGTGATGACATTCAAACCAAACATATCAAGAAACAGCTTAAAAAAATTACGTGGGCACTAATGTTACAACCAAACAGCCTCGCAACTACGTCATTAAAGCCTATTACAACACCAAAGAGGCTCTACATGATACCATTTAAATTAAATTAAACAATTTATAAATTGTAACACAGTTGAATTCGTAATGTCCCTTCGAACAATGCAGCTATAGAAAGAGGGAACATTTCAACATTCAAGTGTAACACGTACCTACAAAGTGAGTGCATGTGTTGTAGTCACAGTGGAAAATTAGTCATGTCGCAAATTGGTTGGTCCATGTGACATGGTTTTGAAAACACAGGATTTTTCCTTCGCAGCCAAGCATCTGATAGGTTTTTGTTTCATAGGCCAGTTGGTGTTATTGGTAAAGATATCCTAGTCCTAGCTTTGATAGGTTATCCTATCCTATCCGAGATAAATTCAAATTCAAAAAGTATTACTAGTAGTACTTATGAACGTTAACAAAATGACTCTACACCGGTTCCAAATACAACTTGAAATGAGAAAACTCCGGCAAGAAACTAAAAAAAAAACGTTTCTTGTATGGGCGCCCCCTTTAATTTCTAATTTTATTTAATTTTTATTATTTGTTGTTATAACGGCAATATAAATACACATTCTCTGTAAATTTCAGCTGTCTGTTTATTACGGTTCATGAGATACAGCCCACTGACGGACGGACGGACGGACAGCGGAGTCTTAGTACTAGGGTCCCGTTTGGCACCCTTCGGGTATGAAACCCCTAAAAAGTAGGAAAGTATAATATGTTTTTTAGTAATCCACCGAGTGGCGGTATAGAACTACACTAGTTAGTCGTATTGTAATAAGTCCGATTTTATAACACAGGTACCACATGTACGTGCTCTCAGCTGTTGTTTGTATCGTAGACCTCGGGTAAGGGTCGTCGACCTGCCCATAGAGTAATGAGTAGATGAGAGAAAGGTGTCTTTGTACAAATAATAGTTATACAAGGTAACTTATTACATCATACGTAATTTATCTTGGACTGAATAGCAACAGTCGTTATGAAAAAGAGAAGGAAACTTTGTCTTAGATGTGATTCAATTTATGGTTGTAAATTGTAACTTACATTTTGGTACCTTTTTAACTAGTTGTCAATTTGGAGTAAACTATATCTTAGTTTGTAAGTAGGTAAGTCTCTATTATGTTTTTATATAGTCTAGGCTATTGTTAGGATAGAGTCATCGAACAATTTAACCCAAAGAATCGCAATGAGGTTAATTTTGCAAAAAATCTATTTCGCTAATTACCCACCACTGACAATGCGGTCTGATTGGCGAATTCGAGAAACACGATAAAGTGATTGGTTGTTCATCATCATCATCAGCCTGTGGTCGTCCACTGCTGGACATAGGCCCAGTAGTCGCCACATCTTCCGGTCCTCCACTTTTCGCATCCACCCACCAAGGTTCGCAGGTCATCGGTCCACCTAGCGGTGGAGCGTCCCACACTTCGCTTGCCTGTGCGTGGTCTCCAGTCAAGAACTCGTTTACCCCATCGGTTATCCGTTCTGCGACAAATATGGCCTGCCCACTGCCACTTCAGCTTGCTTATTCTCAGAGCTATGTCGGTTAATTTAGTTCTCCGCTGGATCTCATCGTTGCGAACTCTGTCCTTTAGAGAAACCCCGAGCACAGCTCTTTCCATTGCCCGCTGAGCGACTTTAAACTTGTGGATCAGGCCAACTGTCAAAGACCACGTTTCAGCGGCATAGGTCATCACTGGAAGGACACACTGTTCAAAATTTGTGCAAAAGCACTGACTAGTTGCGGATTCAGATTGCTCGGTGTTACTACTCTTATTTTTTCCTCAACGAATAGAGTGAACTACAGAAATAATATGGTCACATGTTAAACTTTCGAGAGCGGGATTGATGTAGGTATACGAACAGTTAAAAATGATCGAAATAGCTATTCTGATGATTATAGAAATTAAGGACATTACCTATATTATGTCTTCTAATTATAGACATCGGTATTTTATAGAAAAAATATAATTTGGCATTACAACTAATGCCCTTAATGCTAGGATAATAAAAATATGTATCAGTTTCCAAAAATAAATGTCATGAAAAAGCCTGTTTTTATTTTTTACCGCCTCATTCCATAATTAAACATCATAATTTGTAAACGACAGGAAACACCTAAAATCCAACATCAATAAAGCAGAATGTTAAAGCTTCAACGCATCTGTTATTTTTAGTCTATGCGGCGTAGCAACAGCGGGTAGCGCGGTAGTTTGTTGCGCAAGTCACCGGTTCGATTCCAGCCAAGGCTTAGCATTAATATAAACAACTTATTGTTTATTATTGGCCCCGAAACATGCGATGTTTTAGTTCTGATAGCGACTGAGTTATTGAAGTGGCTGTCAAACGAATCATTGTTTGATTTGTTTGGAGTTCTTCCACTATCTATGTTTTATTGATAACAATGTTACCAAGCTTTTCGCTTACATTGGAGTAATTAAATTTAAGGACTGCTCAATCTTAAATTGAAAAGATAGCAAATAACATTAGCAAATCATTTGTTTTATATGTCTACTAGCTCTCCCCCGCGGTTTCACCAGTATTCCGGGGATAATAAGCCTATGTCCTTCTCCATACCATAGGCTATCTGTATGCCAAATTTCATGATGATCCGTTGAGTAGTTGAGGCGTGAAGGCGTAACAAACAAATAAACAAACAAACTCACTTTCGCATTTAAAATAGTTAGGATAGTGTCTATTAAAGAAAATTAATATTTGAAGCAAACGTCCTGATGGGTAGCGGTTTAAAAATAATTGGACTGTTTTACAAAAACCTTGAACCGACTTAAAAGTACACTAAGAAGTAATCAAATCCTGATCTGATGACAATGGGACCAAACGGGAAGCGTACCCTTTCAAATAAAAAAAGAATTTTCCAAATCGGTTAATAAATGACGGAGTTATGAGGTAAAAACCTAAAAAAAAAAAAAAAAAAAACATTCGAATTGAGAACCTCCTCCTTTTTTTGAAGTCGGTTAAAAATACAATCGAATTGAGAACATCCTCCTTTTTTTTGAAGCATACGTCCTGATGGGTAGCGGTTTAAAAAAATACAATCGAATTGAGTCCTTTTGTTGTCCTGATGGGAAGCGGTTTGTGTAGCGTATAGACGATTGCAACACCAGGCACGCACGTTGCTGACTCAATAAACTTGTTTACATACTCTTTAAATGATGTTTAAACAGAAAACAGTGTCTTGATAATCATGGTATGGAATTCTAAGTGATAGCGTTCTGTAAACCCAAAACCCCCTCAAAGAATGGAGGCTGCATTACTACTAATGACAAACCTGATTAATTAAAAGTACAAAGGAGTGCCTTCCAGTTTATTCAATGCTGTGAAAGAGATGATTATGAAACAAACTTTTGCATTCCTCTGCTACATTTTTAATACAAAAAATATACTACTGTTTTTGTATTAGTTTTGTCCCAAAACATGGCCGATCATTTGGATCAATTCTAGTGGTGGTACAGAGCTAATTTGTGGAATAATATGGTGGCACATTGAATCATCTGTGTAAGTTGAGGGTAAATAAAAAATGCCAAAAACATAATAAAATCAGCATAAAGGATCCCAAACTTTTTTCGACACGCCCCCAGCCGCGAGCGAAGCCCCTTCGAGCCTACTCCAATAACCAATAATAACAATAAAACACACCCTTTTATAGCTTAACAATGCCAAGTCGGCATTAAGCACAATTTTATAACCGGTAACGATACTCTTATCAACCATTTCGAGCCATTATTCTTGAGTTTACGACTTTTTTATATTTTAAGTAACTTTTGATATTATTTTTTATATTGTTTTGTTTAATTTATGGCTGTTATGCTTCGTTTTTGTTTCATAATCATAATGTTTTAATTTTTTTATATTTCGATAAAGAAAACCGTTTTTTACTTGCGTATATCAATATGTTAACGATATTTTTTTATTTATTGCAGTTTCAGAAATATTTTTTAGGAAAACATTAATGTGCATTATCATAAGTAGGTAATAGGAAAACTAATTAAAATTGCTCCATTATTTTTATACCATAACAACATGTTTTAATCAGCTGACCTTTGTATCTCAACCGCGCAGGCGCAGGCGCGGGCGCGAGACGCGATAAGAACCAGCCGGACCGAACCGACCAACCGACGACACGAGACTTGTAACCTCTGAACCACAGGGTACTTGATACAGACTTATTTATTATTGAGAACGCCCATTAAAACAATGTTTATTATACGCATATTTTATTTGCGAAGGTTTTCTCTTGTTATTTATAGAAATTGAACTGAGCTTGTGAAGATTGTATATTTATTGGACCACAGTATCACACATTTCTTTCATCATCATCATATCAGCCCATGGATGTCCACTGCTGAACATAGGCCTCCCTCATTGATTTCCACTTCTAACGGTTCTGGGCCGCTTGCATCCAGCGACGTTCAGCTATTCTGACCAGATCTTCGCTCCACTGGTGAGGTCGTCCCGCTCGGCGCTTTCCAATGCGTGGTCGCTACTCGAGAACCTTTCTTCCCCATCGGTCATCGGCTCTTCGAGTGACGTAGCCTGCCCATTGCCACTTCAGCTTAGTAACTCTACGAGCTATGCCCGTCGTTTTTAGTTCTCCTACGAATGTCCTCATTTCGGACCCTGTCACGTAGATAAATTCCCAGCATAGCTCGTTTCTTTGCATACAACTAATTCAGCAAACAAGCATACTAGTGGTAAACAGTCACCGTAGCCTTATGACCGCTTGAAACATACGAGGCATGCGTTACCGACCCTTTCCTCTACCCTGATGAGCTCTGGCGACCTTACTCACGCGCAGGAACACAACATAAAGTTATTTGGCTGCAGTATTCTGTAAGGTACTTCTCCCAGTTGAGCTGATCTTTGAGCGAAATAACGCTATGCTCTACCTCTCTTAAAACTACACTATCTGGTACGCAAGCTAGAAGGACTCATTCTCAAGTTCGGTTGGAACACCAGGTAGGTGCTTCGTGATATATTTTCAATTTGAGATGTAGCTGAGATCAGAATATTGAGATTGGTGTGTGATAAGAATAGATACAGGTTTTTAGGGTTCCGTACCCAAAGGGTGCCAACGGGACCCTATTACTAAGCCTTCACCGTCCGTCTGTCTGTCAATGGGTATATCTCATGAACCGTAATAGGTAGAAAGCTATTGCCTCTATCAAACAACAAAAAGTAAAAATGAAATAAAATTAAAGGACCACCATACATGAAACTTCTTTACGGAACCTTTCGTGTGCGAGTCCGACTCACACTTGGCTGTTTTTTTTACAATAGACTTAAGTTAAGTTAAGTTTGATTGTCAGATGGGCACTCACTACAAAGTACGCTACCAAAATGTTAAGAAATCCATAAGTTAGAAAAACAAATAAATTTATACGAAAACAATTCATCTAAATCGTTGTAATAAATTCAAAATAATCACCATTCATAAAATTAATTAAAACGAAGGTAGCTGCAATATGTAAGTCAATCGATTCCATTTTCCCTTATAAGTTAAACGCTCTTGCGAAACACATGAAATAATTTCCATTATGCAATATAATAGAATTATTACAGAATCCCAAGTGTGGCGATGGCCGGCGGCTGCGGCTGTATAATTTAACAATATTTCTATATTTTATGATTGTTTATGACTTTTATGGTGGGTTACAAAACTCATAGGAAGCGGTTATGTGTGGTGTCACTCGGAAAGAGAGCCAACTTAGGTAAAGTTTGACATCTTGTGGCATAGTTTTAGGAACCTATGATGCGAGATAATCTGACAATGGTGCCGATTCTGTTGTAAATCGCACTAAACTAATTTTAGTACATCTCATCTCTTTCTTACGAACATTATTGAAAAAGGATAGAACATATTTTAAGTTGGCAAATTAATCTTTGCCGTCTTATTTTGCGTGTATTTAGGCGTGACCGCGATAGATGGCGACTAAATTTATATTGAAAACAAGCATTGGACTAATTTGACAGGACTAAATTTCTTACATCCTTTTCTTATGTTCTTAGTTAGAAAGAGACATAGTGACATTAAAATTAGTTTAGTTGTGAACAACAGAATCAGGGCCAATATCTACCTACGGGCCATTTGGCGTGGTTTTCTGTCATTCTACCGTTTGTGGGTTCGATTCCCATCCGGGACAAATGCATGAACAGGGCTTGTCCTGAATCAGCCCCCCTAGACAAGATGGTTGTCGACAATCGTAATCGTTAATCGATCAACTTTTGTATGGGATTGACATAAGAGATTGTAAAAAATCACGTGATAATTCGATTTGAAATGTCAGTTCCATACAAAGGTTGATCGTTTACTAACGATGGCGATTGTCGACAACCATCTTGTTTAGGCACCCTGGTGTGATCTATAGAAGTATTATATTTGTAAGTAGTATAACAATTTTTGTTCGCATAGTACAAGCTCGCTTAATTTAGGATTAGATGTTAGTTTGTGAATTTCCCTGGAAATAGGCAGCAATTGAGGTGCAGGAGGCGCGAAGGGGGGGGGGGGGGGGCAGTTTATGACAGTCTTAAGGAAGTGTAATATAAAGTAAAGAGCTCATGTAAGCTCATTTAGGCAACACACAGCACAAATATTGTCCAGCGCGGCGCACACGTGTGTACAGACATAAGGCCTGTGCACACCGACCGACTCAAGTTACACAATGGACTGCATAAGTTTATTTGCTCGGCTCGAGGTCGGCACGCTTCTTCATGTATTGCCTTTAAAATTACAAAGATTACGTTTGTGCAGATGGTAAAAATAGATTGATATTATTGGTACCTACACCATATCACAGAAATTATATTGATAATGGTGCTGATTCTGTTGTTTAAAACTAAACTAATTTTAGTCTCACTATGTCTCTTTCTAACAAAGAATAAGAAAAGGATGTAAGAAATTTAGTCCTGACAATTTGGTCGTATGCTTGTTTTCAATGTAAATTTTGTCGCCATCTATCGCGGTTACGTCTAAATACCCGCAAATGAAGACGGCTAAGACTAATTTGACAGCTTTAAATATGTTCTATCCTTTTTCAATAATGTTCGCAAGAAAGAGAATGTGACTAAAATTAGTTTAGTGCGATTTACAACAGAATCGGCACCAATGCTGATTTAGGCTAAACTTCTAGTCTCATAAAAGAAGATGGTGTCACAAGCCAGCGATCTTGGATGACAGTAAATAACCTTGCGTTGTATGTTTTTTTGATTCCGATTATTTGGGGCTAGCGCTATATACCTAATCTATTCTAACAAAATGGATTATCCTTGCTATTCGCTACCTGCAATCACTCTATCGATCCTTTCACTGACTGCAACTTCTTATTATAAGACTATATCAAAATGTATGGAGGTACAACGCTGGATGACATCTCCATTTAAAAGGGAAGATCTCCCGTAAATCTGGGTTATTGTGCCTGGTGACCACGATCCAACTGCATTTATTGGAAGATCGTGAAACAAATATCATCAGCGTAATATACACGAGTCAAACATCGATTCATAATTAAATATATATTAATCTCTACCTGAATAATTAGACGTGAAATATTGATTTGTTATAGCAACTGGTATATTTATAATAGCCATCATTACTGAGGATGATTTGATTGACTCAGTGACCTCAAAAAGACTCAATGTTTCAATAACTCTTCAATTTATTTACTTTATTAATCGTTAATTCTCTAATAGATTTTAAGTAGCTAGTTTTGTTCCAGGATATGGTCTATCTCATTGTCAAGTTTCATCCAAGTCCGTTTATATATGTTACAGAGTTTCAAATGTCTACACAAGCAAGATTAAATATGGATTGGGCGGGGCTCGTGCCTATATTATCTATGCTTTAAATGTAGTATCCAGCTCACTATCTGCAAATAACTTGATCTTTGACCATGGTAGTTAATCCATAGGTTCCTTTACATATAAACGTATGTATATTATGTACATACTTATGTAAAACTGTTCACACAAAGTTGGCCTTGTAATAATTTTAGTAATTATTGGCGCCAATATTGGCTCATTTGTTGGGCTTAGTCACAAATATTGATTGTGAGCAAATGTTATTGAGGTCTTGAATGGTGATGGAATATTTTCGATGTGTGGTGTTAACTAATTAATGGCGTAGGTGGCGCTTATATGTGTGGCTTGGTTACCCATAATTTGTTCGTTATTTTCGTGATCTGTGATTATTTTGATTCATCGCCATCGATGATGACGGGCTGGGTGTACATCCTCGCACATTGGAACCAAATAATCTCACATAAAGGAGTTTCGGACCGTGGACGCTTAGGTTCTGGAATGAGCTCCTACACTCCTACACTTAGGAGGGATCCTAAGGGAGTTGAGCATGGGGTTCTTTAAGAAGGTGTAAAGAGACTTTTGCAGTGTCAGCGTCTACGGTAACCGCTTACCATCAGGGTATACTTGTTTGCCAAGTATGCTCTAAATGTTTAGCTAATGCACGGGAGGCATAGGTACAATAAAATACAGAATTGAAATGTGTTAGATAGAGCGTTTTTGTTTGGTAAATGTATTGTTTTGTGAAAAGTCATAAAACAAAAGTTAAATTTAAGATACAGTTCTGCAAGATTGTTAGTGTTTTACCAGTAACACTGTATAAATACATTTAATATATTTTTACTCCCTAGGTTGAGAGCTTGTTCGCCGATTTGTCCGTGTAAGTGTGCTAAGGCAAAATTTTGGGCCCGCATCTTCTTGTCAATAGAAAAAAAAGCATAATGCTGGGAGCCTACCGTCGAAATACCAACCGCACTAGTAATTTCCTAGACATTTTGCAAGAAACACTTTCCACCAATAAAAATCAATTTTAATTCTGCACTCAGCCTTACTCAACACGAAAACAACATCACTGCAAAGTAATTTATGATTGCCCATCACCCAAAGACCAGTTATCCTAGACCCGTCACTTCTAACAACTCCTCCCATATTTACCTACGTTGTCTCACTGCCAGAGGGGCGGGGTAGATCTTCTTAAGCCGGATTTGATAGACTTCCGCGATCGCATACACGTATTTATAACTGAAATGAAACGAGGTTAGTTCTGAGTTTTGAAGCCCTGCCAGAGACTGCAATATTGTATTTAAATTTCTATGCGAATTCCTTACGATAATAGAAAAATTAACTATACACGTGGAAACGATAATGTATCTGTTTGTGACACGGAATATTTCAGTGGATCAACAATACAATAGTAACCTTTTTATCTCATTTCACTAATATTAATTTAGATAAGTTTAGATGTTTGTGTCTCACTCACACAATGGGTGAATTGAAATTGATTTTTTTTGACCAGCTAAGCTCTATCAAACTGTTTTACCCGTTTAAATTAAGAATGCTTCGTTTACACACATATCAATTGCATTGAGGTGCAAACTTAACATAATCGGGATTATACTTATCATAAAACTGTGCGGTAATGTAAAGTAAAAAGCACTAGTGCGCATTAAGATACTAAAAACGGTGCAATAAATGTCACTTTACGAGCAAGTGTGTTGAAAAATTCATTACTTATTAATATTTGCATACATTACAATCTGTTCATACCTATAACACCCAACATGAAACATAATCTACACGTACTATATAAAATATTATATCAATGTGGTACACGTGGTGGTATTTTAGTTATTTTTATCTCTATATTAAGAATGATTTATTCGCGTTTTTGAACGTTTATTGGATTGTTTACTTTACATTTGAATCGAGTTTACACTAGGTTAGTCACCTCTGTTATTGCGTTATCTTTGAAGATTTGGTGCATTTAGGTATTACTTTAAATATATTATAGACTAGCTGTCAACCGCGGTTTCACCTGCATTCCCGGGATAAAAAGTATGTGTCTATGACCTTCTCCATTCTATAAGCTATCTGCATGCCAAATTTCATGATGATCCATTGAGTAGTTGAGGCGTGAAGGCGTAACAAACAAACTCACTTTCACATAGGATTACTATAGTTCAAAAGTGTATAAACTCGGAGGTCTGTCTATGACGTCATTTATACTACTTAGGTAGCAAACAAGCGTCACGCCCGCTTGATGGTAAGCGGTTACCGTAGCCTATAGGATAATCGCGCGTTGTTGACCCTGCAGAAACATCTTCACACCGTGGTCGGAGTCGCTATGCCAGTATCGGTAGGGGAGGGGTACTTGTGGTTACCAGCGGTGTAGTCTTACCAGCTCAGTACCTCCATATGGAGCTCTGGGCGTCCTTACAAAGTGCCAGCAACATTGATGATTATTTATTTAAATAATATTGTTGCTTCGTAAAAAGTTGTCAATTATTAATATAATTAATTTATATTAATTCAAAAAATACGCATTGATGGGACTCAATTATATTTTTCGCCTTTTGCGGTCGAGACCTTGGGACCGTGGGGATCCGAAGCTCGCCGTTTTGCTCGCACCTTGTCATCAAAATTGATCGAGACCTCCGGAGACCAGCGAGCGGGGAGCTTTTTCCGCCAACGCGCCAGCTTGGCTATCCAAAGAGGAAACGCTGGGAAATTTTCTATATATAGATTGTATTTTGTACATATTTGTTGTAAATAAAGATATATCCCATTTATATTCAATCTTTAGTTTTTCTTCCATGTATGATAGACATTTTTTTTGTCACTGTCGTATACAATATTTATATACAATATTTTTTTATTTTTTTTAGTATTAAATGGGCTTGCGTTTGACCACTGAACTATTCATAAAAGATGATGGCGAAGTCTGATGGGGCACGCTTGCCCAGAAGAGCGCATGAAATTCCCTAGATTTAAATCAGGAAACTATGCTTAGGTATATATTTTTTATTGTTAATTATTTGGAAAATAAAGCCGAACATAAATTAATATTAATTATTAATTAAAATATTAAAAAAATGTAACCTTGCTGAGTTTCTTGCCGGATTCTTCTCAGTTGAAGGCCGAGTTCCGAACCGGTGGTAACTTCAGTAAATGTGACCTTCATAAGTGCCCTTCTGGGGCCTAAATTGAATAAATGGCTTTGACTTTGACTTTGAAACAACATGCCGATGAAATTCAAATGTCAAGTAGCTTCTAGAATGTTTCATATAAACATCTTAAACGTGTAACTTAGTGTCTACTTATATTTAAATCGATGTCATTATTATGCTAATGTACCTCGTTCCTAAAATATGTTTATCCAAATTAAAAAATCAAAAATAGCTCAGAATGACACATTCAATAACTTAGACTGTATATTATCCACAAAATGTAAATGTCAAATGACTGTGTTTAATAACATAAATTATATTAAAAATATGTAATAATTAAATGTCAGGTAAATTAAGATGTTAATTTTGAAACGAGTTTTTAATCTTGCAAGAAAACAAAAGCAGGGTGCCCACACTTTTATACAAAAGAACAAATGAAACTTATGAAATGTCAGACTCCAACGCGAACGCATATAGAGTTGGCTTTACTTGAAAGAGCCGGCAATAAACTGTATGTGTATATGTATGATATATCGACGACGTGCCATCAGAATTGTTGACGATCCCGAGCTCACAAGCGGTTTAGAGCCACTCAGTCTGAGGAGAGACTTTGCCTCGTTATGTGTGTTCTACCGCTTGTACAACGGACAGTGTTCTAAGGAATTATTCGACTTGACGCCCACAGCTACCTTTCACCATCGCAACTCTCGCCATCGACAGGGAGTCCATTCACACACATTGAAACCAGAATTGTTTCGAACTCTGCGGGCTAAAAGGAGTTTTCTTCCGCGGACGCTCGGACTGTGGAATGAGCTCCCTGCCATGGTTTTCCCAATGGAGTACAGCATGGAGTTCTTCAAAAAGGGTGTTAAGCGGTTTCTTCAGGGTCGGCAACGCGCGATACGAGTGATACTCCTGGTGTTGCAAGCGTCCATAGGCTACGGTAACTGCTTACCATCAGGCGGGCCGTATGCTTGTTTGCCACCTAAGTGGTATAAAAAAAAAAAAATATCCTGCAACTGCTGGAAGAGCGAACGCATGCATACTCATGCATTGTCGCCATTCATCCTGTTCTAATCCTTCTATATTTTGTTCCAAAATCAAAGTCGAATTCAATTTAGGCCCTAGTAGAGCACTTATGAAGGTCAAAGCTACTGAAGTTACCACCAGTTCGTAAGTCCTTCAACTGAGAAGAACAGGCAAGAAACTCAGCAAGGTCACATTTTTTACAAGCTTTTATTTAACTTGCAATGTATGTATGTATGTTTGTTCGGGTGGAATCTTGCAAGTCGATTTTCACCCACTTCCAGTAGTCGGATTGACTTGATATTTGGTATAGGATGACATTGCAAGTGCAGTCAACAAAAAGTACAGTCAGTTAAAAAAAGCTTGTATTAAAAATGTTTTTTTTTAACAAAGTACTTATTTAAATTGAAAATGTTATTTTAAATCAAAATGAAAGTTAACAAAAATAACGAACACTGGCACATATTAAATACCTTTAATAATTACCTGAAAATGTCACCGTGGCACCGTTAATCTATTCCCCACAGAATTCAGTAAACACGAACCTGAAAACATGGCGGCGGATTGAAACGTAGCGCGTATGATTTGTGGCACTCTTTCACATCAAATGCGGGGATGTGTCACGCACATACGTATCAACATTATGTTTTTTGTTATTTATGTTGATTTACGGTTAAAGGAAATGGGAAGGTTTTTTTACCTGAATGCGGTTTGCTTTGTATGTTTGTGGGATGAAATAAATGGTTGAATAAAGGAATGGTGGAAATTCAAACGCATTTTATTCAGTTTTTTTATTCGGCTTTGCTTTTTGTCCTATAATAAAATCCCACTCGAAGTAACTAAAATGTCTTATGATAAATTCAAAGATTTCATAAAGGTGGCTCATTACGTGAAAGACAAGAATATATGGTTGTAGTAACTTCTCTCTGCACTTGCATCCCCCCTGGCTAAGTGACAATTGTACGAATAAGCATAAAATAATAATGTATATATTGTATAAGTATTTGGAAAAAAAAACTGTAATATTAAAAGATCTTCCACAAAAAAAAACCTTGCTGAGTTTCTTGCCGGAGTCTTCTCAGTTTAAGTGTATTCCGAACCGGTGGTAAATTCAACTGTATGTACCAATGTAACGTTCATAAGTGCCTTACTTGGGCTTAAACTGAATAAATGACTTTTTGATTTTGATTTTGCCCCTGACCCGCCCATAAGGGACGATGACGAAGCCTAAGATGGAACACGCTTACCCAGAAGAAACTTATTCACTCTGGCCTTGAAAGTCCCTAGATGGTAAGTATAAGGAAACACACGCCGGAAGCAAGTTCCACTCCCTTGCCGTCCGCATTATAAATGAGGATGCAAAACGCTGTGTCCGTATTTTCGCGGCGTCAAATTCGAGATAGTAGAATAAGGTTAATTCCAGTTTTATTTGTGAACGTTACAATTGATACCGCCACCGTATAAGAACAGGAGGAATACACTTGAACCGATAAGAGCTTTTCTAGCCGAAGTCTTTTCCATTTTTGTGTGATCTTTCTTCTGATTTAAATGGGTGTGAGGTTCTTACTCACAATTCTTACTTAGCATGTAGTAATAATATTTATATTTAGTATTTATGTGGTATCTTATTAAGAGAGGTAGAGCAAAGCGTTTAATCGCTGAAATAGCAGCTCGACTGGGAAAGTACCTCCACCTTACAGAATACCGCAGCCAAATAACTTTATGTTGTGTTCCTGCGAGGGAGTAAGGTCACCAGAGCTCATTGGGGAGGGGTCGGTAAAGCGTGAGTGACGCTTACCATCAGGCGGACTGTACGCTTGTTTACCGACCCGTGATATCATGAACCTATTGATGGTTCTAAATATGATATATAATTAATTGAATTTTTAAGCTCATCCCTGTAAGTTTTTTTTAGTTAGGGTCAGACGTGACGTTGAATGAAAAACCTACCTGTGGTAGGGTTTTCTGTAGTACCCGCCTGGCTGGCTACCTACCTACTTACTAAGCTAAGCAATTCGTTTCAGCAGTAGCATTTGAGAGCCAGTTCCTTCTAGATTTTGTGCCCTCATTATCGGCTACATCAGCAACTTAACAACAAAGTCAACAGTCATAAATAATTTCAATGGAATACGTCGTGCTCTTTCGCTGACTTCAAATCAGTGTCAGATTAGAGTTATTTCATACTCTTTAGTGTATTCTGAAGTCGATATTTTTTTTTAATTACTCTTTTATTTCGTCATTTTTAGTTTTTCTTAAATGCACTAGAATTTGACCAAGGTTTTGAGATGTTCTTCCTTTGACACCACACCCGTAGCTCGTATCAATAAGCCAGGCCGTCACACATATTTGTCCTTATCTGAACCGATTTCGATAAAACTTGCACTGTTTCCTAAGTTGAAGTAAATGTAAACCAATAAAAAAAATGGTTACAATCCGATTAATATCTTCGGAGATATGCGTGGACAAACATACGTATGTATGTATGTATTTATACATACTTACGCCTATGATTTTTTTAGATTTGTTTGGAAGCCCTCATAGATCATCATATATGAATTATTGCAGTTCCAATAATATTACATACATACGTGTCGAATTGATAATCTTCTTTTTTTTTAAGTCGATTAAATAGTCTACAAATCTACAGCTGTGTACTATACGTAGAAGATTTGGTAATATTTCAGGGGCGTCGGTCGATTTGTCTCGGTCCCCTTGACAATACACTCGCGGACCCATCGCCTGTTTGTTTGGATACATTCCAACTACATCTACATTTGCTTGTTACGATATAATGTCTACATTTTAGTTTTCTTATCGAGTTTCAGCTATTAAGATGATATGTTTGTAACATGCATAGAGAAGAGATTTGGGGAAAAGTTGCACCCTGAAAACTCCGTTAATAATCGTGAATTAAAAAGCTTAAGGTTCTTAATCGATTGGCAAGGTTAAGCTATCACTCGTGTGGCCGGTAACTTTCCGTGCTTCGGAAGGTGCTTTGCACGGTGGTAGGGTACTTTTTAGTGCCCGCCTGGCTGGCTACCACCCTCAAGTTGAAAATCTGTCGCCAAGCACCTTTCGGTGTGTTCCGATAGCTGCACTTGAGAGCCAGTTCCTTCTAGGCTTTGTGTGCTTACCACCTTCGGCCGCATCATCACTTACCATGGTGCGATTGCGGTCAAACACAGGCCTATAAACAGTAAAAAAAAAAAAACAAAGGTATGTACGCAAAGTCGTTGGTCCCGGTTATCACTTAAGTTGGATGCCTCCTAGGCGGCTTGAAAACTCCAACAGTAGGTTGACGACTAGCCTACCTCCACCGCGTAGTGGGCATGCGTGGTAGAGTATTTGACCATTCCCTTTTACCCTCATTTGTTAAAGGAGGCCTATACTCATCAGTGGGTTATTATGGTCTGATGATGATGTCAGATGGCGAAACTGATTTAAACGATACAACAGTATTTATTTGTAATATTCGATCAACATCAGACCCTAGAACAAGAATCCTTGTCAAGAAGAATGAAAGGAGCCCAAACTCGATGGGATTGCGTCGTTGTATTATAGAGTGCCCATGGCCACCTTCCAGCTCCATCATTAGATCAGCTCCATGTCTTAATTATATTGTATTGTTATTCACTTATATACGTCACAGTCGGAACCAGGAAGTGAGTAAAAACAAGAGGAAGACTTGATCTTTTCACAAACATTGTAACTATATTAACAACCCATAATCCAATTCTTCAATTATCATAATATCCATTATCAGTTGTAATAAATATCATAAGCTAAAAACTGGCGCGTGAATTACATTAATATCAAGGTTCACTATTAATATAATCAATTGGGTTTGAGTGTTTGTTACAGCGTTTTGATCGCCCTTTGCGACCGGCTCATAGAATCGTTCCAGTGTCAGGTTTATTCTGTAGTGAACCACGAATAATAATATCAATTAATGAAGAACAATTAAGGAAAATGAGAGGAAATCTGAGCATGGTAGTAGTTGCCTTCCAAGTACTACCTCACACAAATCTACCGTGTCTACTGTGTTCTAACATTTGAGAACCAGTTCCCTTTCCTCTAGACTTAGTGTGCTCACCAACTTCAACAACAACATCATTTACACCTTTGCTCCACAATAAAATACTTTGACATTGACTTTACTATGATAAGTACCTACCTACTAATTATGGAGCCTACTGTGCGGGCTCAAAGGAGTTTTCTTCCGCGGACGCTCAGACTGTGGAATTAGCTCCCTGCAGTGGTTTACCCAATGGAGTACAGCATGGGGTTCTTCAAAAAGGGTGTGAAGAGATTTCTGCATTGTCAGTAACACGCGAGTGATACCCCTGGTGTTGCAAGCGTCCATAGGCTACGGTAACTGCTTACCATCAGGCGGGCCGTATGCTTGTTTGCCACCTTAGTGGTATAAGTAAAAAGCCTATCATTATTTTAGAAGAATGTTGTGAAAATATTACTAAAGCCTACTGCCCGAAATTTATAAAACAGAAGTTATTCAAGAAAGGGTACTATAAAGTTTCTGATTTTGTAGATGTCAAGAATGCATTTGAATGAACTTTGCAGGCTGATGTTATATATTGTAAATTATAATACTTCTAAGAGTACACATTTAAAAAAAGAACTTGTTGAGTTTCTTGCCGGAGTCTTCTCAGTTCAAGTTGTATTTGGAATCGGTGTAGAGTCATTTTGTTAACGGTCATAAGTGCCTTATCAGGGCTTAAATTGAATAAATACTTTTGAATTGAATCACAAAAATTTGCATTTTATTTACTACCATCCTCCATATCTTATTATTTTTTTAAACTTATTAAGTATCTATCTACCTCGTTAAATAAATCAATTTCGTTAACTTCTGCTATATTGCTTGAGGCCATCCGTATCGACGCTTATTTCTGCATAGCTCGGTATTGGTAGTGAGGCAATGGTCGTTGTTTATTGTGGTATAAATTTAACAGAGCGCCCGGCTGAGGGCTCAGCCTTGCGTTTATAACAACACTACGTACTCGACTATTTAAACGTTGGTTTGATTCTGTTGAGACATTGACTGAAAATACCTAAACAATTTGATTATATGATCTATATTCTCTCTGCAGTTGCATCTCCCCTGGCTAAGTGAAAATTGTATGAATAAGCATAATAATTATATGGTATATTGTATAAGTATTAAAAAAAGCTGTAATATGAAAAGATCTTCCACATCAAAAAAGCCTTGCTGAGTTTCTTGCCGGAGTCTTCTCAGTTTAAGTGTATTCCGAACCGGTGGTAAATTCAACTGCATGTACCAATTTAACGTTCATAAGTGCCTTACTAGGGCCTAATCTGAATAAATGACTTTTTACAAGCTTTTATTTAACTTGCAATGTATGTATTAAATAGAATTAGATTAATTAGAATGTTTGTTCGGGTGGAATCTTGCACGTCGAATTTCACCCACTTCCAGTGGTCGGATTGACTTGATATTTGGTATACATTAGTATATTGGATGACAATGCAAGTACAGTCAATAAAGAGTACAGTCACTCAAAAAAAGCTTGTATTGAAATGACATTTTTAACAAAGAACTTTTTTTTTTTTTTTTTTTTTTTATAAGTAATTATATATATATACAAAGAACTTATTGATTTTGATTTTATAAGATTGACAAATGCACGCACAACTCATATCGGAGGGTTCAACTATGGAAAGGTTTTCCACAACTTCACACCCAAGGGGGTAAATAAGGTTTCTAAACTAGCAAGGAAAGACATCAAAGATTATTTAGAGTTAGTTTACATGGCAACTATTTTTAATCCGTAAAAAAATCTTCCTCATCCACAGACAAACAATACCAAATACTAGTTAAAGCACATTGCAAACAGTAAGGTTCGCTTCCTTGTGCGTGATCAGCCATTCCTATTTGTTCCGTGGTTTTTTAAACAAATTTAAATTCGATATCAATACAAACAAATTATGAACCTTGTACTAAATTGAGAGGTAAGTACATAGCAGAGAATGAACGAGGTCGGGTCAGGTGTGATGGGGACCAAGGTTGGCCCTTCGAGACCTTTGCTAACACCATGTGAAGGGCCGTCCGATTTTGATGGGTACAACGCTTCCGTTTCCTTATTTAATTATCACAAGCTGTTATTATGGTGCGTCCATGCTACGCGAAACGAGCACGAACCGAGCCACAAACGAACAGAATTAGTTTGTTGCTCGCGATGTCAAGTGTGGACGTTACGACGAGCCTACAACGAGCGCGGGCGGAGCGCAGTCGAACGCGAGACGAATGCTCGTTCGAGGCTCGCAAGTCCGTCCACGCTACGCGAACAGAACGCGAACGAACAGAATTCTAATCGTTCGTGACTCGGCTCGCGTAGCTTGAACGCACCATTAGATAAACAGAGCAAGTAGTCCCGAATAACAATGATAAAACTCATGCCCAGTGAATTGTGAAAATCGTATAAGTATAACCGAGTGCGAGTGGCCGTCATCGACAGTCTAATATCTACTGTATACCACAGCAATAAATAAATATCCTGGAACATTCCTCACACACTGCTAACTGATCCCAAACTAAGCAGAGCTTATACTATGGAAACCAGATAACTGATATAATACATATACTATACTTTTTTTTGTAAATACATACTTAATATACATAATTACACCCAGACTCAGGACATGCAAACATGTTCATGCACACAAATGCATGTTCTGTGTGGGAATCGAACCCACGACCTGTGGCGCGATAGGTGGAATCTTAATCAGAGTTTTAACCATCGTGCCAACAGAAAGCGAACCACAAGCTCTGAAAACAAGGTTAAAATAACCTTATTTGACTTTTGTCTTTCTTTTGTTTTTACATCCGGCGTCAAAACGGGACAAAAGACAAATAAGGTTATTTTAACCTTGTTTTAAAAGCTTGTGGTAGGCCCACTGGCCCGTCAAGCAATATGTGTCAACAGTACTAAATGATAAGACAATACATAATAATATGTCATCTGTTGATAAAACGGTGCCGCCCCCTGACACGATCGAATATTATGGAAGCTGTTGAACAAGGCGTCTCTAGGAGGTGGACGAGAGATTTTTCCATGCTCTGTGCTTAGATATAAGAAGGTTTTAATCTGAAAGTTGACTAAGAAAAGCTTTGTTCATAATCTCAACAGCGCCAGGCGTTCGTAATGATATGGTACAAATGTAAGCTTATGTTTAAAAGAACCTGCTTTTTTAATAAAGAGTGATTTTTTCTTTGTTTTGGATATATTTTAGTAAATTAGATTGGGAATGTGTATTCTTAGCTTTTAAATATTATTCGGGCGTGTCTTTATTTCCTTTGTGAATATTAGAAGCTTTAGCAACATTTATTATTTACATACATTTCCCTGTAGCATGTCTTTTCTCATTACTTTCCTTATTTTAAATCCACTCTGTTCAGGACATAGTACACTGAATTAAATGCTGAGAACTTTTATAAACTTATATATTTTAGATAATTAAAATATGATTTACATGATGACAGCTCAGTCAGATTACAACCACTTTTTCTTTTCCCAGTGTTGCCAGTATTATAAAACATTTTATGTCTTGAACATAAGTTGGGCCGGCAATGGATAAGTTTACATTTGACTATAATATGATGAATTAACAATTAACTTAAATTACTAAAACATTGTAGCATTTGCTCTTTTAATGAACTATTTATTTTCTTCTTATACAAAATATAATTATACAGAAAAACTAAACAAATTAAACTTTCAATTTTAATAATTACTTATCCTTATAACAAATTATTCAAACTTAAATATTTTCTCTTAAAATTATACAAGATTCTAATAAAACTTAACCTATTAATTAGAGGCCATAGGAAGAGGACACAGCTTATTATATGACCATGATATTATATTTTGCCATTATGCCCCATTTTCACCTCGGCTACTCTTACTTTCCCATCAGACCCAGGAAATGTTTTCACAATGCGAGCCATGGGCCAATTTAATGAAGGAACATTATTAACCTTAACAATAACTAGATCACCTACTTTTAAATTATCTTGACTATATTTCCATTTGGGTCTATTTTGTAACTGAGATAAATAATCATTAACCCAGATTTTCCAGAAGTCTTGCTTTATCTTGGTACAAATATTATAAAATCTGAGTCTATTAGTGTTGACATTAGTATAGTCTTTTTCTGGATAACTAGCCATGGGAGCTCCTATAAGGAAATGGCCAGGTGTCAAAAACCGAAAGTCTGAAATATCTGAGCTCATAGACAACAAAGGACGCGAGTTTAAGATTGACTCAATTTGGGTTAAAATTGTATAGAACTCTTCAAATGTTAGGCATAAATTACCTACAACTCGCTTAATGTGATACTTCAGGCTTTTGACTCCTGCCTCCCACAGACCTCCAAATTCAGGAGAATAGCTAGGTATGTACTTAAATTGGATATAGTTTGAAGAACAAAAACCTTCAATGGATTCTATATTATTTTTAGAAGAATGTAGCTTATATAACTCTTTTAATGTGTTATCTGCTCCCTTGAATGTTTTTGCATTATCACAGAATATCTGTGTAGGCATTCCCCTCCGAGCTATAAACCTTTGGAGACATGCCAAAAAAGCCGGAGTAGTCAGATCATCAACTAGCTCAACATGAACTGCTTTTGTACTAAAGCATACAAATACTGCTACATAGCCTTTTTTAATTAATGGCCTCCTAACACGACCTACTTTAATGTTGAATGGGCCACAGAAGTCCACTCCAGTAACTTCAAAGGGCCTAGATGGTGTTACCCTTTGAGCAGGTAAAGAACCCATCAATTGTTTAGCAGCCACTGCCTTAACTCTAAAGCACTTTACACACCCATGTAAAACTTTTTTAACTTCCCTTATACCATTAACTAACCAAAATGATTGTGAGAGTGAGCTCAAGACTAACTTTGCTCCAGCATGTAACAGTCTCAGATGTTCTTTTTTAATGAGCATATGTGTAAGTTTAGAAGACTTGGGTAATATTATTGGGTGTTTTTTGTCAAAAGAAATATTAGGGGCATTTTGTAGACGGCCTCCTACTCTTAATATATTATCCTTGTCTAAGAATGGATGTAAAGAACTAAGGTTAGATTTTATAGGTTTATTAGACTTTATCAAATCTATATCTGTTGAATAACATTGAGATTGAGCATACCTCACTATGCACTTAAGTGAATTTCTTAACTCTTGAGGTGATAATGCACCAGATATTTTATTATCTTTAAACCTACTATTGTGCTGAAACCTCAAAACCCATGCAAGAATACGCTGTAACCTGCTAAAATCGGAATATTTAATAAAAATGGTATCAATAAAATTAACAACATTAGTGGGTATATTTTCTTCTAAGGTTATTTCTGAATTATTTGGAATTTGAAAATATAATTCGTTATTTTCATACTGAAATTTAGGATCAGACAGCTGTTTGGGACCATTCCACCACAGGTTATTATCCTGCAAGCTCTGAGGAGTCACTCCTCTAGACAGTAAGTCTGCTGGGTTCTCAGCACTCCTCACATAATACCATATATGTCCCTGTGTCAAGTTTTTAATTTTAGAAACTCTCCTTGTTACATATTTTTCACATTTTAATTTAGATGCATTTAACCATGATAAAACAATTTGCGAATCAGAAAATAAACTTACTTTTATTGTAGAGAATCTTTTACTAAGAGTTCTATAGACTCTATTCACAAGTTCAGATAGAAGTAGGGCACTATTGAGCTCTAAGCTAGGGATAGTGAGTGATTTATTTAATGGAGCTACTTTTGACCTAGAACATAACAAACTAATTTCAACTGAACCATCCATATAAAAGATACGCAAGTAACAACAGCAGCCTAATGCTTTTGATGATGCATCACAATAACCAACCAGCTCTACTGATTTTACTGCCCCTTTGATGATACCTCTAGGAGTATAGATAGTACCCATTTCTTTCAAATCATGTAGAAACTTGTGCCATTCTTGTAACTGTTTTTTAGGTAATTCAGAATCCCAATTAACTTTTAAAGCCCAGAGTTCTTGCATGAAAAGTTTTGCCCTAACGATTATAGGACCTATTAATCCAAGGGGATCAAACATTTTACCTATAAAGCTAAGTATTTGCCGCTTGGTAACATGTTTTTCCTCCGTATCATTGGGTGCTGTGAAGGTGAATGAATCATCAGGTATGTTATACTTTAATCCTAAAGTTTTTACTATGTTATTTTCATTTAAAATTTCAATTTGACCAAATAATTTTTTATTTTCAGGTATATCATCAAGAATATCTACATTTGAGCACCATTTATGTAAGTTAAAACTTCCTAACTTCAATAATTCAATTAATTGTTTTTTCAGGTTCTGGAGCTCTTGTATTTCATCACACCCACAGATAACATCATCAACATATGTATTTTGGATAATAGCTTGTGATGCAAGAGGATATTCATCTTTATATCTCATAGCAAGTTCCATAAGGCACTTTGTACTAAGAAAAGTAGAAGCTTTTAAGCCGTATGTAACTGTTTGCAATTGTAAGCATAGAATAGGCTTTTTAGGATCATCTCTCCATAATATATTAATTATACCTACCTGACTTTTATTTAAATAAACCTGCCTGAACATTTTTTCTATGTCACAAATTAATGTAAAGCGGTAAGTTCTAAACAGGGTGAGTATGTCAAATAATTCACTTTGAATTACCGGTCCATTCAACATCATATCATTAAGTGATACTTTATTTTTAGAGGGCATGCTGCCATTGAAAACCACTCTCAATTTAGTTGTTTTGCTATCCTCATTGAGAACAGCATGATGAGCTAGAAAATATACCGGGTCTTTATTAACATCATAAATACTAATGTCAACCTTTTTGGCATGTCCCAAACTTATATACTCATCTATAAAATCTTTATATTGTTTTAAATACTCAGGATTTGATTTGAATTTATTTTCTAGTGAATAAAACCTCTGTAGGGCTATTGAGAAAGAGTCTCCTAACTGTAACTCTTCTTTACACACTTTCAAGGGCATATCAACATAAAAACGGTTATCCATAAGAGTAACTGTATTTTTAAAAATTTCTTGCGCCCTATTAAACTCAGAATTAAAATCAGCTTCTTCGGGATTTTTTTCCGCTAGCCAAAACCTTTCCATAACTTCCTGTAAATTTGACTTATTTTCCTCTTTTATGAAATTTGACACTAAATTAATGACTTGATCTTTTTCCCTGACGTTTGGAACAGGTGTATTTTCAACACTACCACCCACTATGTAGCCAAACAGGGTGTTTTGTAAGATCATTCCATTTTTTAAATTGACTTGACCTTCCTGTATAATTTTAAAATAGAAATCAGCACCTAATAATAATTGTATTTCTGAGGGCTTATTAAATTCTGTGTCAGCAAGTTTAACATGTGTAGGTAAGGTCATCTTTTTTAATTCAATATATTCTTGTGGTAGCTTTGTTGTAATAGTGTCCACAATATGACACTTTACTTTAAATTCAACATTGTGAATATTTGAGCGCAATACAATTTCAGTATATTTAGTAATTCTATTAGGGTTATTGCCTATTCCAACTATGTTAGTATTTGTGTTCATAGCACGCAAATTTAATAGTCTAACAAGTTGTGACTGAATTATAGAAGCTTGACTACCACTGTCAAGTAATGCTTTTACAAATATTTCTCGACCAAATTTGTCAAGGAGTTTTACCCTAATAGTAGGTAATAAAATGTTTACAGATGAAGAATGGAAGTTACATTGTAACTCCGCATTGTTTCCACCTGAACTATCCTCATGCAAAAGGGTATTGTGATCTTGTTTGCAGGTCTTACATAAGAAACTAAATTTACATTTATTTTTATGAACTCTAAGACATTTCTTGCATAAATTTTTTGACTTTGCAAATTCTATACGATCACTTACTGTTGCTGTTAGGTATTTAGGGCATAAATATATAGGATGATACTGCTTATCACAATAAATACATGAGGTTGGTTTATGATTATTTTGTGTTGCAATATGTGAGGTTGTGAGTGGGGTAGATTTAGTTCTGGCACTGTCAAAGTAAGAACTTTTCTGAGCACTATCCTCAAGTGCTATGGCACGCCTCTCTAAAAATGTCATAAATTCATCCATGGTAGGCAATACATCAGGATTTAATCTATCTAAGTGATAAGCTCTAGAAGTATATGAATCTAATTTCCGCGACAATATAGAAATTAAAATCATGTCCCAATGTTGGACTGGCTGTTTAAAATTTTTGAGTGCATATAATTGTTGTTGTACATTCGATATAAATGATCTAATTGCAGTAGCAGTACCCTTTTGAATTTGAGGAATGTCCAGAATGAGACTAATATGGTTAGAAATGAGCCGAGTCTCATTGTCAAATCGTTTCCTTAGAAGAATCAATGCCTCAGGGTAAGATTCATTGACAAGAGGTAAATTAACTATGACTGATAAGGCATCATCTTTAACATATTTTCTTAGGTAAAACAGTTTCTGAATATTTGATAATGACTTATTATTGTCTATTAATGCGGTGAATAAATCAAAAAATGGTTTAAATTTGGTAAAATCTTTACCATCAAATGATGGTATTTCTATATTAGGCAATTTAGACCTTGAAACACTGTTAACATCTGTCTCTTCTTTTGTAGACATACTTTTTAAACATACATTTAATTTTGCAATAATATCAAAATATTTTGTCTCTACCTCTGAAATGTTCTCCTTGTCCTTAGGATCAAGGTTTAAAATGTCTACATTCACCTCTTCATAATCTTTAAACGTACTTACAAGCTTCTCACGCCTAGCTTCCAGCATCGCTGCATCGGCAGCGGCTAGGCCTTTAGCATCTTTTATAAAACTTTCAATACGGGTAATTGTACCCTTTATTACACCACGTTTACATCGCAGGTGGGATAGCTTTTCTTCCATTTTAGAGCACTATTTAACACTGCACACACTAAATGCCACAAAACACTGATATTTAATAACAGCTTCTTTTTCCTTTAAATTCTTCTTCGTTCTTTTTTATAAGAACTATAAAGCCACGGTAATTTACCGGGATAAAAGCCTTTAATGGCGGCGACGTCGGAGATGGCCCGACTGGGCCGCGTGTCGGTGGCGTAGGTGCACTTATTTCACACCACAAGCATAATGCTCGTCTTTTTCTTTAATTTAAAACATTCGAAGGACCACTTCAGCATGTTCAGGACATAGTACACTGAATTAAATGCTGAGAACTTTTATAAACTTATTTATTTTAGATAATTAAAATATGATTTACATGATGACAGCTCAGTCAGATTACAACCACTTTTTCTTTTCCCAGTGTTGCCAGTATTATAAAACATTTTATGTCTTGAACACACTCCTTCGTGGATTATTATAATTCCCCAGAGTACGATATCAAGTAATTCTAAAACAACACCTCTACATAAAATAGAAAACGCCAAGTATATTTACGTTTATTTTTTCCCGTCTCTTTATTTTCCTTCATTTCCTTTGAGCCGTCATAAACGAAATCCTTTTTAAAAATACCCTCCGTAGGCACTTATGCAAATTTGATACGCGTCTTAAATAGCATTAAAACGTCAACACTCAAGCTTTACGTAAGGTTGTTGTACCACCAAAAGCGTTAAATATATTTATCAGCTCATCAAACATTCACATGAGATGGGTATATTCCTTCCCTCTTATTATTTATTTCTCTGACTCTTTTTCTTACTTATCTCATATTTATTACAGTATTTGGGTCTTATTCAGTTCTTTCCACAGATACTTCTTACTTATTTGTTTAGTTTACCAATATTTTAACTATATTTGCTTATTTCGCAGTCAAAATTAAACATTAAACAACAATACCTTGCTGAGTTTTTTACCGGAGTCTTCTCAAACCCGTGGTAGTTAATTTTAAACGTCCATAAATGCCTTTTCGGGCAGGAATTTCAATAAATAAGTTTGTTAGAATTAATAATATAAATGAAGTACTAGATCCTGTAATAAATTCAACATAACAATACTTTGTACCTATAAATAACATTATTCATGTGATTATAATATAAACAGAAAATCTACTAACAAACGTTTATAATATTGATAAGCGGTGTGTTACATGAGTCAACAGATCCGTGTGGTTTTACATATTTGAGAAAAACAACGATTGTTATTGTACCTCACTAATGTTTATGTTTAAATTAACCTTTAACATGATCCTGGCGAAGTAGATCTCTCAGTACTGAGGACTGAATGAAGTACATCCACATTTCACTGAAGATAAATTGGCTTAACGTAACATGTCCTTCACTTTACTTACACATACTTATCCTGGGCGAATAACAGACGAAAGGTGGACTAAACCGACGACTAACTGGTACCTCATAGAGAACAAGCGAAGGCCTGGAAAATGGCCTGTGATCACATCGCAAAAATTGCAGGCATTAGGTACATGGAACAGCGCTGCTTGAGACAGGGAGAAATGGAGGCAAATGGAGAAGGCTTATACCGCTCAAAGCGGTACTTGTACTGGAACATAGTAAACCAGATTAAAAAAAAAATACATACTTACCCCCTTATTCATAATAAAGTTATCAAACGTTGATTAGCTAAAATTCCGATGTCTTTATCTGACAGGTGACATTTGGTGATCGAAAGAGTGAGACGGGGCACACTATTACACTGATTTAGTTAAAAAGCGATTATGAATAAGGGTTACTTTTTAAAATTATACATTTTGAAAATATGATTTTAGGTTTAAGCAAAACATGTTATTTAAGATAGAGTGTAGGGAAAATAAAGCTTATATTATTATTTATTCTGGGCTATAGCTGAACATTGTTAAATCTTGTCATCACTTGTATTTTGCTTTATGCATAGCGCTAGGTATTTTTTATACTACGATGTCAGCAAACAAGGATGCGGCCGACCTGGTGGTAAGCGGTTATCGTAGCCCCAGAGCAGCCAAGGGCATCCCACGCGTCACCGACCCTTCCCCACTCCCCAATGAGTAATGGCGGCAGCTTTAAAAAATCCATAGCTTGACATAGCCTCGCTCAATCACTATCCAGCGAACCTAACACAAATGTTCGTCCCTCGTAGCTCGATGGAAAGTATTTTCCGTATCTTTAATTAGTGAAATATGCTAAGCAGGGGCACTCCGCGCCGCCCCCTTAGATTTAATCTACCAACGAAAACAATGGGGTATCGAGCTGAGCGACTACGTTTCTGTCTTGTACGCATTTTCATTTAAGGCCTTAAGTCCACTTGGAAAGTAAAGTTCGGTAGTACGTGATTACGCAATTTATTTAGATTATTGTTCAGTTTCTTTAATGTTTTTGGATGTCTATGTACAACTCGAATTGAAGAGTGCTTGGATGGTGGCTGCAGTTTTTGGTACCACAAGTGTCGGTGTCCTTTGTACTTGACAGATTTATCAAATCAGCTTTTTATGTAAGGTTATTATAAAAATCATACAATTTAGAATAAATTTCAAGATTTTGCGTAATGTTTGATCATTTAACTGTGAACGTATTTTAGAACTGAAGTTATTTTTATCTCTCGATTACTGAGCTTTTTTATACAACTAAGGTAGCAAACAAGCATACTCGCCTGATGGTCAGCGGTTACCGTAGCCTATGGACGCTTGCAACACCAGGGGTATCACTCGCGCGTTGCCGACCCTGCAGAAATCTCTTCACACCCTTTTTGAAGAACCCCTTGCTGTACTCTAGCTTGAGGTATCTGGGTTCTGGCATTTAGACCATTTCCCTTCTGGGCTTTACCTGTGACCTTCGGCCATCTAATCACTTTGGTATTACTATGAGATTGTTAGGCAAGAAAAAAAAACCGGCCAAGTGCGAGTCGGACTCGCACACGGAGGGTTCCGTGTAATATTAACTAACTCACTTTTGCTATGAAATAAGAAACGCCAAAAATATTGAATGAAAGGTAAATTGCGGATTTATGACGTTTTAAAAAAAACTACTTACTAGATCTTGTTCAAACCAATTTTCGGTGGAAGATTGCATGGTAATGTACATCATATTTTTTTTTTAGTTTTATCATTCTCTTATTTTAGAAGTTACAGGGGGGGACACACACATTTTACCACTTTGGAAATGTCTCTCGCGTAAACTATTCAGTTTAGAAAAAAAATATATTAGAAACCTCAATATCATTTTTGAAGACCTATCCATAGATACCCCACACGTATGGGTTTGATGAAAAAAAAGATTTTGAGCTTCAGTTCTAAGTATGGGGAACCCCAAAATTTATTGTTTTTTTTTTGCGGTTCACAGAATACATCTACTTATCAAGTTTCAACAGTATAGTTCTTATAGATTCGGAAAAAAGTGGCTGTGACATACGGACGGACAGACAGACAGACATGACGAATCTATAAGGGTTCCGTTTTTTGCCATTTGGCTACGGAACCCTAAAAAGTAGGGTGACTTGGCAAGTCCAATAGTTTTCCACAAAAACGTGATTCGGGCAGCATACGCTAAGCAGGCGATTAGCGTCAGTTAAAATTTTTCTTACGTTTTGCAATCAGTCGCGCGATAGCTGCACAGCTGTCGCTGTCAACTTTTACGTAATAAGCTTTGGGATTTATTTTATTCACATAGAGAAAATAGTGGGGCAGGTTCTGACTTCTGACGTGAAATAGTACATTACTAGTTGAATAAATTACTTTCGGGAATAAAAAGGTCGTCCTAATTTCGTCTTCGCTAAATTATGACATGTGAATGATTCGCTAATGGTATTTACAGGTCTGTCGGGAGTTAATATTAAAATTCTTGCGCACGAATTTTTGGACGTTCAGATTTGTTTATACGGATTTATTGTTTAAACTGTACTAGTTGTTTCAGATATTGGTCAAGAATAATTATGTGTAGATGCGATTCATGATAGCGCGGCTATATCTACCTACAATGTACTGACGTTAATCTGACTGTTACTAATTGCATGAAGTATGAAATAAATTAACCGTAAACCATATTAATATTTGACCAAAACATATTTATACATTATTCAGTCATATTCCATCAATATATTTAAATAAATACATAACTATTAGCATAATATCATTCCAAATAATACAAAAATACACTAAACACTATGAGAATTCAATCAAAATGCAAATTATTAAAAATAAGTCGATATTTAACATCTGTTTATCATTAATGTGCAACTGTTGACCAAAATTATGAAAATTTATTGCCTCTAGTGTCATTGATTTGTTTTATAATCATCGTGTAACCAAAATGGCGCCGGAACCAAACAGAAATGATGAAATATCATTCGATATTATGGCGCATCAAAGGTTTGTAAAACTGGTTTCTACAATAACAAACTAGGTACTTTTTTTATAGGTACTTTGACGCGCTCGTGGTGTAGCATGATTAGCCGTTCTTAATCGATCGGCAAAGTTAAGCTACCTCCGTCGTGGTCGGTACCTGGATGGGTGACCGCCTAGTGGTATTTCAAATCGAGCGTTTCCGTGCTTCTGAAGGCACGTAAAGCCGTTGGGCCCGGTTATCACTTAATTGTGATACTTAGTCGTTAAGCTAGTTGGATACCTCCTAGGCGGCTTGAAAAAATTCAACAGTAGGACCACTAGCTTATCTTCACCGATCCGCAGTGGGCGCGCGTGGTGGAGTATTGCCCATTCCCTTTTACCCTAATTGATGAAAAGGAGGCCTGTGCTTAGATGAGGTACTTTATAGTTATAGCTAGTACGAGGAAAAATATTCATCAACGGCCTAAGGTTTTTTATTAACTCTATCTGGTTACTCACTGGATGATTGTATTTTAGATTTTTTAAATATATTATTAGTATTTGTGCGTGCAGAATTCTATATATTTTCAAAGCAATGTAAAGTCTATTTCCTCAGCAATTTTTATTCTTTGCGATGATTTAGTTCAGATCGCACAAATGTAGGTCACGCGTATCGTGCGCCCACGCGCGTAAATTATCACTTAAATTCACTCTAGGCGCCCCACTTGTAATCCAACGCGGGAAATCGTTTTTATTATAACATTATTAATTGAATGTGATATTTTACTATCGTAGAACATTATAATAAATCAAATTCTTCTATTATTAGTTCTCCTTTTGCTAAAAGTGGACTCTCACGCGAACCGATGAGATTTGTACTTCGGTTCGAGTTCGGCAATCAAATTTTCATCATATATGTACCTACCTGAAAATTCATACCCAACGTAAGAAAACTAATAAGCCAGAACGTTGGTAAAATGCAAAAAAAACTTAGGAAATCCATAATAGAGCATTATTAGATTGTCATATCGAATCGAAGTCGAAAGTTTAGCTATATGGAGTACAACTGGTAATTAAAACTCATCAAAAGCATATTTCTTGTTTTTTTTTTTTTTAATGGAACTTGTTTAACATTATGCCAATGTCAAGTTTAGATTATATATATTTTGATGTTTTCGTATGTCTTTAGATGTTTTTTTTACCCTGGGTAGTATCTGATGACGTTAGAAGTGTTTACCAGTTGCCAGTGAAATTTAAAAGTATAATAGAAACCGATCAAGCATTGCAAGGTAATGTAGTGACGCAACGGGAACTGAATTCTAGTGACGCTGACACACCAGGAACTGACCCTGGGTTTATTTACGAGTTACCATTTGAATGTAGTTAAAAACATGTTTTATTCTCGTGACAATTGACTGAGAAAACATATAGAGGAAGACCGAAAAATATAGATTATGTGATAGGAGTCAATGCTAGGTCATGGAAGAAGCTTACCACAAATATTGGAAACAGAGCAGAGGATGATGAATTGGCCTAGAACATTCAACTGTCTTATTTTTCAAATTCTCATGGCCAAACGACAAAAATTTAAAATCATTTATTCAAATAGACCTTCGCAGGCACTTATGAAAAGTCTGACTCTAATACTCTAATACCGCTTCGGAAGGTTGCATTTGCTGAGAAGAGCCGGCAATAAATTCAGCAATTACTATTTTCAAAACAAGCTTAGATTCATTACATAATATTTACATTCTAATCGCACTGACAACAATTGCGTGTCCCGGCGCGGCGGCAAAATTACAAAGTAGACTGAAAGTAAATAAATAAATGGCAAACTTAAGCAGACCAGTCCCCACAAGCAGCACCTGAGAAAGAAAAGAGGTACCGCCATCGACTTGGTGTTCTAATATCAAGACAGACCTCAGCAAAGCCCAAAAGCCAGACCCGACACCTAGGAATGTCCTGGCACAAAAGAGTGAGGAGACCCGACCCCAAATAAGCGAACATCTGATCTGATCTTCCACAACAAACAAAAAGGCCTTGCTGAGTTTCTTGCCGGAGTCTTCTCAGTTTAAGTGTATTCCGAACCGGTGGTAAATTCAACTGTATGTACCAATTTAACGTTCATAAGTGCCTTACTAGGGCCTAAACTGAATAAATGACTTTTTGATTTTGATTTTGACAAAGAAGAAGATTAGATGGCCAAACGAAGAGCCAGTAGGCTCTCACGTAAAGTCTATATGTAAGTTAATCTTCACAAAACAGTGGTCTAAAAGCACGCTTACCCAAATATCTATCTAAAAGCCGAACGCATCTTTTATGTCTTTTCAAAATACAAAATAGAAACATAAAAATATTTGTGGTAACAAATAAAATTTTATTGAGGTAAATAAATTGTGCGATTGTATTCCTGTTAGATTTGTGTCCGTGAAATTATTCTGATGCACATATTTCACATCCACGCATGTAAAACTGGATTTTAAAATGAACACTTTACTTTATCTATTAAAATTACAGCTAGTTTGTCTGTCCGAATCTCTTCTAACTACGTGTGATCCTAAAGTGTTTGACCACAATCTTACCATGGTAAGTGATGATGTGGCCGAAGGTAAGCACACAAAGCCTAGAAGGGACTGACTCTCAAGTCTTGGAACACACGGATAGCTTGGCGACAGATTTTCAACTTGAGGGTGGTAGCCAGCTAAGTGGGTCCTATGGTTTCCTTCACCAAGTCCTACAATCTTCGCTTTGGTATACGATTTCACTACCACGGGGAGATCTAAGCTCAAATTCACAAAAATGGGTTTCTTTGAGAGTCGAGTATGACGTAACGCAATGAAATACCTAACACAAAAAATACTGTGCTTTGGTATTCCCAATAAAAAAATCGTAAGTTACGTCTAAAAAAAAACTTTTGCGTCGAAATTCTCCGTATTTTCAGCGATGACAACAATTTTATTTTTAAGAATATATAAGATAATTATATTAGAATGTTAACCGGACACTTATTCAATTTAATGTGTATATTCTGTATAATCTAAAGAAAACCCGTAAATAACAGTCAATTTCATAGAGTCGACATATTTATGATTTACCATTTTCAACCCTATTCCAGTGAAGAACGAGTACTGTCAAAATCGTAGTCAGTCCACGCTTTAAAAAAAAACACGATCCGATCCGCGGGAACACATTAGTATTACACATTCGTGATACATGAATAAAAACTAAACAATTCATGGTAGCAAACGTACGTACAATACGAATTATTTTCGTATTTTCTGTTCTTACAATGAATGCACAAATTTTGCAACTCCACATTATGCTATCAAAATTAAATTTATTGTACGATGGAAATGCCAAGAACGAGCTTGTTAAACGAGCATATGGTTCTGTAGAAATAGCTGATCTTTTCATTGCTTAATAATATACTTTTATAAAAGACTGGCTGTCTCCCGGGGTTTCACATGTTCCCGATATGATAATCAAGCTTTCTATTTGTCAAAATCGGATCAGTAGTTCCAAAGTTTACCTCTTACATCCAAAGTAACAAACTTTACCTGTTTATAATATAAGTATAAATCTACTAGAAAGAGCGGATTAGTTTATTAAGGTTATGAAGATTTTAAAAATATCAAGATCAGTAAAATGTAGGTAGGCATTTTTCATGACGTAGATAACCTATAAATCTGAAAATAAATAAACAAGGAAAATTATAATTTACTCCACTTATAGAAACTAGCTGTACCCTGCGGTTTCACCCGCCATCCCGGGATAAAAAGCCTATGTCCTTCTCCATACCATAGGCTATCTGCATGCCGAATTTCATGATGATCCGTTGAGTAGTTGAGGCGTGAAGGCGTAACATACAAGCAAACTCACTTTCGCATTTATAATTATAAGTTAGGATTAGTGTAGGTACATTTAATAACTAAAATTATATAATACGAGTTTGTGTTTATGATTATTGTAAGATAAGTTAGTAACTGCGATATAATAACAGGAAAAAAGCATATTATTTTCCTTTGCGGAACCCTAAAAGCTGAAAGTTAGCGTAAATGTTTCCACTGGTCTTAACGACGTTTACACGACGCGCTCACTAATTTATTTGTGTGTTTGTTTAGTTTTCCGGATGTTTTTATTAGATAAATACTAGTTTGTGACGTGGATATGCTCTGACATCTATTTTTATTAAAGTATCAAGTTAAAATAATTTTCCGAATAGCTGAACATTGCTGAACTAATAAATTGATTAAGATAAGTTTATTTCAGTCTGTACAGAAGTTTGCCGGGATCTCAATGTAAGTAATTAGATTTACTTCAAACAACTATTGTGATGTTAGGTTTGTAAATAACTAGCATTCCTCCCGTGGTTTTACCCGTAAAAGTAGCCTATTTTACTCTGGCTGATATTTATGGAAAAAACGTCAACCCGTTCCTCTTTTGTTGCGTGAGAGGACAAACGTACAAGATACTTTCATATTTTATGATATATTGCTCTGTGATACTGGGTGGAGATTTTGAGATGGCATAAATTTTTACTTTCCATAGTAAATGTCAACCTTGCTCGATCAAAATGTAAGAAAAGTAAAAATTTATTTTTGAGAATTCACTATTGGTTCCATAGTAAAAGTTGTTCAGCATGACTAACCCAACATAGGTTTCGAAAATATGCCATCTCGAAATCTCCACCTGTTATAACTAGGAAGCAGGATAGGATTGTTTATAGGTTTACAAACAGACAAATTTCACAATCTTTATGTAGATGAAAGAAATATCTTGATGTAAAAATACAGATCAACATTACAGTTTTTTTTTTAATTTAATCACATTGTTGAAGTGTTTGTGGGTAAGACATGTAGCGATTTATCATATCATAAACTGAATAGATATCTTTCTCTAGATTGCTTTATATTTTAGTTTATCATTGCTTCTCATAAAATTTACACATACACATTTATACATTTGACATTTACGTTGACAAGCATTATCAATTTACATAAATGATAAATGAAGTTCTATTACATGACAATTTTCAGGCCTAAACCACAGATAATAAATAAAAGATTTTACGAATCTAAACCTACAAATATTTTCTTTTTATTATTTTGTTTGGACCTATTGAACCATAGAGTAAGAATATTAATAGACTGATAGCTTGTGAGAAGCAGTTTGCATACAGATAGATGCATTCATAGATGTATATGATACACGATATGAGTTCCTTGTCATTTGTTTTCCCAAAAGTATCGATAAAGTACGAGAAATTGGCGTACATTGATGTATTTAGTCGTTCAAACTATGTAAACTCTAGTACAGTATATGTATTTAGCTATATATTTCTATAACACAGCCACGTAAAGGTTGGACGGATTTGACTGAAAGAAAATAGATAGATCGTACAATGGAATAAGTTATTGCATACTTTTTATCCAGGAGAAAAATAAGCTTCTTGCGGAAAACGGGCCATTCCGAGGGGCGGACGCAAGTGAGATCATATGAAGTTCTCGTAAAAACGATTACATAAATTGGCTAATCATATGAGTAGAAGCCCTTTCGTAATGCTTGATTAATTTTAAATAATTTAAACTTGTGAGCCAGTAGGGCAATGTAATATAAATCATATCAATGATCTATTAAATAACTCGTAGGGCTTGACCGGTGCAAGTGTAATTAACTATGTAATCTTTTAATAAGATTTTGGACAATTATACTTGACTAGCACCTGCTCGCGGCTTCGCCCGCGTGGCCTACAGGAAACAAATGACATATTTTTCTACAACAATAAAAAAAAAACAAAACAACTTCAGCCAACTTCGAGGGTTTAAAAATTATAAACGCTGAAACACGTATAAATTAATATTCAGTCTTAACACAAAATTTGAAGACCCTAACTTCGAAATTGACGGACTTTCATACAAACTTTCATCCCCTATTTTACCCCCTTAGGGGTGGAATTTAGAAAAACCCTTTCTTAGTGGATACCTACTCTTCACAAAGAATATACCCTCTAAATTTCATGTCTCTAGGACCAGCGGTTTAGGCTGTGCGTTGATATATCAGTCAGTCAGTCAGGACTTTGAATTCTATTATATAGATAATTGTTTTTTCTTAGAGTTCAACCATATTAGTAACAATTTGATACTCAAGGACATTTAGGAAGGTCGGTACTTTTTTTCTTAATCTACATTCCACTGGGTAAAACAAGAATTTATTATCTTCAATTACTATGGTGTGGCCAAAGAATTTAAAACGTCCAGAAGGATAGTCGCCTCTATGGGAACACGAAATAAACAAGCCATAATTGACAGTATTTAAAAGTAATAAGTTTAAATTAAAAGTGACGAAATCGCAATACTTACACATGCAAGGTTAGTTTTTTAGTTTTTCCTTGGTTTTTATAAGTGTTGTGACAGTATTTTAATACGCAAGTTGACATTTTTTATTTAATCAGTACAGCGAGTATGACGCGATGACAGCCGTGCGCAATACGAACTGAGAGCGATTTGCTCAGGAGCCTCTCAAGCGGAGTGATATTAAATGTCATGTTTTAGTAAGGCGGACTATCTATCTGGGTAGAGGCACGATGCCCTATGAAAATCTTTGGGTGTGGCCAATTAGTTTTGCAGTCACCTTACAAATTAAAATCATGGGGAGAAACTGAAAAACACTATAATATATCTACTTCGTAATGAAAACAACATAAAACTAACGGTGGTAAGGTTGCAAGTAACGCCGGATTACAAGGTAGTTAATTTAACACGAACGGCCGGATGTAAACTTTTTTTATTATAGAACACCGTTGTTTGACTTCCTGTTTACAGATAAAAGTGTTATTTATTGAATTAATGAAAATGTACAGTTAAAGATTTTTTTATTGCTCTTGAAAAGTTATGTACATGTGTGATAGTGAATTTAATATAATGTTAAAGATTTGGTAATTAATTAATTTTAATTCAGTGACTGAAAGGTGAGAGGGAACCGTTTAGCGTGGTGTGGACATGTTATGAGGAGAAATGAAAGCCACGTCACTAAAAGAGTTATGAATATGAAAGTGGATGGATATACGGGAAGAGGAAGACCGAAAAAGAGTGAATGAAATCCTCAAGTGATTGGGAATAGGTTGATCATAGATGATTAAATTTATTTTAATTCAGTCTAATGCCGAGGCGAAGGTACAGTAGTACCCAACTTATATGGCGCGTCGTGAATCTTTGTTCGCACAGAAAAGAAAGTATGGCCCCGAAGATTAACGAAAGAATGCTTAAAACTTAAAATCAACCTTAAATCACTATAAGGTTCATAATACACTGCAGCTGTTAGTTCCGTCTCACTCGCAAGTCACGCCCCTCCGCACGGCGCGCGCTAACATGGCGGCAGCTGCCGACCAATAGCGTTTCCGCGCTTTGAAAATGTATCTTCTGCGCAGCTACATAGGTAAGCCATATTAATTGGGTACTACTGTACACTATGAGCTCTACAAATCGACTTTCAGAGACGAAAAAAAACTAAAAAAAAAACAATTATTTATATTTTTTTTTATTCATTGAAAATCCCATAGAACTGTCACTCGATTAGATTTTTAATTTTTTTGTTGTTAAAGTGGCAATTGAAATACATATTCTGTGAATATTTCAACTGGTTACTTATTACGGTTCAATAGATACAGCCCACTGACAGACAGACGGACAGACTGACAGGGTACGGAACCCTAAAACGAGAAAACTAGGTCGAGCATAGATTCAAAATTAGGTTATTAAACGTAGTATTCACGAATGAGCGTGAAGACATATTAAGTATTTATTTAATCATTTGTAATTCAATGAAAAATAAAACGTGAGTCATAGTCACGACGATCTATTTCGCATTGAGTACGCTCATTCTAAAACTCTATGACTTGATTTTATTTTTTAGAGCTTAGCAATAAAAGAAATATTCGAAATAGGTCGAGAAAATTAAACGTAGGAACGTAAAGCTGTATTTACACTGCGATGTAAACGCTGCGATTTGAAAACCGCTGTCAGTTGTTTTGAACACTTATTAAAAAACTGGATGATGAATAATGTTGGAATTTCAAACATTTTGTACTTATAAATGCAAAAGGTCACTATCACCGTACCGGCTGCACTGTATTGAACGAAATTTACTGCAAACATATTTCATTTTCTAGAAAGGATCATTTATTTATTTCTATCTCTATACATAAAAATGAATCCCTATTTCCCTTGGTGACGCCATAACTTGAGAACGACTTTACCGATTTCAGCATTTTTTTTAAATTTTCTTATACTCTGAATAAGGTTTTTATGGGTAAAAAAATAAAACAGTTGCTTAGATTTAATTGCCAAAGTCGCCCGTCAAATATAACCGCACCCGAATCCGACCGAAATTGAAAAATATGTCGAACAATAGTAACGCGGGGTGTAACACCCACTCCGCCGAGATGACGTCACGCCGAATCATTGCAAAGTCGACGACCTGTTTTATTTTTATTGCAGTTATAAGTGTAATTAATGTGATGTGCGGAATTCTCTGAATGCCACTGAAACGTCGCGGTTGTATGCCCACTCGAGTTTTGCGAACATGAAAAATTACTCGAGGAAATTCGGCCATCGGGCGGGTAATGGGTTTCGGGTTTGCGGTGACGCGGCGTTAATAGGTACGTGTGAAGTCGATCATTAATTTATTAGCTACTTTTATCTTTACAAAATGTGGTCCAAAAACTACATTAAATATTTTAACACACTTGCTCGTAAAGTGACTTTTCTTGCACGAATTTTAGTTTCATAATGCAGCTTATTACGCACTAGTACTTTTTACTTTACATTACCACAAAGTTTTTCAATACACTTGGTGTTGAAAAACGTCGTATGACACGTGTGAATTTATCATTACACTCTAAGCTCCCTTACCGCCTCTTGTGTAATAACCAACTATGCACACATGTATCATAATGTACCTACTATTACTACACTATTTTCTGTAAAAAATGGAAATAAGGATGCCAAAACAGCTGCTTATAAAATTTTTGTTCAAGAATCACTCAGAAACTAATGGAACGATCGCGATGAAATTTGGCATACTGATAGTCTATGGTATGGAGAAGGACGTAGGATACTTTCATCCCGGGAACGTAGCTGAAACTTCGCGGGACAGCTAAGTCCTTTTAAGCTTGATGAAAAAACCCTTCATAATTAACATTCTCTAAATAGAAACTTAAACTATGCCTAGCTTAACACTCCTCCATGCGCACTCATAAAGTGGTGCAAAATGGGTACAAACATATCTCGTATTTTCCAATTTTCAATTGCCAGATAAATCCCGCATAAGGTATTCCTCTGATATGTCTATACAAAAACAGTTCTAATTTCAAACCTGATACTGGCCATTTGAAAATCGCCCCAGACCTAAGCTAGATACGTAGAGGGTATAATGAAAATTTCTGGAACTGGGCACTTATAATAAAATGATTAAAAAAGATGTTGCGATAATTGAAAATGGAACACTGGGAGTAGGTTATGTTTTAGTTTGCGTGATTGTCATTTGATTTTTTATTTTATTGTTGTGTCGGCTCCGTACTCAAAGGGAATATACGGACAGGAGCTCACTCTGTGTATGCAAAGGGTTAAACTGATAACACTGTCAAGACAGTTGCAAAGCATTGATCAAAAGATTCGGTAGTCGAACATCAGTATTTCATAGAGGAACACTTTTCTATAGGATTGATAAACGAACGTTAAATAATCACATGGCATTTCGATCTTATAATGTAATGCTATATAAAATTAACTTTTCTACTCTCAAAAATAGCTGCAGACCATATTGTCTAGATCCGAATCTTAATTAATAAACATAAACCGTAACGATACAGGTAGTCAATATCCATTAAAAACTTTTTTAACGATTGTATCGAATGTAAAAAATGCATCGACTCCCATTCCACGTCTCTCCGCTTCTAAAGGGCGAAATAACACGAAAACATCGTAAATAATCGACTAAAAAAAGTTAACACACGTTAATGCCAGCTCTATAAACTATTAGTGCCAGTATTCATTATAATTTGACACTCAAATACCCCTTCTTACCACAGGATAGAGTTCAAAATCGATTACGTCGCGTATCTTTATTGTGTGTCCCAAGTATCGTGCTAAGTTTAGAATGTAATAGTTAGTGAAACTGGTTCGATCCGGTTTTTGTGATCGTTTGACGTTTGCCAACAGTTTTCTAACAAAAGATTTGAGATAAAAAAGAAATTGAAGATGCTGCACCGTTTCTGCTTTAATCATACGTTTCTTTTTAATCATTGTTATCGATATCTCTCATAGTTTATGATATAATTCAGTTGGTTAATGTATCACTTGATGGAGAAAACCGCAAAAAGATGTGATTTATAGTGATCACGAGGTTTTTGTACCACTATCTATTAAAAGACGGTTTCTTTTTTATATTTTCTCTACATTATCGATAGTATACTGTGGATATTGTACTATGAAATCAAAACTGAAACGGCAAAACATTTTTTTTCTTACAATTTCATTGCTTGGACATGACAAGCCCAATTAAAGAGCTTTCGAAAACTGGTTGACACCTGCTTGGTACTTGCTGGGGATTTGATACAAAATCCTTTTTTTTTTATACCACTAAGGTGGCAAACAAGCATACGGCCCGCCTGATGGTAAGCAGTTACCGTAGCCTATGGACGCTTGCAACACCAGGGGTATCACTCGCGCGTTGCGTGAGAAATCTCTTCACGCCCTTTTTGAAGATCCCCATGTTGTACGCCATTGGGAAAACCACGGCGGGGAGCTCATTCGACAATCTGAGCGTCCGCGGAAGAAAGCTAATCTTTCAGTTTCATAAATAAATACTAGTTTGATGCCATTTATAAGCCAAAAATAATAAGGAAAAAAATCAAATAACACATTATTTTTTTATCAAATCAACTTTTTTTTTAACAAACAAAAATTCTATGTTTTTTTTTAACAAACAAAAAATCTATGTACGCCTATTAAAATGATACGCCATCCTTGCAATTAAGAACCGACCTACCACAGGGTTTACAAAACGATTTATGTTCGTACAGGACCCTAATTCGACTAAAACCGTGCGCTTAAGATTATTTACGATGGCAACAGTAATTAAACTGTATCACAAAGTAATACCAACCTAAAAATAATTATGTGAGAGCTTCCGCCTGCCGCGAGGTGCGTCACATTTCATAAAACGAACAGCTAGTGATGTGACACAAGATTTCATTATTACACACATAATTTAGACATTGGCCCTGATTCTGTTGTTTACAACTAAACTAATTTTAATCTCACTATGTCTCTTTCTAACAAAGAAAATAAGAAAAGGATGTAAGAAATTTAGTCCTGTCAAATTAGTTCAATGCTTTTGTTTTCGATGTAAATTTAGTCGCCATTTATCGCGGTTACGTCTAAATACCCGCAAATGTTGACGGCAAAGATTAATTTGACAGCTTTTAATATTTTCTATCCATTTTCAATAATGCTTGTAAGAAAGAGATGTGACGTGACTAAAATTAGTTTAGTGCGATTTACAACAGAATCGGCACCACTGTGAATTTTCCGCGGTACGACTTAGATTTTGATTTATATGACTAAGTCGGTAAACAAGCGTAAGGCCCGCCTGATGGTAAGCGGTTTCCGTACGCTTGCAATACACGGTGACTCACGCGTTACCGACCCTTCCCCCTAATGAGCTCTGGCAACCTTACTCCCGCGCAGGAACACAACATAAAGTTATTTGGCTGCTGTATTCTGTAAGGTGGAGGTACCGCTTAATATAATCAGATTATCTAAAAAATCTAATATTTAAGGAATTTAATCTTGCCGTGTTTCTTCCCGGTTCTTCTCAGTTGAAGGCCGTCTTCCGAACCGCTGGTAATTTCAGTAGCTTTGACCCAAAAAGTACCCCGTTGACGTTGACTGAACTATCATCATTGCCTTATTGGCTTACATTTCATTATAAATTACATTAATATACTTTACACATTAATAATTATTTAAGTATCAATCAATCTCCTGTATTTCCACTATTTTCTCAAAGTATAAATTTTCTTCATACACTGACGGGCAATATAAAAAAGCCACTAACAAAGAGCCTAAGTCATAAACTATTTTTTTTGTTTCAATTTGGTGTTTTTTAATGCGTTATTAAATACATGAATGTTGTTTTTCTCTTCAAGAAGCTATCTTCCGTGGTTTCGGAAACATTTCATGATAAGTTAGTGGCTTTTTATATAACTCGTCAGTGTACCATGGGAAAAAGATACCTCATAAATCGAGGTAGAACCAGTAACAAATAAATTACGTAAGAATAATAATTAAATTTAATCATAAGCGGATGCTGTGGTCGCATCACTATCAAATATTAAATTAATATTTAACGACGCGGTCGCCAAGTCTGTCTGTCCATCGCAAAATGGAATATTAAATACGCCATCAACCGCGTGAAATTCAAACATTAATTACATTCGGGTTTTATTTTAAACTTATTTTTAATATCAAAAATGGTGGTTTAAAAATTAAGAAGTATTTTGGTAAATTGGGAAAAGATATCTCACAAACAAAACTGATAAGTATGCGACAAAGGTAAAAATATCTAGGCAATTGGAATTTACAACTATAGCCATCTATCAGTTACACTAAGATAGTTCACACACTGAATGATAGATGGCGTGGCGCCACAACATCCTGCATCGCGCTTATGAATTTTATTTGGCGTTGTGCATACTATACAACTGTCCAACATACAGTAGGACCGCGGTTCCTTTTTAACCGACTTCAAAAAAAGGAGGAGGTTCTCAATTCGGTTGTATTTTTTTATGTTTGTTAACTCATAACCGTAATTTATTAACGTATTTGGAAAAAACTTTTTGTTTTTGAAAGGGTACACTTCCCGTTTGGTCCCATTGTCATCAAATCAGGATTTGATTACTTCTTAGTGTACTTTGAAATCGGTTTAAGTTTTTTGTAAAACAGTCCAATTATAAATGGAGGTGTCATCCATCTTGCACTTTCATACAATTAGGAATAAGAGCTAAGTTTAATTGCCATTTGTTCCGTACAAAAAGATATTTAAGCTCATGATGCCACTACAGTATCTTCCTCATCACCAACAAGTTTTTAGATGTTTTTCTGATTCCTGACTATATTTATTTAATTTGTGCAATGACATACAAGTTGTGGTCACTTAATTACCATAACCAGCCTTCTAGCGAAGAGATCAGCGAATGGCAAGTCATTTCGTTGCTATACGCTTGTCTCTGCTGTAGTGCTCAAAGTTTTGATGCCCCTTTTAGTATCATGTGCATCTAGATGCTACAGAAATTTGTCATGCTTTTAATAATCAAAATATATATCTTTCCGAGACTAACCGCCAGTTACTGAAAGCCAAATCAAAGTTAATCTATAATCAAAACTGTTGCCGTCTTTGTCATTTCAGATGTCATTGACAATGAAAGGTATACTTTTAACAAGAGATTAACTTTGATTTCGCTTTCAGAAACTGGCAGTTAGAGGTTTAGACTGTGAGGCATCGCAAAGCAGATCAGCCCACTTCTGATAGCTAGCGTGTTGGTCGCCAAGCAGGTACTCTAAAATAGCGCAATTTGCTTCTCGTAAAGCTCACTGCGTGATACGAACCAAAAAGTTATCATTGTCATAAAACATCATGCAAGGAGGGCCAATGCAAAAAGTTTGATCACAACAGTCTCATTATGATGTAGTCACGTACAGTACCCCACTGTGATACATGATCGTTCCTTAACTACTCCGAAGCAATTACAGACGAACCTTGAACACCAACACGCCAGCCACCATGGACCATGGTACAGGCTTGATTCGTTGATCACGTTTTACTATTGAATCTTTGGGTATCGCCATGGGTAGTCTGTTATAAAAAAGGGCTCTAAACCCTACGTGACTACTACTATGAGGAAAATAAGTTACTATTACAACTTTTAAGTAGTTTTAGTTGTCGAAGTACCTAAGTACTTATCCGATTGTGCGGAAAACTGAAAACGCATGTGCGGAGTTCGGTTGTTTTTCCCGTAGTTTCCCGGTTGAGAGATGGGACAATTGTTGCGAAAATTCTACAAAATGATATATGTGGAAAATTTACAGAAAAACCTATTCTTCATGAAAGAGGCTGAGATCCTTGTCCTTCTTTAGAAACTCATCTCTGATGAAGTAAGGAACGAACAAAAAAAAAACTTAGATTCATTTCGAACTATTACGAACCATTGGTAAAGTCATAAGACCTTTCATAAGTGCCTTACGGCCTGCCCTGGCCTTAAAACAATAAAACTCGTTGTTTTCATTTTGAGTTTATGGTTGTCTATGGAGTCAGGTGCATCTAGGTGGTACTAGATGAATCAATGTAATTCGGAGAAATCAGTAACAATTTTATTACTTTGGTCTACAAAAAAAAACATCCGACTAGAGTTCAAGAAAAGTAAATTGATAATTAAAAAAAAAATGCAATTAATCTACTTACTGACTGCATACATTTAGTAGCAACAAATATCAAAAAATAGTATTAGAAAAAAAACGAGTTTTTTTTTTTTTCTTTAACTTGCATAAAGACTCTCCATACAAGTCACAGAAGAGATTTTTTTTTCCCTCGGTTTTGTTTTCTAATATTATTTTTTGATTACTAATGACCTATACATTCATCCCTCAAGAGGAAGTTCACTCATTTATTAGGACCTTATATAGTATTATTTAATAAAACAAGTTCATCCTTTATTAGAATTATGTGCATACTTCCACAGATAATACCAATTCACTGTATTAGGTAATCTGTAACTTGAATTATGGAATCCATAGTCCATACATCAATATAAAAACAACACGAAACTCCACGAAGCGTAAAAACTCATGAAAAACGAAAGTAGCTCTTCTGTGATAATGTTGCCAGTTTATCATACGGGAATACAATGCGTAATAATTATTAAATTAATGGTTTGTAATGGCGGGTGGCCATGATTTACGCGTAATGGGCAGGCGACCTGTGGAAATGAAAGCGAAAAAGGTCGCGACGGCTTCCATTTTTAATCCGATGTGGGGAAGGTAATTATTGTGTTATTAATTTGGTTCTTTATGTTGCTTGAGGGTGGAATTATTATGTGGTTATATTTTTGAAGACTTCATCGACCTGAGGTCTATTCGAAACTTCTGGAGGGATTTTGATTTAACTTAATATAAGAATAGCACAGAATTTTGCATTTTGTTATCTAAACTAATGTTATAAACGCGAAAGTGAGTTTGTTTGTTTGTTTGTTACGCCTTCTCGCCTCAACTACTCAACGGATCATCATAAAATTTGGTATGCAGATAGCCTATGGTATGGAGAAGGATATAGGCTTTTTATTCCGGGAACGCGGGTGAAACCGCGGGGGACAGCTTTTAGTTTAATATATTGACAGATATTTTTGACACGAAAAAAAAAATTGCAAAAAATTAAATAAGCCAATAAAAGGTACTTTAATTTCATGCAAAATAGTCATATCTCATGATTACTAAAAGTGTGGTCACACATAAAAGGGTACATAGTAACATGTCCCCTAATGGCACTTTTGTGTACCATTGGAAGGGTTTTTGCCACCTGCTAATACTTTACCATGAAACATATATTGTTATTTGCAATGTTTGCGTTTGAGTGAGCCATAAATAGGCAGAAACGAGGTGGACCAGGAGTTAGATTCTCATATGCCAATTTTCTAGATATCATTTGGGCTAGGAGCAACTCACAGCTTCAATTCTAGGTAGGCTTAGGTTTAGAATTAAATAAAATTAATCATTTCTGAACTAAATAATAAAATGAATTAGATTGTAATATAGACATAAGTTGAGATAAGACTAGACACTATAGTTAAGCTAAAAAGTCGTAATAGAGAAAATATTATTTTTTAATTACATCATCGTTCACTTTTTAGTCCATCATATAAATCAAGTATTACGAAATAAATAAAAAAATATATACATACATAACAAAGAAGTGCTTGTATCTATGAATAGTAGAAATAGATCCATAAACGCACACCTAGCAACAAGCTCGGTGCTTCGCTGCGCGCACGCCGCTGATTGCGAATGTAGGTCGGATCGATGACCCGTGCCGAGCGGGCCCGAGCGACGCCGATCTCACCCGACCGCGCCGAGTGCAATTTTAAAACTTTTTTCTGATTTATTACCTTCTATGCCTATTTTAATTTCATTTAATGAATTCTTGTAGAGTATTTTGAAATGTGTCGTTATTTATTGGGTGAAATGTAGGTTATTGGCCGGATGATATTAAAATTAATCGTTCTAAAAAGATTAGATACGAGTAGAATAACATATACAATGTTTTGTCTACTATGTAAATAGAAGTACATTGAAATAAATTAAACATAACATAAATAATTGTTTTCCCTTTTGAATGTCAGAACAAAATAAGCTTTCGTGAAGACAAACATCAAAGTACAGTTGGACAAAGAATTTGGGTCATATTTCGTCAATGAATTTTTTTTTAAGATGACCTATAAGTTCTTTTAAAATAAAGCAAGAAAAAAGGGGTGTAAGGGGGCTCCAACAACTATTAGCCTCAATTGTCATCCTCACCTGCACGTGGTGCACCCTGCTTACCAACGAACGAGGCTCTGACGACCGAAAAATTGGCGGAATAACCAATCTTAAGTAGCCGACTCGCTAAATGAATCAGGCTGGTATCGGGCAGCAGCGATACCGGCGCGAAAGAGCTCGGCTCTGCGATCACCAACACGCCTGCCCAGCGTGGTGATTATGGGCAAATCTTTCCAATGGTGTGCACAAAAAGAAAACGGCCCCTAGTTCCCGGCTGCCCTGCTATTCCTGGCTACGGCAGCGGTCATGGTTACGGTGGGGCGGGGGGTGCGAAGAATCTCCGGGTTACGGGAGGCTGCCAACCAAATCGACTTCGTATCGCGACATACAACACCCGGACTCTGAGGCTGGATGCAAGCATTGCCGAGCTCGAGTCGGAGCTAGATGCTATAAAATGGCAAATCCTAGGGTTATCTGAAGTTCGTAGAAAGGGGGAAGATACGATAACCTTGGAATCAGGACATCTACTCTACTATCGAGAGGGTGATCATACATCCCAGGGGGGTGTTGGATTTCTGGTGAATAGGGCCCTCACTAACAATGTTGTGGAGATAAACAGTGTGTCGTCAAGGGTAGCATACTTAATAATCAAGCTGTCCAAAAGGTACGCCTTGAAGGTGGTGCAAGTGTATGCACCCACGTCGTCGTACTCAGATGAAGAGGCCGAGGCCTTCTACGAGGATATTACCAAGGCCATTCACCACACTAGTAAGACCCACTTCACCGTTGTTATGGGGGACTTTAACGCCAAGGTGGGAGTACAAGAATACGACGAATCGCGAATCGGTCAGTACGGTTTTGGCTGTAGAAATCACCGGGGGCAAATGCTGGTGAACTTCCTTGAAACCGAGGGACTTTACTTGATGAACTCGTTCTACAAGAAAAAGCCACAGAGGAAGTGGACTTGGCGGAGCCCCGATAATGTGACTAAAAACGAGATTGACTTCATACTAACTGACAGGAAACATATTTTCGAGGATGTCTCAGTGATTAATAGGTTCAATACCGGTAGTGATCACCGACTCGTAAGAGGCACCTTAAATATCAACTTCCAGCTTGAAAGACGTCGTCTAATGAAGCCTAATCTGCGCCCATCTCTCTGCCAAGCTGTTTTGAATTCCGAGTTATACCAATTGGAACTCCAAAACCAATTTGATATGTTGGAAACCACCGACGACAATATTGACCAGATGTCCAACAACCTTACGAAAATAATCAAAGATACAGGCAGGAAATATTTTCGACCTGAGCGACAAAGTAAAAAGTGCAAAATCACAAGCCGAACTCTAGATCTTATGAGACAAAGACGGGAATTATCGACAACCTCGCCAGATTATAATCCTCTGAATAAGCTTGTAAAACGGCAAATACGATTCGACCTCCGTTCTTATAATACTCTCTGTATAAAAGAAGCGATCGAGCAGAACAGAGGATCTAAAGTGTTTGCTAAGCAACTTGGCAGAGCGCATCTAGCGAGGCTCAAGACATCCGATGGAATTACCCTAACCTCGAAGCCTAAGATACTGGCAGAGATTGAGGACTTCTATGGAGAATTGTACTCTTCCCATGCTCCAAAACCTGCTTCCTGTAACGAGGTTGACCATCGAGCGACCCTAACCCGCCACTTTACCGAGGACCTTCCGGAAATAGAGCTGGACGAGATTGTGATGGCTCTCAAACAACTGAAAAACAACAAGGCACCTGGGGAGGACGGCGTTACAACGGAGCTGCTAAAAGTGGGTGGAACTCCAGTCCTAAAACAATTGCAGAAGCTCTTTAATGCCGTCCTCTTCAATGGTACAACACCCAAAGAGTGGAGCAGGAGTGTGGTGATATTATTTTTCAAGAAAGGAGATAACTCTCTCCTTAAAAACTATAGGCCGATATCGCTCCTGACCCACATCTACAAGTTGTTTTCGAGAGTCATCACGAATCGTTTGTCTGAGAGGCTTGATGGCTTTCAGCCGCTGGAGCAGGCCGGGTTTCGAAAAGGCTTTAGTACCGTAGACCACATACTTGCTTTGAGGCTGATTATACAGAAAACAGAAGAGTATAATCGGCCTTTGTGCCTAGCATTTGTGGACTACGAGAAAGCCTTCGACTCCATCGAGACTTGGGCTGTTTTGGAATCGCTGCAGCGGTGCCAAGTCGATTGGCGTTATGTCGAGGTGTTGAGGTGTTTGTATGACGCTGCTACTCTATCCGTCCAAGTACAGGACCAGCAAACCAAACCGATCCAATTGCGTCGTGGAGTAAGACAGGGGGATGTCATATCCCCGAAACTGTTTACTAACGCATTGGAAGATGTGTTCAAGACGCTGGACTGGAAGGGACGTGGTATTAACATCAACGGCGAGTACATCTCACACCTTCGATTCGCTGACGACATAGTTGTCATGGCTGAGTCGCTGCAAGATTTGACGGAGATGCTGACTGACCTCAGTAGTTCTTCTAGGCGAGTGGGTCTCGGGATGAACTTAAGTAAGACAAAAGTCATGCTTAATAATCATATTTCCCCGGGATCCGTAACCGTTGGAAATGTTGGCATCGAAGTTGTTCAAGAGTATATCTACCTTGGGCAGACCATACAGCTTGGTAGGAACAACTTCAAAAAGGAAGCCGATAGAAGAATACAACTGGGCTGGGCAGCATTCGGAAAGCTTCGCCGAGTCTTTACATCACCGATACCGCAGAGTCTCAAGTCAAAGGTTTTTGAACAGTGTGTCCTTCCAGTGATGACCTATGCCGCTGAAACGTGGTCCTTGACAGTTGGCCTGATCCACAAGTTTAAAGTCGCTCAGCGGGCAATGGAAAGAGCTATGCTCGGGGTTTCTCTAAAGGACAGAGTTCGCAACGATGAGATCCGGCGGAGAACTAAATTAACCGACATAGCTCTGAGAATAAGCAAGTTGAAGTGGCAGTGGGCAGGCCATATTTGTCGCAGAACGGATAACCGATGGGGTAAACGAGTTCTTGACTGGAGACCACGCACAGGCAAGCGAAGTGTGGGACGCCCCCCCGCTAGGTGGACCGATGACCTGCGAACCTTGGCGGGCGGTGGGTGGATGCGAAAAGTGGAGGACCGGAAGATGTGGCTACTACTGGGAAAGGCCTATGTCCAGCAGTGGACGACTACAGGCTGATGATGATGATGATGAAAGCAAGAAAATAAATAATCGAAAAAAGAAAGATAACTTCCCTATGTTTTTTATCAATAAAATTGGATATTTTTTAATACTAAAATCCCATTAGAGGCCTCATACCTACAATATGCTTAAAAATTAAGATAACTTATAACAGGTGGAGATTTCGAGATGGCATATTTTCGAAACCTGTGTTGGGTTAGTCATGCTGAACAACTATTACTATGGGACCAACACAGAATTCTCAAAAAAAAAAAATCTTTTTCATACATTACGATCGAGCAAGGTTGACATTTACTATGAAGAATAATTTTTGTTTTTTTGAGAATTCACCATTGATCCCTTAGTAAATGTTGTTCAGCATGACTAACCCAACATAGGTTTCGAAAATATGCTATCTCGAAGTCTCCACCCAGTATAGTTTGTATCACCATGGGACCAAAGAATTTAAAACGTCTAGAAGGATAGTCGCCTCTATGGGAACACGAAATAAACAAGCCATAATTGACAGTATTTAAAAGTAATAAGTTTAGGTAATTAAAAGTGACGAAATCGCAATACTTACACATTTCCATGTGTTAGTTTTTTAGTTTTTCCTTGGTTTTTATAAGTGTTGTGACAGTATTTCAATATGATAGTTGGCATTTTTTATTTAATCAGTACAGCGAGTATGACGCGATGACAGCCGTGCGCAGTACGAACTGAGAGCGATTTGCTCAGGAGCCCCTCAAGCGGAGTGATATTAAATGTCATGCTTTAGTAAGGCTGACTATACATCTGGGTAGAGGCACGATGCCCTATGAAAATCTTTGCATGGGACCTTCTAATATGAAAAGTAGTTTAAGGCTTAAATACAAATATATTATCGTTATATTTATCAGGCATCCTTTAAAACAAAATATATTAGAGTAACAATTAAAACAATTACTGCCAACTGTACAACAGTAACTGTTCAACATGATGCGGAGGCGAAAATGTCAGTAGATATCGTTTTGACAGACAGACAGACGGGCAAACATCGTGTTTATAGACCCGCCTTGTCCAAACACGCTAGTCACTGACGTGTCTACCCTATACGTACTCCTACTTCATTTATTATTTATATTTTTTACTTTTAATACTAATGGACCGCCCTGGCTTTGGTTATAAAAAGAAGAATGAAACATGACGAAAAACTACTTGCTTACAGTATTACCCAACTGATATGGCGCGTCGTGAATCTTCGTTCGCACAGAAAAGAAAGTATGGCCCCGAAGATCAACGAAAGCATGCTTAAAACTTACAATCAACCTTAGATCACTACTATAAGGTTCATAATACACTGCAGCTGTTAGTTCCATCTCACTCGCAAATCACGCCCCTCCGCACGGCGCGCGCTAACATGGCGGCAGCTGCCGACCAATAGCGTTTCCGCTTTGAAAATGTATCTTCTGCGCAGGTACATCGGTAAGCCATATTAGTTGGGTACTACTGTACTGGATTGTAAGACAATTTCTGTCTTCAAATGTCTTTTGAATTCTGTTACCTCGTGTAGATTGTCTAGAAAAAATCACATTAGCTATAAGACCGCCTGATTCTTTATCACTTCGTTCATTTATACCTTTATTTTATCTCATATTTTATCTAGTAATTTGCTGGGGTGTTATCATCTTCACTAAAACCGTCATGAAGATCTTAATAGTCATCATGAATAAACTAGCGTGTTGATGAGGCACTGTGTAGCATCCACCTAGCTGGTTACCACCCTCGAACTGCAAATCTATCGCTAAGCACATACAGCGCAATGACAATAAAAAAAGAACTTGCTGAGTTTCTTGCCGGAGTCTTCTCAGTTCAAGTTGTATTTGGAATCGGTGTAGACTCATTTTGGTAACGTTCATAAGTGCCTTATCAGGGCCTAAATTGAATAAATACTTTTTTTGACTCACTTTAATTTAAATCTTTCCCCCCAATTCCCCACCACTCACAATGCGCTCTGATTGGCTTAGTTAAGGACACACTAAACATTTTGATGCAGTGATTGGTCGGTTGTTATTAATCAGTGCAAAAACACTTACTAGTTGCGGAATTGGATTGTTGGTTACTCTTAAGGATTTTTCCTCGATAATTCTGCCAGATACATTCTAGGCGTTGTCTTCTTCAGGCACTTCATTAAATTGGAGATGGACTACACATACTGTTTAGTCTAGTACCGCGAGCGAAACCATGGGTAAAAGGTAATGGTGCTGATTCTGTTATTTACAACTAAACTAATTTTAGTCTCACTATGTCTCTTTCTAACAGAGAACATAAAAAAAGGATGTAAGAAATGTAGTCCTGTCAAATTAGTCGCCATCTATCACGGCTACGTCTAAATACTCGCAAATGAAGACGGTAAAGACTAATTTGACAGCTTTAAATATGTTCTATCCTTTTTCAATAATGTTCATAAGAAAGAGATGTGATGTGACTAAAATTAGTTTAGTGCGATTTACAACAGAATCGGCACCATTGAGTAAAATATAATTGGTATAATGATACAGTGAAATAATCTCAGAATTCATTAGATTGGCATGGATTCAAGATAAGCGTGTATTTGTACATGTAGTACTTAACGGCTGATGCAGTGAGCAGGCCATATCTGTCGCAGAATCTACCATACCGTTAGGACAGACAAGTTCTTAAATGAGTAGGTACCTTGTACTGGAAGCGTGTGACATCGAGAGTCTGATGACCTGAAATGGGTAGGGAGCAGAAGACCCGGTTGTTGTTGAAATGTTTGTTTATCTAGACAGAAATTTCTGTAGTGACGATAATCCACCTAATTTTACCAAAGATATTTGAGTCAATGCGAAATATTCACCGCACGTAGGTGTAGGTATATTACCGAGAAATTTCCAGGCACATTATCAATTCGGGTAAACTACTTCAAAAAATCTTGGACAAAACATCTCAAAACTACAAGAGATAAATAAAACTTAGGAAGGACTGATATAGAGAAATGCATTTTGCTGATGTTAGCCAAATTATTGAGCGGTTTAAGGGAGTTGAAAAAATTATGATGGCTAATTAAGCTGTTCATGTTCTTGTTAACAATACAAGTAATTTGTAAGGAGAGACTAACAGTAGTAATAATATGCGATCTATACTGTCTGACCGCATTGACGCTCGAAGAATCTACAAAAACTCACTTTACTGTAGATTCTATTTCAAAGCTTTCAACACAGGTAGCGGTTCTAATATAAATGTAGAAACATAAAAACTTTCATATATTGTCATTCGATTGGTATAATTAAAGTTAAAAAGTTGTGGCGCCTGCGCTGGCGCCACCAACTCGCTTTCTAATATCGAATGTGTTAAGTACTGACGATCACTATAGTGTAAGGGTTATGTAAATTTAAGAAATACGGCATTTTTAGAAGAGATTAATCCTTTGGATTGCTGTTGAAAACAATTATCAGTATAGGACGCGCTTCCCTCTAGAGAAGCAGAGCAGGTAACTAACAATTTTCAACCCTCCATTATTGCAAAAGATTTACATTAAAAATATAGGTATCCATTTAACACGTCGTCTGTATCTATGCTTAGGTATATGTTTTCTTTTTATTGTTAATTATTTGGAAAAAAGCCGAACATAGTCAGATTGTCCATTGTGTTTCTTGCCGGATTCTTCTCAGTTGAAAGCCGAGTTCCGAACCGGTGGTAACTTCAGTAAATGTGATCTTCATAAGGGCCCTTCTGGGGCCTAAATTGAATAAATGGCTTTGACTTTGACTTTTGAAATCACCTTTGAGGTATTGCGAATATATTATTATTAATTAACTACCCTTTCTTAGTAGGTAGGTTTACGTCATATAAGGATGGATGTCATAGAATGTGTGCAATTATTTTAGTTCTTGACCCAGTGGCTCGAGCTGTGCGTTGATATATGATATTATATAGATAGATAAATAGATATCAGTAAGTTTTCCTATTATATGTATATACATAGATTAACTATTACAAAGTATATTTCTATGTTTACAATTTACTTGTCCTTATCTAGTATGATAACTCATATCATACAAGATAATGACTATTATTCGACTTCTGTTATTTCGAAAAGTGTACCACAAGGGAAAATTTTGGGTCCATCCTTATTTCTTATTTATGTTCGTAGTACAGAATCAATCGAGCAACTAACACACTTATCGACTTGTAAGCTACCTGCAAAGCCGACGACTTAAATATTTGTTTAGAGGTTGTTTCGCTTGTTTATGTTACCTGTACTGCAAGTAAGGTTTACCCATGGGGAGAGGGAAACCGAGTTCAAGCAAACAAGGTGGAAGCGGATCTTAAAGTTTTGTGTGTCATCTCCTTAGGGATGCTGGTAAGGCTGACCATGTACCAAAGGCTTATACTATAGTTTTTTATAAATGTTTAAAATACGATATTGTTTAAAACGTCCATAATTTATAGACAAATAAGTCTTTTTTCCGTAAATTCTAGAGCTAGAATAGAAATAGAATAGAAATGACCCTAATGTGATTAGTTAAAGAAGTTAGAAATTGTAAAATAGTAAAAGAAAGCTAACCAATAAGAAAAATCAATGTATATGAAAATCGAATGAAAGTCTTCTGTGATCAACTGTACAAGGCTAGTAGGACAAGTGCCCCAGCCAGCCCGCGCTTAGCAACCGACAACACCGGTTCCGTAGATGTAGCGGAACAAAACACTGGTGCAACTTTTTAATGTACCAGATCTAGACACGTTCTTACGTATACAAATAAAACTATAGTACAAATGAACAAGATGCAGTTTTATTTTCGTAAATTGTTTTGACAGATGATTCAGAAAAAAAAAATTGTAACTAGGTAGATTTTTTCTTTACCGAATGCGATCGACACTGGGCCTAATAAAACATATAAAGTAAATGATACCGCTATGGACCGAAATGTAGATGATGGAGCTGGATTAGATAGCATTTTTTAAAGGATTGTTCTAGAAAATATATTTACTGGAGTGACAGAAGAGAAGGGAGACCGTAATCGTTACCGGGAACAGTTACTGTTAATCACAAATAAAAAGGAAAATAGCGTACAGGCTTACTAATAGCTGTTTTTCAACTTTAGAATAAATACTCTTTGACATTGTGTTTTCTAACTTCTATAGGATTTCTTTTTATATAATCTCCTATACGTAAAAGAATATAAATAAGACTTGTTTGACTGACTTACTGATATATCAACGCACAGTCCAAACTCAGGGGTTAGAATCATCCTTCTAGGCTTTGTGTGCTTACCACCTTCGGCCACATCATCACTTACTGTGGTGAGATTGTGGTCAAACACAGGCCTATACACAGTAATAAAAACATGAATTTGTACACATGTTCAATAATGAAGGCATCTACAAATAATGGGTTTTTGGAAACTACACCCCTAAGTGGTAAAATAGGAGTTCCATCAGTCTCTATTATGTGTGTACTAGGTGTTAAATTCGCGTCTCTTACGATTGCATATCTAGTTTATAAATCATTGTCAGTTAAAGTTTGTATGTTATTAGGTAATCTTGTACTCCACTCTTGGGATCACCTGTTCCTTCGGTTATTTATTGTCACTGCAATTTTGCAAATGTCACTTTTATTTGCATTTTAGGTGTTTTATCGTTTCCATGACTGTATTTTGTATAAGAGCTTGATGATTTGCATACATTTATTGCGTAATAGTTATGATTATGGATAGTGGTTAGTTTTAGGCAGTTACAAGCTTTTTATAATTATTTGGGAGTATTTTATTCCACGATATCAATAATGTCCGGCCGGGGTGTGAACAATTCAAGCGTTAACCTATTGCCATTATTAAAAACGGGTGAACACGCCAAAAAAACGTCTCTTTATTGGGTTCTCCTTTTTTGTAATTTTATTTAATTTTTTGTTGACATCGATATTCATATTCTCTGAAAATTTCATCCGTCCTATTTTGGTTCAGGAGATACTCACTGACATACGGACGGACAGCAGAGGTTTAGCAATGGGTCATATTGGCACCCTTTGGGTACGCATCCCGAATAAGTAAGAATGGTAGCCAGGCAGTTGGGTACTATAATACTATTCACCGTGCTATGGGTTCTTCAGATTGCCTCATTGTAGGAATCTAATCTTAGACGACCAAGAAATTGAAGATTTTGAAGCGATTATGGCTTAACCATGTCTAGAGATGATGGGATTCTGAGAAAAATCCGTATGAAAAGCATTTATGACGTAACAGTTCGTAACCCGCGCACTATTATAAAAGTAGCGCAAAATCAAAATGGCGGATATTACAACACTACTAAATATACCATTCGGAAATACATATATTTTTCACATTGGGGTAGGTTCGCTCGAGATACGGGTCGATGACTTTAAACAACACTAAAACTCACACAAGCGAGCAACGTCACTTTTGTACATCCACAAAACACTTGCATACTAACCTGAAAATGATAACGCTGAAGGAATAGAGTCCAAATTCAAACGAAAAGTTACTTTCTAACCGCACAAGAAAATTTGTTTCAGTTATAATCGAATGCAACTCGTCTATGTGTGAGTACCGCTCGAAAGATAATGGTAGTGTTGGGAAACAATTGCGAAATTTTTGTCGAAATTGCTAATAAGGTATTAGGTATCGAGATTCGATCGGCGTATACAATTATTTGTTTTACGATTGCACGCCACCGTCGGAAAAGGTTGTAATTGTGCAATTAATGTTAATTGGTTAATTCTATTTTGTAAATTATGTTACTGGTGATATAATTGATAACATTGCACAGCGGATCGTGATAAGTGCTTGGGAATTAGTAATTCTTTATTGAGGCACTGCAATTAAAATCTAGATAATTTACGTAATGATGTGCTGAAAACATTAAATTTTTTAGTTATTAGATATTAGTTTAAATGTTTGATGAACATTATTTATTAGTGAAGTACTTTTAAATTATCCTAAATGACATGATGACATGATCACAGAGGTTTTAGCATCTAGTGTTTTAAATGTTTTTTATTTTCATATAAATTTCATTATAAAGATTGATAAAAAGATATGGATGAAAAGATACCCACTTACAAGGAAGACTGGCTTACAGTAATTATTAAAAAACCATTATGAAAAAAATAACGTAAAATCAGTCTATGACCATAGTTAAATATGTCAATAGTGAATATGATTGTTTCAGGCTTGATCAGAAAAACACATCTTTAAGTTTATCTAACAAAAGTATCGAGCATCGACATCAGTTGATAACCTCGACATCGCATCACTAACAGCCTCGGGCACTGCACCCACTCACACATGCACACCGTTCGCCTAGCAACTAAAGTGAAGGCAGAAAGATCTACAACACTGGCCTGTACCTATAAAATCTGGCTTCACACACTTTCACGTGAAGGTAGCATTCAATGCTCGCTTGTTTTCGACGTAATAGAAGGGCTTGTGAGCAAAAGAGGTAATGGATGCTCAACGTATTGGCAGATCGTTAGAAGAGATTCCAGTGGTATGAGTTCATAGAATCGACTCGATGTTCTAGGTTGCCTACTGCTAGGTAGAATAAAAACAAGTTGGCAACATGGATTTATATTTTAAATGGCGGATGCATTTACCATCTAGGACAGGAGTAGGTTTTCCAAAACGGTCTAGAAATGCATTCTTAATGCTTGGGCCGTGTATAAAAAAGATGGCGCAAGAGATTGACTTTTCTTGGTTTCTCTCGCACGTAAAATTAACATTTACATATGGACATCGCTAATTTATTGCTTTGTCATTAAATTTTATTACGTTTAGAGTATTTTTATGGTGCACAGTTTTGGTTTAAATCTTTGCCTCATCCTAAAGAGGTAAGACTACCCTGAGGTACACTGGTTTTAAGTTCTATAAAAAATCTTCGAATGATGGCTGTATTATAAAGACACCATAGTTTATTAGTGCCGCTTGCGATCACTAGATGGCGTTTGATATGTCTTATGCAGTTCTTATTGCGCCTAGAAAAAAAAGGTATGTTCATCATTTGGAGCTGAGTGTTATGGACAGTCTCCAAAAGATAACCGAAGATCCAAATATCGGAGAAAATTACTCAAAGGTCGATGAAGGGAATGGTAATTTTACCACTTACCTTGGATTTTAATCGGCAGTTAAAATATAGATGTTCCCACAGTTTAAACTTCTTTTTAGCGTCCCTAAACGATTAGCTGTGAAAAACACAATTTTAAATGCGTACATAACTACAAAAGAGTTCCTAGTTGTAAGTTAGATTAAAATGAAAAGTGATTATAAATTGCTTATCTACTGTGTTATACGGCTTTTCCTAAGTACCTAATAGATTTTTTTAAACTTTGTTTTTTAACCGACTTCAAAAAAAGGAGTAAATTCTCAATTCCAATGTATTTTTTTTATGTTTGTTACCTCGTAACTCCGTCATTTATTAACCGATTTGGAAAATTATTTTTTATTTAAAAGGGTACACTTCCCGTTTGGTCTCATTGCCATCAGATCAGGATTTGATTACTTCTTAGTGAACTTTGAAGTCGGTTTAAGTTTTTTGTAAAACAGTCCAATTATTTTAAAAAGATCCGCCCAAAAAAATTAATTAAATATTAATTCGAGAAGAGACAAAGAAGATGCAAGTGGTTTCTAATTATTAAGAATATGATGAAATTCCCTACCTTTTAGGTGCTATCTATAATTTGTTTTAGCTAAAATCTTCGGTGTTGTAAATTACGAGGTCAGTTTAAAATGGAATATAAACTAAAATATTGCAAAATACATATTACCAACACTACCTTATTTGCTATAAAACATCACGCGTTACCAAACGTGACGTGACTATATATAAATAAATATAATATTTTAACGATTTATTGGATTTTTATTTGTTAACATCTGTTGTCACTTGAACAAGGTCGAAAATAAATTATTGAAGTATTTGACCACATTCTCATAAATACCACATGTAGAAGGTGGTAAGAAAACGAAGAAAAGAAGGGGACTACCTCTCCAATGAAACTATCGGAACATATCGTTTGGCAACATATTTTCGACTTGGTTGCTAGGCAAGCCGCCATCTTACCGCCTAGCTATGGTTTGGTCACGAAGTTTTATTTGTGTATTAAAAAAAAACCACTTACCGCCTAGCTATGGTTTGGTCACGATATTATCTTTTTTTTTTTTTTTTTTTTACTGTTTATAGGCCTGTGTTTGACCGCAATCTCACCATGGTAAGTGATGATGCGGCCGAAGGTGGTAAGCACAAAGCCTAGAAAGGAACTGGCTCTCAAGTGCAGCTATCGGAACACACCGAAATCTCTCATCATCTCTGTGTAATTAAAAAAAAACCGCTTACCGCCTAGCTATGGTTTGGGCACGATGTTTTCTTTGTGTAATTAAAAAAAAATCCACTTACCGCCTAGCTATGGTTTGGTAACGACGTTTTCTTTGTGTAATTAAAAAAAATGTCCACTTACCGCCTAGATATGTTTTGGTCACGATGTTTTATTTGTGTAATTTAAAAAGTGTTCAAATAGGCTTGCACTTGGGCTCTTAGAAGGTTACAATTACTTTGAACATCCTACCGCAGTAGGTATATTAATTTTTGATAGATTTTCATATGACCACAATATATGTGACAATGTGGCCGAAGGTGGCAACTCTATAAGAAATACCAATAGTAAAATTGATCACATTGATTTAGTATTAAAAAATATGAGTCAATACTTACTTAACAACATTGTTTTACAAAATGGAGTAGCAAATTACAATTTATGACAGTAGGCATAATAATAATGAAGCAGACTATGCGATTTCGTAATGAAACGTACCTATAATACTTAGCCGATGAGAAAATAGAAGTAATGCGATAACATTGCGGCTGGTCATGGTTCCAGCTCACGTTCCTCATATAAACATCGGCAAATTATAAATACAACACACGGGAAATTGCCACTTAAACAATAAACCAATACGATCGAGAATAGATTGTATGTTTCCGTGTAAACAAAACACTAAAAACGTCGTCAAGTTTTCTGATAAGGCTGTGTTATTTTTATCAGCAAGGTTAGGTGGTAGGTATAGGTATAAATGTAAGCATACAGGTGCATAGGTATTGCTTTGTCGTAGGTTATGGTCTATGATTTATTAGCGACTTGTCCCGGCTTCGCTCATTGCGAGTGATTTTTCACTCGTGATTCATGTATAATTATTTTGATAAGAAGTGATTTTTGTAGATGTGGCTACAGTCTCGCCAATAGACATTATTACCTACTACAGTGCAGCCGCTTCGAGTAAATGCATTTCTGACACCTGTTTATTGGGCTATCCAAGGAAAATCATCATCATATCATTTCAATATACAATACACTAATACACGGTGACTTTTAAATCGTTATTTGCTCGAACAAACATTGTTCAGACCATGGTCTGATAATATTCTATAACATCAAATAAAAAAAAACGTAATTGGTTTTACAAAAAACCACAAAACAGACAAATATCAAAAAGTCAGGATTGCGGATTCCCACACCTGCTACAAAACTGGCGTGCCGCCGTGCCACAACTACTTTGAAGTGCAAGCGCGGTGTCTGGGTTGTAAGGAGTAACGATAATCCCGACTTTTTACCCGACTGACCCAGAAGGAGGGTTATGTTTTTCGAGTGTATGTATGTATGTATGTATGTCTATTTCTTTGTGCCGCTCTGCAGCCTAAACGGCTTGATGGATTTAAGCATATGAGGTGTCGTTAGATTCGTCTTGACTGGGGGAGTGTCATAGGGTATATTATTTTTATATAGCGCCTAAGAATAAAAAAATAGGGGGGGGGGGGGGGGTATTAAAAATAAAAGTTTCGTTATTATAACAATATGGATATCAAATGAAAGCTTGTAAATAGACCATTCCATATATGTATATATTGTAATACTTTTACGCTACCATTTTGACGTAAACTGCAAAAAACTACGTTTAATGCAAGGACAGTAGGTACTGAGCCGTTACCATACGTAAATCACAGATTTGCGATGGTTGTTTGTTAGCGTTCTTTTACCGTACCGCTCATTTACTTACTAATACATACAACTCTTTCTGTATAAAACTAAAAAGTCTGAAATAAATTAAATTATTAAAAGAAACAAAAAACCCGACTGCGTAAAACATAAATTAACTGAAAAGAGAAAAACAAGCTCTTAAATCTATAGAATTTTGAATATAACTTGAATTTTATAAGGTAATTGCAGTCGGGGATAACCAAATATTACAAAAAAATACATACTTAGGTTATTGGTTGTCCCCGATTGCAATGCCTTATAAAATACAAGTTATATTCAAAATTCTATAGATTTAAGAGCTTGTTTTTCTCTTTTCAGTTAATTTATGTTTTACGCAGTCGGGTTTTTTGTTTCTTTTAATAATTTAATTTTTTAACTTTATTTTGTGTTTTTTCAAAAACCAATCACGTAATTTTTTTCATTTCATGATAGTAGACCATGATCAAACAACGTTTGTTTTAGCGAAAAAACGTTTTATGCATTATAAATATACATGCGCATGAACTATTCTGATTTTTGTATAAAACGTGACTCGGATGTTCTGATTTTTCTCCATATACTATTTTTTTATAACAAGCGAGCGAGGCGAGGGTAAGTAAGAAACAAAGAGGCGTGCACATGACCCGGTGGAAAGCGGTCGCGTGGCAACAACTGCGGATTAAGCAATTGTGTGTTAGTTTGTACGTGCTGGCCCAAAGATTAGGAGCCAGCGTTTCTGTAAAAAAAAAACCGGCAAACAAGCTTTCTGTCCACCTGATGATAAGCGGTTCCTGTAGTCTACTGACGCTAGCATGCAATACCAGACGTATTACTCGCACATTGTTGACCCTCTCTTCATCCTCTTTTTAGAAAGCAGTTGAGAGAAGTTTCTGAAAAGAGAAAGCGCAATGTCATTTGGTACCGCTGGTCCCCGGCACACTGCCAGTACAGATTCTGGTAACATTACTCAAACCAAACACAACACCATAATAATGTTATTTGGCTACGATCTTCTGTAAGCTGGAGGTCCTTTCAAAGTCAGGCTGTTCCAAATTTTGAACGGGAGAATCGCAGTCAAATCCTTAAATGTATGCATCAAAATATCAAGAAAATTAATACCTATGTTACAATTTTTCTTATTTTATTAAATCGGTTTGCGTTTGGCCTCTGACCCGCACATAAGGGACGAAGACGAAGCCTACGATGGAACACGCTTACCCAGACGGAACCTATTCACTCTGGCCTTGAAAGTCCCTAGACTGTATGAGTCAGGAAACACAGAAGCCGGAAGCAAGTTCCACTCCCTTGCTGTCCGCATTATAAATGAGGATGCAAAACGCTGTGTCCGTATTTTCGGTATGTCAACAACGTACGGGTGAAACTTTTCCCGGCGTCTTGTGGTTCGGTGTAAGAATGGCGATGGTGGAATTAGGTTGAACAATTCCTGCGCACATTCTCCAAACTATATCCTGTAGAAAACCGATAGGCAAGTAAGCTCGAGGCTCGTGAATTTCGCCTTAATTAAAGACATATTTCCGATATATTCGATTTAGTATAATGTATGTAGATATATGTAGATCTGATGTATGATGATTTTGAAGACACCGCTAAAGTGTATCAATGGTACCACAAGCTAGTGAAGGCGTGTAGTGAGTGAGTACAACGGCTGACTATTGTGGCGGATTGCCTAATGGCCGCTTGTTACGCACTGCGTGTACCTCTGCGCCGCTACCATCAAACTGTACTGTCTATTAATAACTACCCGTTTTACATTGTATACAGGATGTTGTTTTGGTCGGCGACAAGCGACCCAGGAGCGGTAGTACACAATATATATTCCCCAAAAATGGACTTAATTCCATTAAATACTGTAAATATGTTGAGATATACCTTATTCAATTTGAAATAAAATTACTGCAAAGTATGGTTACTAGGCACGTGCACAGACTAGAGCTAGGCGCAAGCCGCCATCGCCCCACCCCTTTACTCCCTCGTACTCCCGTTGAGTATTATGTCTACACTTCAGCTTATTACATGATTTAAAAAAAAAGAAAAAAAAAATTTATTATTTAAAAAAAATAAAGTATTTTTTATATATTTTTTTAGCACCAGTATCATTTGTATTATCGACCCTGAGTCGCTCGTCGTTGACCAAAACAACGACCTGTATATCTATTTCACGGTTTATAAGCTACATGCTGTATTTTAACAAATGAGATTTTTTTGAGAGACTTCGCTCAGAGAACAGTTCGACTTGGAAAATACCTCCACGACCTCTACTCCTGGGCTTGTCAAAATCAAAAAGTATTTATTCAATTTAGGCCCTAATAAGGCACTTATGAACGTTAACAAAATGACTCTACATTTACCATACCAACAGCACTCTATAGCACTATTTAAGGCGATGATAGCTCTCTGGTATTGACTATGGATGCCTTTTCGAAGGTCTCCAGTGGGAGTTGAAAATCTGTCGCCAAGCACCGTGTGTTCCAACAACTGCGCTTGAGAGTCAGTTCCCTTCGAAGTTATGAGCACTGACCATCTTCGGCCACATCATCACTTAGAGATAGCCCTTGGGTGTGATTACAGAAATGTGTTTTTGTTTAGAAATCGTTTCTGTCACGATAATAATCTATTCTCATTCATTTCGGCATCGGATCGGTATCGTTAACGGTTCATGTAAAAACAAAAAATTCTCAATAAGCGGAAAACTTCAGATTTATCAATATGCTAGTTGTGCCCCGCGATTTCACCCGCATACCCGAGGGATATCCTACCCTATACTACAGTTGTTTTCTTAAATTTTCTACGCAACTTTCTTAAAAAAACCGTAAGAACCTTCTCCAAAGTATTAGAATAATTAAAAAAACATGGATGAAATCGGTAAAGTCGTCCTCAAGTTATGGCGTGACCTAGAGAAATAGGGATTATTTACAGCAATTTTTTCAAATCAAATTATACTAACCCCATCATATTATTGCCAATGTATTTTTATTATCATTTATTAACAATATATCGTCATCATCACCGTTCACACTACGCGTATCCATCATCGACCACACTTTAGCAAGTTCAAAATTGGTTTATTTGATAAAAATGTAAAGTAACCGTGACTCGTGGTAGGGGCGAGACGAGTGCGTTTTACGAGCGAGTTTTACGATCGCCACGCCTTTGCGTGGTAGCCCTCCACTTGCGCTGAGATCGGCTCTTGGTCTAGTCTCTAGTTTAATAGGGTTGCCACTTAATATACTACGAAATTACTATTAAATATATAAATGAATATAAAGTTCAGTAGATTGATATAACCATTATTCCGTTTACGAGTTAGAGCCCTGTGTCATACTGCTGAATAGGCATTTATAGATATTAGAGTGACAGCCTTCTGCTCTTTGGGGACAGAGTACTAAAACATACACACACACATACAAATATTTTACGCAAAAACATAATAATAGTAAAGTAGACATTAACAAACTTTTTTTAATAATTGAATTAGATTTCCTTCCTTCCTCATGAATTACTCCATCCAATGCTGAAACCCGTATGAAAATCCGTTCAGTAGTTTGTGAGTTTATCGCGTTCAGACAGACACACTCGACTTTGTTTTATAATTTTTAAGGATAATAATTAAAAAGACCTTAAATTTTTGTTATTAAATACTTCGACATTATGAAGTAATTATTTCCACTACAAAAATGTGGCAACCCTAGTATATAGGTTGTGTTTATGTAACGGCGATTTTTAAATGCCCTGTATGGGGTTTATCGCTCGTCGAGAGCTTATTCAATATTAGATTTATAGCTGCTGCGGCGCAAAGGTGGAATTTCAAATTAAGTTATCAAAATCTATTGAATCATAATACTGTTTAACGATTGTGCCTTATTGCCTTGCGATGCGCCTCGCTTCTACTTTACGTTGTGATAATCTGTATTATTGTAGCCGTAAACGTTTGAAGTGAATATACGCGTTTATATGCATATTTAGTAAAGAAAACTTCGCTTTAAGTTTATAAATCTGAGCACCTGGATACCAGCTTGGGCCTTTAGACTCGGTTTAACTACGTGCCATCAGAATTGTTGACGATCCCGAGCTCACAAGCGGTTTAGAGCCCCTTAGTCTGAGGAGAGACTTTGCCTCCTTATGTGTGTTCTACCGCTTGTACAACGGAGAGTGTTCTAAAGAATTGTTCGACTTGTTGCCCACTGCTACCTTCTACCATCGAAACTCTCGCCATCGACGGGGAGTCCATCCTCACACATTGAAACCAGAATTGTTTCGAACTGTGCGGGCTCAAAGGAGCTTTCTTCCGCGGACGCTCAGATTGTGGAATGAGCTCCCCGCCGTGGTTTTCCCAATGGAGTACAGCATGGGGTTCTTCAAAAAGGGCGTGAAGAGATTTCTTCAGGGTCGGCAACGCGCGAGTGATGCCCCTGGTGTTGCAAGCGTCCATAGGCTACGGTAACTGCTTACCATCAGGCAGGCCGTATGCTTGTTTGCCACACACAAAAAAAAAAAAAACATTAATAATCTCGACAGTATAACTCTATGCCAATTATCCTCCTTTATAAGATCTCCCTGCTGTTTTTTGTGTTCTTAATTATCAGGACAAAGTTTTTACCACAGAGCAAGGAGCTCATGCCCCGTCAATTGTGAAAATTGCATAACCGAGTAAGCTCCTTCAGTCTACTAACGACTATAATTCATATTCAAAATTAAATTCAAAAAGTATTTATTCAATTTTGGCCCTGATAAGGCACTGAACGTTAACAAAATGAATCTACATTTACCATACCAACAGCACTCTATAGCACTATTTAAGGCGATGTTAGCTCTGTGGTAGTGACGTCGGATGCCTTTTTGAAGGTCACGGGTTCGAATTCTACAATGAGTTTGAGCTATCGGTGAATGAGAGTAGAATCACGTAATTTCCTCACAAAAATATGTCACATAAAAGGACTAGTGTATTGAAAATATAATATTGTATACGTACTAATACGTAGTCTGTAGTAAGCAAAGTTATATATCCAAATATTGTCCATAACGGGAAGACATTTTTCCAATAAACATACAATTTGTCAGGTAATAACATTTTCAATAACTTTGTCTTCAATAGGAAGTTATACATATAAGGACGCATACACAATGTGTACCTACTGTTCTGTATGAGTGTAACAGTCAACTCGAGAATAACGCTTTATCGAGTTTTATTATAAATATAATTCATATGAGCCATTGGTGCCGATTCTGTTGTAAATCGCACTAAACTAATTTTAGTCACATCTCATCTCTTTCTTACGAACATGATTGAAAAAGGATAGAACATATTTTAAGTTGTCAAATTAACCTTTGCCGTCTTATTTTGCGTGTATTTAGGCGTAACCGCGATAGATGGCGACTAAATTTATATTGAAAACAAGCATTGGACTAATTTGACAGGACTAAATTTCTTACATCCTTTTCTTATGTTCTTTGTTAGAAAGAGACATAGTGAGATTAAAATTAGTTTAGTTGTGAACAACAGAATCAGGGCCATTGTTGTTCGATTCAATGCGCGTTTTATTTCAAGGCGGCGTGTTTTGGTTTATTATACTTATTCTTTATTTTATTTTGTAATAAGAACTGAAGAGAGGAAGACAGCGTTTATTCGCTCAAAGAGTATCTCGACTGGAGAAGTGCCTTACAGAATCATCATCATCAGCCTATAATGTCCCACTGCTGAGCACAGGCCTCCTTTCACAAATGAGGGTGAAAGGGAATGGGCAATACTCCACCACGCGTGCCCACTGCGGATCGGTGGAGGTAGGCTAGTGGTCAACCTACTGTTGGAATTTTTCAAGCCACCTAGGAGCAGCCAAATAACTTTATGTTGTGTTCCGGCGCGTGAGTACGGTCGCCAGGGAGGGGAAAGGGTCGGTAACTCGTGATGCCCTGTGTGTTGCAAGCGTCCATATATCTACGGTAACCGCTTACCATCAGACGGGCCGTAAGCTAGTATGCAGTTTGAATATTTTAATGCCGCTGCTTTGTAGTACCCACCTAGCTACATCCTTCATAGTTACCACATTCGGCCACATCATCCCTTATCGTGGTGACATTGTGGTTAAACACTGAAGTTATTGACATACGAGAATATTCGTAGCAATCGTAGCGGCGCTACGATGTACAAAGATATCTCATGAAGCAAATAAACTTTTTTTTTTACTGTTTATAAGCCTGTGTTTGCCCGCAATCTCACCATGGTAAGTGATGATGTGGCCGAAGGTGGTAAGCACACAAAGCCTAGAAGGAACTGGCTCTCAAGTGCAGCTATCGGAACACACCGAAAGGTGCTTGGCGACAGATTTTCAACTTGAGGGTGGTAGCCAGCTAGGCGGGTACTACTAAGTACCCTACCACCGTGCTATGGTTTCCTCACGATGTTTTCTTCACCTATAACTAATGGTCCAAAACGTAGTCGTAATTTGAATAACGAATTCGAATCCGTAATCCATAATTTTTTTAATTTTGTTTTTAGTTTTTAAACTATTAAGTTTAAAAAAATGCTTTTTCCACTCTTTCTCCACAGAAACTTTACGTATACTAAATCTCAGACTCCTCCGTACGCACAATGGGTACATTAGTACCCAACTAATATGGCTTACCGATGGACCTGCGCAGAAGATACATATTCAAAGAGCGGGAAACGCTATTCGTCGGCAGCTGCCGCCATGTTAGCGCGCGCCGTGCGGAGGGGCATGACTTGCAAGTGAGACGGAACTAACAGCTGCAGTGTATTGAAATTAATTTATTTGCGAGGTTTATTGTGAACTTTATAGTAGTTATCTAAGGTTGATTGTAAGTTTTAAGCATTAGTAGTACTGTATAGTATTACCCAACTAACAAGGCGCGTCGTGGAACTTCGTTCGCACAGAAAAGAAAGTATGGCACCGAAGACTAACGAAAAAATGTTTAAAACTTACAATCAACCTTTGGTACGCTACTATAAGGTTCATAATTCACTGCAGCTGTTAGTTCCGTCTCTCTCGCAAATCACGCCCCTCCGCAAGGCGCGCGCTAACATGGCGGCAGCTGCCGACCAATAGCGTTTCCCGCGCTTTGAAAATGTATCTTGTGCGCAGGTACATTGGTAAGCCATATTAGTTGGGTACTACTGTACAAGATTTTCCCTTCACGTATTTTTAACCTACGAAAAAACGGAGGAGGTTTACAAGTCGACGCGTGTATTTTTTTTAAATATAGGTTCTAAACTGACTTAACAGGCTTTCAATGTATTAATGCTAAAACTGATTTAATATTCGACATTCAACAGCACTTATGTGATAAGTGAAGGATATCTTATGTCAACCTACATCGCTGCAGGTGTCACGGCGACCTGCCATGAACTCCGTATAATACACACAATGTATGCTAATATATACCATGGTACATGTAATTCTGTCGATATGTTTACATTTACTGGGGGAAATAAACTGAAACTATTTGAAAAATACATGTGACAAGGTTTTACGGTTTCTTTTTTGTTCTATCGGTCTGTCCGTATGTCACAGTAATTTTACACTTGTAGAGGATTTCGATAATTTTAATTTTGCAGTGGAAAAAATAGGCGACCAAGCGAACTGACAAAGCACTCATTTATTTTCTTTCCTGACATAATAGTTTTAAAAACAATAAAAGTTAATAGACAATAACATAAATAAATCTAAACGAAGTAGTTTTCAACATCATCCCCCCCGTGTAGCTATGGCTACGCAAATGTCTGTTCCCTTAGTGGAGCTATCTTTCTTGCAGGCCTCTTCAGTATGCCCCCTTTAGTGAGCACATCTGCTACCCGCACAACTCCATCTCTGCCTGGGTAAACTTTTACAATACGTCCCATGGGCCACGCCCCTCGGGGTAGATCTGGGTCTACGATGAGAACGATGTCATCTACGTTGAGGTTTTGAAAGTGTCCCCCATGTCTTTTTGGTTTGAGACCAGGCAGGTATTCTTTAAGCCACCTTTTCCAAAAGTGTTCAGATAGGCGAAGAACTTTCTGCCATTCTTTTCTAAGTGAAAATACGCCATCATCGAGACGAGCTGGCAGCTGCTGGTTTGACGAAGCACCGATTAAAAAATGGAATGGCGTTAGGCTCTGGCACTCGTTGTTTTGGGTCACGTAAGTCAAAGGTCTTGAATTAACTAAAGCCTCTGCCTCTAAAAGAAGAGTGTGGAGATTTTCTTCCTTTGGCGCCTTTTCAGTTAGTGTCGCCAGGAGGGCAGTCTTAATTGTTCGCACCAAGCGTTCCCAACAACCTCCCATAAAAGGTGACGCAGGCGGTATGAAATTCCATTCGCACTGGCTATCTGCAGTGAAATTTTGTACGGGTTCACTATAAAATTCCATCAATTGGCGATTTGCCCCAACAAATGATGTGCCATTGTCAGATATGATCTTTCTTGGAACGCCCCGCCGTGCAATAAAACGACGTAAGCTGGAGATAGCGGAATCGGCTGAAAGACTTGCGACGATCTCAAGATGAACTGCACGAGTGGTCATACATGTAAAAAGAGCAATCCAACGTTTTTCTCTACGTCGTCCGACTGATATATCTACAGGGCCGAAATAGTCCAAGCCTACGTTGGTAAATGGACGAATGTGGTGGTCAAGACGTACCTCCGGTAGATCACCCGTTGGCGGCATCTGAGGTGTAGCTCTGCGCTTTGTACAAAACATGCATCGTCTGGCAATCATTCGGACTTCACTACGGCATCGTAAGATCCAATAACGTTGCTTCAGCTCATTGCAAACAAGCTCATTAAACGCATGTGCAGCTTTGACATGATAGTGGCGAATAAGCAGGCGAACAACTGGGTGGCGACCATCGAGTATAATTGGAGATGCGGTGTCATAATCAACATTACGCATGTGTTTAATACGGCTGTCTAATCTCAGCAATCCGTCCTCGTCGAGCATGGGAGACAGGGAATACAGTTTGCTTGACTTCAGGAGAGATTTGGAGTTGTGCAAAAGAGTCCATTCTTGGCCAAAACAGTCTATCTGCGACTTTTTAAGGATAGCAAGTTCCGCTTTCTGAATTTCTGATGCGGTTAGAATTGGAAACTTAGACGGTGATATGGTTTTCAAAGGTTTGGAATTTGGATCTTTAAAACGTGCCAAAAAAGACCTAAACTTGTACGCGCACTGGTAAACGCGCGCGGTCGCACGCACCAGACGTCTCCATACACTAAAGCGTGAGGGATCTGGTACAACCGATGAAGGTATATTTACCTGTGTAAGGCCCACAACCACTTTGCAAGGTTTTAACTCATCCAAGGTGGCTGAGGCTTCCAAAGCTGGTGGTTCTTTAGGCCATTCAGAAATTGGTAATAATAAAAAGCTTGGTCCAGAGAACCATCGCTTCAAATCAGTATCACAATCTTTATATCGCGTCGCGTCATCCGCTACGTTCAAAACACCTGGTACAAACTTCCAATTATCGATATTAGTAATCTCAGTGATCTCACCTACTCGGTTTGCGACAAATGGCTTGAACGTTCGCGCATCACTTCGAATCCAACTTAAAACTGTAGTCGAGTCTGACCAGAAATAAATTGCATTCGGTTGAATTTTGTGGCCGACACACACAGTGTTAGCAAATCGAGCTGCAATCAGGGCTGCCTGGAGCTCCAACCGTGGTATAGATGTGGGCTTGAGAGGTGCTAGACGTGCCTTTCCACCAATAAGAGACAGCTTCACAGAATTGTCCATAAACATAAATCGCCAATAAGCGACGCAAGAGTACGCTTCCTCACTTGCGTCAGCAAAAACGTGGAGCTGCCTATCGCTGATGGCTTTATCTTGAAATCCACATCTGTACCAGCGAGGAATTTTGACGTCTGAAATCATGACTAATTGTCGAGACCAAAACAGCCATTTTTTGACAGTGTCTGGTTGCAACTCAGTATCCCATTCAATGCCGGTTCTCCACGTTTGCTGGAAGAGAATACGGCCTTGAATAACCAGTGGAGTAAGAAACCCTTGAGGGTCATAAACGCACATTAAATAAGATAGTACTTTTCTTTTAGTCAATTTTTCCTAATGTTTTGACAAAGGCCTCGGGGCCTACATGAACATTCTCAGGAGGCGAGGCATGGAGAGATTCAGGAACAGCGGAAAGCGCTGCAGGCACATTTGAGACCCAGCCACGCATCTCCATTCCTGCTGCTTTGTGTACCATAACTATATCAGCTGCGAGTTGCGCAGCCTTGTTTTCATCATCCATGCTACCTAAATAGTCGTCCATATAATGGTCATTGATCACAGCTTCGGCTGCTGCGGGATATGAGCTCTGTAATTCTTGAGCATTCCGATTTTTAATATATAATGCTGTGCTCGGGCTACAAACGGCGCCAAAAATTACAGAGGTCATCCTGTATTCTTTAATTTCACGGCTACAGTCCTCCCTCCATATGTATCTTAAAGCATCGCGATCCTCTTCCCTAATCTTTATTTGTGGAAACATTTCCTTTACGTCAGCTGTTAAGGCAACTCGGCCTTCGCGAAAACGGAAGAGAATATGAAGCAAGGACTGTAAAAGATCGGGCCCTGGCAGCAAAAGAGAGTTCAAACTCACTCCAGAGGTTTTTGCCGCTGCATCGTGAACAACCCGTAATTTATTTTTCTGAGGATGTACTACCGGAAAGTGTGGCAAATACCAACGGACAGATTTTTGCGTAGGTATTACTATTTCATGGTAAGTATTTCTAGGACACTCCTCAGTATACCCTTTTTCTATCATATTATTGATAAACTTACAATAGGCTTTTTTAAACTCAACATCACGAGCCATACGTTTTTCTAAACCTAAAAACCTCGAAAGTGCGTGAGGATAACTGTCAGGTATGCTTGGAATGTCTTTTTGCCACAGCAAACCGACCTCAAATCTTCCAGATGATAAACGTTTGGCTGTGGTGTCCAACATATCTAAAGCATACTTATCCTGCTTGGAACACACGGATTCTACCTTTGAAATACCTAAAGCATCTAGGCGAAAATAATCTTTGATGAGGTTATCCATAGACGAGTCATCACAATTATCAATGCAAACGTGGTTCACGAAATCAATTGTTTTAGTCCAGCTATTGGATTTACCATGCAAGACCCAACCTAATGCTGTGCGTGTAGCAACTGGTTGATTTTTGGAACCTTGCCTGACTTCACGGCTAACAGTCAAAAACCAATGTTCGGCACCAAGAAGAATTTTAGGTGTAGCATCTACAAGTGTAAGCTGATCGACCAGATCTGTCAGGTGGGACAATTGCAATAAATCACTTCGGTTAATTGTCTGTGTCAACAATGACAGCGTATCCATTGCTCTAGCATTGACAGTAAATACATCACTACAGTTTTTACCTTTAATCGAAAAACTTACATGCTTGACGGCCTTACATGTCGACATGCCCGCGATGCCCTCGACCTTGATTGACCCCGTAGGTCCTGTGGCTCCAATATGATATGCCACTTCGGAGTCGATCAAAGTCGCTGTGGAGCCGTCGTCCAGCAAGGCGAAAGTATCGTACTTACCACCAGGACCGCTAACTTCAACAGGAACAATTTTCAAGAACACGCGTGGTACACTGCTATTAGTATTTGCAATTGATTCGGAGGTGTTTGAGATTATCGTTTTACTGTCGTTGGGAAACGTTGCAACATTGTAGGATATAGGAGGCGTCTCGTCAACAGTCTTGGTCACATTTGGTGTCGATGCTGGATGCAGAAGCGGATTATGAAAGCGTTCACAGCCATCGACGCCACAACGACTGATCCTACAAGTTTTCCACCGATGTGTTTTAGATTTGAGACATTTATAACATATCTTAGATTCACGCAACCAACGCCACTTATCATCTAAAGAAATTTATTTATTTTTATTTATTTATTTACTCTTAGGAAGATTTACAGCTTCATTTCAACGATAAAATAAACATATAGATGATCCTATGCCATTTACAAATCTCCACCTATATAATATATACCTATATAACTATACCCTATATATTTATATAACTATAAAATAAATAGCCATGAATTCCTTGCAATCGTTCAGGTTATGTTTTTTATTACAGTAACTACATAAATCGGTATTGGTATTGCGTGTAGAAGTGACATTTACGGTTTCACGACGATTGATGTTTGTTTTAAATGCTTGATTACCAGATCGCTTAGCAAAATCTAAAACTAAACCAAACCTGTTATGTTTGTCAGCCTCAATACTGAGAAATTCCGATAACAGTTGCAGTTTCGGTACGGAACGACTATTACGGTAGGCAAAATCTTTCCACTGACTATACAGTATAGACGTCAGCTTGCTAAGTACGGTATGAAAGATTTCAATTGAATATAAATACTCTTTTTGTCGCAAATTAATAATTCAAAAATCCGGCTCGAAGGACCAAAAATGTAGAGGATTTCGATAATTTTAATTTTGCAGTGGAAAAAATAGGCGACCAAGCGAACTGACAAAGCACTCATTTATTTTCTTTCCTGACATAATAGTTTTAAAAAAAATAAAAGTTAATAGACAATAACATAAATAAATCTAAACGAAGTAGTTTTCAACAACACTACATAGATGAACCGCTATACAATGCATAAATATATTTTTGTCTATCTTCAAATTTAAAAAAAACTTTCAATACAATGGTTTTTGGGAAAACTATGGGGTTGGCACTAGGGCATGAATCTCGGAATCTCGGAATCTCGTAATATCGGAATCACGGACCTTTTTTTCCGATATTAAAATATCGGAATTGAGTGATCCAATATCGTTATATCGGAATCAGATATTTTTATCTATTTGAGTTTTTAAAGCTTTTAAATATGTTCTATCCTTTGATAATGTTTGTAAAAAAAATATGTGATGTGCCTAAATTAATTTAGTGCGATTTATAACTGAATTGGCATCATTATCTTTATCTATACCAATATAATATTAATTATACTAAATATATTATTATCTATGCTAATTGTTGAAACGGTGAAACCGAAACAGCTAATTTGAATATAATAAAGCAGAAGAGTTTTTTGTTTCTTTGTTTAAATGCATTTATCTTTTGAACTACCAGTCGCATTCGATGTTTTTCCACTAATAGAAAGCTACATAATCCCTTAGTATAATAGGGTACTTTGAATCTCGGGTGAAACCGCGGGGGAAAGCTAGTTTCCAATAAATTGTTATTCATAACTGTTGATTTTGCTTGCACATTTTAAGTATTATTAATTTTGAATCTGAGGTTGTTTAATTAGTAATATAGAATAATAATACGAACTCTGTGATTTAATAAATGCACCTAATAAAACAAATAAAGATGTCGAGAAATAAGAGGCCCGTTTTGACAAGAGGGTGTCTCTTCTTATCGCACTGTTTGACACATTGATGTACATGTGCTGTCAAAATGGGCCTATTAGATCTCGCCAACTTGTGTTATACCAAATTAAAGAATTTGATGTAAAACATATTTTTACAGATATTGATAAATAAATTTACGCTACGCTGATGACACTTCTCTTCTTAACCAAACTAAAGAAGATATGGAGAACCACTTGGCACATTAAGAAACCACTTATCTCCAATTCAATGGTCCAATCATATATGGGATGCGTGGATGAAATCAAGAGGCGTGTGGCTATATGTAGGTCATCTATGGATAAACTTAGGAGAATATGGAGGAACCAAAACATAACCAAAGCCACTAAGATCAGACTTGTCAGAGCACTTGTGTTCCCCATATTTCTGTACGCCGCGGCACGTCTCCGAGACTCTAAGGGAAAGCGAGAAGAAGAAAATAGACACTCTCGAAATGTGGTGCTGGAGAAGAATGCTTGGTATATCTTGAACAGAATTCCGTACAAATAAGTCCATACTTCAGGAACTCGGTATTAAACAGCGACTATCCTCCGTAGTGCAGTCTCGCATCCTAACTTTCTTTGGACACGTGTCGCGGCGCGGAGATGTTTCCATAGAACGATTGGTGGTGCAGGGTAAAGTAGAGGGCACCAGAGCACGTGGGAGATGACCCATGCGATGGACCGACCAAGTTAAGGCCGCAATAGGCGGTCTCGTCAACGACTGCACCAGAAGGGCAGCAGTTAGGGACGAATGGCGGCGTGTTGTGAAGCGCGCCACAAACTACACGTCCTGATGACCACGACCACTCTGTCAAGCGTGACACGCATGAGAAGAAAAATTTCCAATTCGGACTTGCAATCAACATAGACAAGATGAAAATGTAAATAATAGACCAGGCCTAACTTAATAGAATGGACGTACTACGAAAAAGCTTTATGTACCTCGGCTCTACCATTTCCAACACAGGAGACTGTGCAGATGAGATCAGAAGACCAAGAAAGATCAGCAGTAGGAAGATTCGGAAAGACAGAAGGATAACTAGGAAAACAAAGATTCGACTTGTGAGGCGCCTGGTTTTTCCGATCTTTCTCTAAGGAGCTGAAACTTGGTCCTTAAGCCTACAAGATCACCGGATCAAAATTTACGCACTGGAGATGTGGTGTCGAAGACGCTTCCTGAAAATTCCGTTGACGGCCTTTCGCACCAATAACTCGATCCTAAAGGAGCTTAGAATAACAGATAGGCTTTCATCAACTGTGCACCTTCGAATCCTCAAGTTCTTTGGTTATATCTGCAGAAACAAACACTCGATGAAGAGACTTGTTGTCCAGGGTGGGAGGGTGTACTCGCAACGCTACGAACTGCAAAAAATTGAAAAGCATTGCGAAAGCTGTAACACTAGTCAAGAAGAACATTGGCGTTGAAAACCCACCATGAACACTATCTATTGCAACCACGACCACTCTGACAAGAGTGCTCAACTGAGCAGAAGATGTTTTTTTATCCAACTTTATAACGAACTAGTTGTCTCCCGAGGTTTCACCTGCGTTCCAGGGATCAAAAGTAGCCTATATTACTAGTTAATAATATAGATAATAGACTATATTACTCGGGGATGATGTAGCTTCCTATAAGTGAAAAAAAAAACTAATTCGACCGGCAGTTCCACAGATTAGCCAGTTTAACCAAACAAAAAAACTCTTCCACTTTATAATATTAGTAATAGATAGATAATTATGTGCAGTTTATAAGGAATATGTGCTATTTATAAGGAATGTGTGCAATTATAATAAAAATTTCTAATTCCGATATTAATATCGGAATTCCGATATTGAGATCCAATATCGGAATTGAAAACACTTCCGATATTACATGCCCTAGGGCACCCCATTAGTGTAACTGAGTTTCGATTCTTAGATAGCTCTTCAAAATTCTAAATCTACTGCTTCCCGGGATAAAATGTGTCAAACATATCATCTAAATCCATTTGGTAGTTTTTGCATGAAAGACTAACAGACAATCATACATCCTCAGATTCACCTTACGCGCCGCAGGTCGTGGGTTCGATTCCCACACAGGACATGCATTTGTTTGCATGAACATGTCTGTATGTCCTGAGTCTGGGTGTAATTAGTATGTATTTACAAACAAAAAGTATAGTATAATGGCCCTGATTCTGATGTTCACAACTAAACTAATTTTAATGTCACTATATCTCTTTCTAACAAAGAACATAAGAAAAGGATGTAAGAAATTTAGTCCTGTCAACTTAGTCCTTGCTTGTTTTCAATATAATTTTAGTCGCCATCTATCGCGGTTACGCCTAAATACACGCAAAATAAGACGGCAAAGATTAATTTGACAACTTAAAATATGTTCTATCCTTTTTCAATCATGTTCGTAAGAAAGAGATGAAATGTGCCTAAAATTAGTTTAGTGCGATTTACAACAGAATCGGCACCATTATATCAGTTATTTGGTTGCCATAGTACAAGCTCTGCTTAGTTTGGGATCAGATGACCGTGTGTGAGGAATGTCCCAGGATATTTAACTTTCGCGTTTATTAGTTGGATTGGATGATCATTATCACAGATACTCCATACACATCAGTATGCCAGCAGCGCTGCGCGAACGCACGTACAGCGGTCGAACCTGCGCGTGAGTGACGCTCGTCGTACTTGCATCATGCACCACACATCAATATTCAATTGAGTTGCATTTATTGTTTATTTATGCTAAATTAATACTTGAGTTAAATAGCTAAACTTATTAGTACTTAGGAAGTATTAGCATTTGATTCCTTATGTGATAGGGAAGGCCTTACAAATATGTTTTTGTAAGAGCGTTACAATCTATTTCATCATCATCATTAGCCTATAATGGCGGTGCAACTGCTAATATCGCCTAATACTCTACCGTTCGCCGATAAACAGTGGGATCAGCGGGATTGCTAATGTATTCTCGACCTTATACAAAGCCTAGAAAAGTTACTGGCTCTCAAATGTAGCTGCCGGAAGATAGCGATAAGTGCCAGCCAGGCGGGAACTACTAAGTCCCGATGATGTTTTCGTACAAAGCACAAGCTCCTTGTCTATGTTTCGAACCCACAACTGTCGTGATTCATACTTACTGTACGTTCATACTCTAAAAACCTTTTAAAGAATTAATACAATCTGGATAACAAAATAATTCTAATTAGTCCGTGTAAATTATCAAAAGATATTGGTAAGGTTTTTTTTTCTTTATGAAGTCAATGAAAATTGACAAAGATAAAGCGCGTCAAAGCGTGAATGGGGGCTCATGACGTCACTAGTTTGTAAACAGTGAACCATGGTGTGAAGTCAGGCAGAACTTCAACATACCATTATCTTCGTATTGTTTTGTTCGATTTACAAATGAAAAAATACGTGTCTAATATTTTTTGATTTAGTCCGCTCGCCTGTTCTAATCAGTTCTATTCTTAGTAACAGAATCGAAATAACTTACAGATGTCGATGGAGCAAAAACAACACGTATCAAGGACGTATCGAGTAGATACGCTGAAAACAATTGGAGCACACAAAATTGTGGTGAATTGTAAATTAAATAGATTGATTCAGCTGCAAGTAAAGGTGTTTATTGAATGCCTGAAAAACTGCTGTACAGATGTTTTCAAGTTTTATTTAGCCTCGTACGGACATAGTGAAGTTTTATGAAAGAAAATTAAGAATAAAGAAATATTGTGGATTTTTTTAGCAAGGTTTAAAAAGTAGCAAATTTTGTTAATATCATGCTTATGAGAAATATGTAAAACTTAAACATTTACTCGAAAATATATGAAAGTAAAATTAAGATAAGAACCCGCTAAGTCTCACTGACGCACCGAGGGTTGCGACCTTGCTTAGACGTATAATTTATAACAATTCCAAATTAAAAAAACAATAGCATCAGTGGTCGCTGAAATATAGTCCTGTCACAGACGGATAGACGGTCGGAGTAGCACCACAAGTTTAAGGTAAAAAGGAAGGGATCCTTTTTAACTTAAACTTTAACAAAAAATATATATAATATACACTGAAAAAATAAACTACAAGTGACTACAAAATTTAACAGTAACTCAAAATTTGACGACCATTAATCTAAACAGAGTGACTTGCGAACTAAACTTACCAGTAACAAAACTAGTTTTTGTTCGTTACTAATTTTATGACCTAAATGGGAATCGAATCCATGAATAATGCCATATATTCAGAATATCCGACCCCTGAAAACCGGCCCAAAATACTGTTTAATTTTTATTCCGAATACATTACATTGGCTGTACATTCATTTCATTTCTATAAGAGTTAATAATAAAATGCTGTTTTTTTTTTTTTTTTTTTTTATACCACTAAGGTGGCATACAAGCATACTGCCCGCCTGATGGTAAGCGGTTACCGTAGCCTATGGATGCTTGCAACACCAGGGGTATCACTCGCGCGTTGCCGACCCTGAAGAAACCTCTTCACACCCTTCTTGAAGAACCCCATGCTGTACTCCTTTGGGAAAACCACGGCGGGGAGCTCATTCCACAATCTGAGCGTTCGCGGAAGAAAACTCCTTTGAGCCCGCACAGTTCGAAACAATTCTGGTTTCAATGTGTGAGGATGGATTCCCCGTCGATGGCGAGAGGTGTTTTTAGGTAGTCTAACCTTATTCAGAACCTATCTGGTGAAAATAGCCTGATTATTCATCAGGGTAGATAACAAAATAACCGAGGAGACGTATGAATGTTTCAGATCCACAATTTCGGTATAAGTAGTGAAGAGGGTTGTTTTGGCCTTATTTGTGATCGGAACAGGGCCGGGTTCAGTCAATATTGTCACTTACGATAGGGTTGGCAGCATTTGGAAGTTTTTGTTCATGTTTTTGTGTACTATTATGTGTGTGTATTAATTATGCTACATCGTTCGAAGAGCCGATAACCGATAGGGAAGAAAGGTTTTCGAGTGACGACCACCTAATGAAAAGCGCCAAGCGTGATGACCTCCCACCAGGTGGACCAACGACCTGGTCACGACGAAGGTTATGAGAACCGTTCGGAGTTGTGTGCGATGTTCAGCAGTGGACATCCATGGGCTGATATGATGATTATGCTGAGTTTCTTGCCGGATTCTTCTCAGTTGAAGACCGAGTTCCGAACCGGTGGTAACTTCAGTAACCTTCATAAGTGATATAATTATTTAACATGGCTTTGACTTTGATATCTTGTCATCACTTTCTGATGGACGAATCGAATAAAACATAGAATACTTCTTTAGAACTTTAGGTACATCTCAGTCGGTAAACCATCCCCACCCACTACCTGATGGTAAGCGGTTACACAGCCCATAGACGCTTGTATATCAGGGACTCGCGCATTACCTACCCTGCAAACATCTCCTTAGACCCTTTTTCAAGAATTCCATTCTGTACCTAAGTTATTTATTTATTAGCAATTTTTTTTACTATCTTGCATCTATGTTAGTACTCGTTTTATTACCTCTAGAAACGATATATTAGTAAAAAATAGATTCATGTCATGTGACAACCCTATTGGCAAGTATTTGCGTGTAATCTATCACTACGTGCCCGCCCGCTCGCCCCAGGGGTGGCGCGCGCGTGTTTATTGTATGTATCTATCACCAGGTACCGGGTATCAATATCCGGAATGTCTCAGCTCTTTGATATTTAATGGAATCACTACTTACCTAGTTTTATAAGGAAAATGGTCGTTATATCGTTCATTGTATACAAAAATAGTTTTTATTACCTGCTAATATTATTTTGAAAATGTGATCGTAACATTACATTAAGTTATTTGGCTGTGGTATTTAAGGGGGAGGGTATCTCCCCAAACGAACTGCTTGTTGATTGAAACATTATTCTCTCTTTAAATGCTGTGTCTCTGTTAATGTTGAGATTGGGCGCTTCTTCATTGGGGCGACACGACACGACATGCCGTAGCCGGCGGCGACATGTCGCCGGGCGACTCCGGCAGCTACGTTCTTCATTAGAACGTCACGACACGACAACACACGACTCGGTAATAATAAGAGCCGAGGGGGCGCGGGCGGCGCGTCCACTCGCACGCCCACATGGACGCTTGCGTGAGTACACACACACATGCATAAAGAGCCGCCACGGCATCGCGGCACCAGTGGGAGACTTGCTGCCGACGACATGTCGTTGCTGTGCAGGCCCAGTGAGACAGCGTGCATTACAATCTCATAGAAATATGCATCCACTGATGTCGTGGACGGCTGCCGTTGCCGTGCGGTGTCGTGTCGTGTCGCCCAATGAAGAAACGCTCATTGTGCTCAACACACAAACCCATATTGTATAAACAAAACAATTAAGTATTATATTGTTATGTTTTATGCAACACCTTACACACCTGCAAGCCCAAGAACATTGCTCTCCACTTTTATTTGCAAATCTAAGAGCTGAATCATTTTATAATCAGAAGACATCTGATTATCCTAGACTAAACTATTCGTTTGTATTAAACATGAGGCTCTGTAGTTAAATTTGATTACTAGTATTTAGAAATCTGATTTGTACCATCGTGTATTTGTAATTGCTAATTCCGGCCCTGGTTTAGATATTATAAGAATAGTTCAAATCATATGGAAAAATAGCGTTAAATGTAATTTTGGGTACGGAACCCTAAAAAAGCGGCCAAGTCTAGTCGGACTCGCCCATGAAGGGTTCCGTAGCAGCAAGTAACATAATATAAAAATGTTTATATTTGAGTTTATTGAATGAAAGGTTTACCTTTCATTCAATAAACTCAATTTATTGCGCAATTTATTGCGGTTTACGATTTATGACGTATTAAAAAAAATACTTACTAGATCTCGTTCAAACTAATTTTCGGTAGAAGTTTGCATGGTAATGTACATCATATATTTTTTTTAGTTTTATCATTCTCTTATTTTAGAAGTTACAGGGTGGGGACACACACATTTTACCACTTTGGAAGTATCTCTCGCGCAAACTATTCAGTTTAGAAACCTCAATATCATTTTTGAAAACCTATCCATAAATAACCCACACGTATGGGTTTGATGAAAAAAAAAATGAGTCTCAGTTTTAAGTATGGGGAACCACCAAAATTTTTTGTTTTTTTTTTTCTATTTTTGTGTGAAAATCTTAATGCGGTTCACAGAATACATCTACTTACCAAGTTTAAACAGTATAGTGCTTATAGTTTCGGAAAAAAGTCGCAGTGACATACGAACGGACAGACATACAGACATGACGAATCCATAAGGGTTCCGTTTTTTGCCATTTGGTTACGGAACCCTAAAAACGAGCAGGTGGTACAAAAAACCATTTATAGTTTTCTTTTGCATGAAAATTACGATCACTGGAAGATTTCAGGTAATGAAATGAAATGAAATAATTTATTCATTCAAATAGGCCTTCACAGGCACTTATGAATAGTCAAACTCTAATACTCTAATGCACTAATGCACGGTTCGGAAGGTTGATTTTGCTGAGAAGAGCCGGCAATAAACTCAGCAATTACTCTTTTCAAAAACAAACTTAAATTTATTACATCAGATGTTTCCTGCGAGAGCGAGCGCTACAACCACGCATTTTTATCATTTAAATATTCTTTAATATTGTAGTAAGCCTTCTGTACTAAAGCGGCCTTTATACGTTCCTTAAACTTTAGTGACGGTAAATTTAAAATTTCATTAGGGATCTTATTATAAAATTGTACACTCAGTCCTAAAAATGAACCTTGCACTTTTTGGAGTCTATAAGAAGAGGGCAAAAGTTTATGCTTATTTCTAGTATTAAAAGAGTGCACGTCACTTTTTTTTTACAAAAAGATTAATATTCTGATGTACAAATAATATATTTGCATAAATATACTGCGATGCTACTGTAAGGATACCTATATTTTTAAACTTATCTCTGAGGGAAGCTCGAGAACTCATATTATAAATAGCTCGCACTGCTTTTTTTGCAAAATAAAAATGGTTTCTATATCAGCAGCTTTACCCCAAAGTAAAATGCCATAGGACATAACACTATGAAAATAACTAAAATAAACTAATCGAGCTGTGTCTACGTCTGTTAGCTAATTTTTCTAATTTTTCTAACTGCATAAGCAGCTGAACTGAGCTTTCCCGAAAGACATGATATTTGGTTGCCCCATTGAAGTTTCGAGTCTAAAGTAATCCCTAAGAACACTGATGATTCAACAAGACCTAAAGGTTCATAATTTATCATTAAATTACAGCCTACTTTTTTAACATTTGGTAGCGCAAATTTAATACATTTAGTTTTATTTTTCGTGTTTGTGGGCGGTGCGTGGTAAAAATCGCGTATCACGATTTTCAATTCTTAACAGCTTCCCAACTGATATTAACGCGAAGATATTCAAAACATGGGTGTCGTAAACAAATTACTTATTCAAATAAAATATTTTACGGAAAAATTCCGTTTCGCTTGACAGATTATCGTTGGGATAAACAACTTGAGATGTTATTATTTCTTGGTTTATCTACATAATAAATATAAAATACTATTGGATTTTAATCTCACAAAACAGACTAGCGACCGTGGTTTTGCTTGGGTCTATAGCCACTTATTTTGTACTTGTACGTACCCGTCAAATGCTCTCAGCATTTGACGGGCTAGTTTTACGCGCCGCAGGTCGTGGGTTCGATTCCCACACAGGACATGCATTTGTATGCATGAACATGTCTGTATGTCCTGAGTCTGGGTGTAATTATGTATATTAAGTATGTATTTACAAACAAAAAGTAGTATAAATATGTATTATATCAGTTATCTGGTTTCCGTAGTACAAGCTCTGCTTAGTTTGGGATCAGATGACCGTGTGTGAGGAATGGCCCAGGATATTTATTTATTTATTTTACAGCAAGTAAAATTGCACTTTACAGTAGTACCCAACTGATATGGCGCGTCGTGAATTATCGTTCGCACAGAAAAGAAAGTATGATATCGAAAGAATGCTTAAAACTTACAATCAACCTTAGATCATTTACTAACATGTTTTCATGTTTTCTAGAAAACAGTGCATTCAATCAACTATAAATAGATGACTTCTAGTCTCTTATGCGCAAGTTCAAACTCATTTGAATGTTAAAAATAGAAGATTATATAAATTTGCAGTCTTTCAGCGCACCGCCCACGGATATTATTTATAACCGTCAGATTTTTCAGTAGAATAGCCTAAATCGAGTCTGGATCCAGATTTATCGATCTACGGATTCATTGAAACGAACCCATTTATTTGAACATGAAAAAAGAGGTAATGTTTACGTGGTAGTTTCTAAAGATCGATACGTAAACATGTTTTCAATGTCAGTTTAAGGCAGTTATTGGAATTATCCGAGGCAGCGCCGCAAAATAAGCTGCAATTTACAGCACTGATTTGTAGGTATGTACAGTAGTACCCAACTAATATAGCTTACCGATGCACCTGCGCAGAAGATACATTTTCAAAGCGAGGGAAACGCTATTGGTCGGCAGCTGCCGCCATGTTAGCGCGCGCCGTGCGGAGGGGCGTGACTTGCGAATGAGACTGAACTAACAGCTGCAGTGTATTATAAACCTGTAGTGATCTAAGGTTGATTGTACGTTTTAAGCATTCTTTCGTTAATCTTCGGGGCCATACTTTCTTTTCTGTGCGAACGAAGATTCACGACGCGCCTTATCAGTTGTGTACACGGAGGAAAGCTTCTTTCTTTCCTCCGTGGTTGGGTACTACTGTACACCTCTTTGGGTCCTCATGAGATGACAGATAACAATGTACCTAATAGATGGCGTTGTTTCTCATTTAAGAGGATCACTTGAGGTAAATATTCAGATGGATTATTTACTCCTGTTTTTGTTATTGTAGCTGTTTATTGATGGTATATTCCTAGAATCGACTTCTTTATCAATAACAAAGTCAGTACTTATTTTCTTTAACCCGTTGGTTCTCCCTCGGATAACTGGAAGGTCAAAATTACTATAGTTACCCCTGATTTGGCAGTCGTCAACCGAAAAGAACTAGCGAGAAACAGTTTACATATTTTGACACGTATTTTTTGCTTTACTAAATCATTAACAATTGACGAAGATAAAGCGCGACTAAGATCGGGAGTGGGGGCTCGTGACGTCACTTGTTCCTAAAAAGTGTACTACACCGTGACGTCACGCGGAACTTCAACAAACGATATCTTCGTATTTTTTGTTTAATTGACAAAAGAAAAAATACGTGTCTAATATTTTTTGATAATTTAAATGACGGACTAATTAGTTTTTTTCAGGAAAGTAGCCTATTTTGGCCCGTTTTCAGAAAAATGTGCAACAATGTGTGTCTCCTTTTCTGTTACACGACTATTAGTCGTTGTAACACTCAAACGATCGCGATGTTTGCTGTGCTATTCTAGATATGGCCTTTAGTATAGAGAGGGTCTATTTAACGAGGATGAGGTGAAAGCTAGTATATTTTTTAATTAATCATTAAAAAAAAATACATAGGCATAGCATTGATTGAATGAACATGCTCCGTTTCAACTATGAGGATTTAGAGCTGAACTCAGACAGATCGAAGTCTAACAACAAAATTGGCAATCAGCCTAGCCATTATGTCGGTGGAACGAGTTGCCCGTTCACACGTGTGCCGATTGACGGCATTCATCTATATATAATAGACAACTACATAATTATTCTAATTATACTATTACACTTGTTTTATTACGACAAATGGATATACCTATACTATAATAACCCCCTTATTCATAATCGCTTTTTAACTAAATCAGTGTAATAGTGTGCCCCGTCTCACTCTTTCGATCATCAAATGTCACCTGTCAGATAAAGACTTCGGAATTTTAGCTAATCAACGTTTGATAACTTTATTAAGAATAAGGGGGTAAGTATACTTCCCTGACACTTCACTGAACATTTAAATGATAAAACAATAGGCTGTTTTGTTAAAAAGTCCGTTGATCCTCATAAAAAAAATATTAATTGTATTAAATATGGTGGGTTCTCTAACGTCTAGTTCTGAGTGATTCTCAGAGTCAGTTAAGGCAATAGGAGGTAATTTCAGTAAATTAGACCTTCATAAGTCCTTTCTGGGGCGCTCGGCGCTTTCCAGTACGTGGTCGCCACTCGTGAACCTTTCTTCCCCAGTGGTTATCGGCTCTTCGAGCGATGTGGCTTGCCCATTGCCACTTCAGCTTACTAACTCTGCGAGCTATGTCCGTCGTTTTCGTTCTCCTACGAATTTCCTAATTTCGGACCCTGTCACGTAGAGACATTCCGAGCATAGCTCGTTCCATAGCTTGCTGAGTTACTGAGCTTATTTATGCGGCCAGCAGTAAAATACCACGTCTCAGTCTGATATATATCAGAGTAACTTACAAATATTGTAAAAATACGGACTTTTTACCATGCTACACTAACGTCACCATATGAGGCACCATGAATGTAAGTTTCATCATTTGGGAAGTAATGGCTTAGTCAGAAGAATGAGTTACCTTATATTCCTAACTAAGTAATGACTAGGAAATTTTATAAAATTAAAAGCGTAATGTGAACTACTTGTGATCACCCAAGACTGATCCGAAACGGAAACAACATTACATCATCAAATAACAAACACACAATTAGCCGGTAGCCAAGCTTCACAGAAAGTTAAAAAACAAGTTAATCCAAAGCACGTGTTAACCACGAATTATCCGACCATTAGTTGGTCGTAAATCTTCGTCGGTTTTCGGAGCACTCGCCTTGTGGTGCGATGTTATATTTAGCCGTTGGGAAAGCAGCGCGCGCGCCGATGGACGCAAAACAGCGGGTTGGCAGTATGCCAACAATAACAAGGGAATAAGGACTTGGCTAATAATTTCATTGCAAAATCATCATTTGTTAGCATAATCTGAATGAAGTGTGTGCTTCTTGTTTTTTTGAGTGAAGTACAAGATACATTGGCTGATGTGATCTGAAAATGTACTAAATGAGGCTACACCGATTGGTCCAGAATTCAAAAAGAAAATTTAATGATTTATATGGAGCGTTCAATGCTGGTCTCTGCTATCGCTATGGTATTTGATATGTTTAAAGAATAGTAAAGTAGTATAGTAGTAGTATTTTTTTACTAAATAGATTAATGACGAGTTATTATTGGATACTGTTATTATGGATTCGATCAAATCTTTTACAAATCCGATCTCAAGAATTAATCTCACTGGAAGTAATACTATTTTTTGTCACAAAAGTAACGAACGAAAAACAAAGATGAAATATCAAAAATACGAACTATCAAATCCTTTTTAGAGAAGCTTCTGACACGAAAGAGATAAGACACGGCGCGACACTTGGGGCCCTCCTGTCATTGTTAATTTAGAGGAAGAGGGAGGGTACGATCCGCACCATGAGGAGTGACCAACGTTCCTATTATATTACTTTATTGCAATAGATTTCTATTTGAAACAACCTATTTACTTAAAATATTATTAAGGTACAAGTTCGAAGCCGATTTCATGCTGCAGCAGCAGGTGACGTGTCGTCGCGACACCACTTATTTTTCTTTCGTTTCTATGTACCTATTACTATTGAGGTGACGTATCGCTAGCTACGGAAGGTATTTCATAGTAATACATAGAAACCAGTATTCAGCAGCAGCAGGTCGCCTGCTGCTGCTGTCTACAGTCGGCTACGAACTTGTACCTTTAGGATGTACATATAAAAGGTCGCTCGATCCTCTTCTAGAGACGCCTTGCTCAACAGATCCAAGCGGCATCGTTTTACCAAAAGATGACATATATGTATTGTCTTTTTATTGAGTACTGTTGACACAGTGCTGTGGTATAGAATCGATATTGCAATTTTCACATTTCACAGGACACGAGTATTGTCTAAATTATATTCTAATATTATTCATTATGGCGCACGAATCTGTTACGAGCGCAGTCTACTCGACTCGTGCTCTGGGTTGGTATTTTCTACCATTTTATACGAAAAACTTTAATTGTTAATTCGATTTGTCATAATTCTAATGAATTTTAATAAAAAAAAAATATACAAATGTTTTTTTTTTATGAATTATTAGTACCTTTTCATTGGGTAAATTAAGTGGACTGCGTTTCTAAGACGAATAAAAAATCGGTGTATAGACACGTGGGACTTGTCGCTCTGTGTGGCAAGCACACAAAGCCTAGAAGAAAAATTACTCTCAACGAAGCTGCGGATTTAATCGGTGAGTGTGAAATCACTTGCAATGACACCTGTCAGCATGTTTTAGTAATCGCATCGGCTTCATTCAACCGGTTTCAAATAGAAACAGATTTCAATAAAGTTACGCAATAGACGCCCAGTTATGTCCTGTTTCGTTTGTGCTTGACGTGGCGAAAATGTTTTTTGTGTGTTTTAAGGAGTTATTTTTAGAGTTCTATTTGTTGGTAGGTTAGATTTGTTTTGTAGTAGCTTCTGCCGTTTACGAGCGATTTCATATTTGGGTTAAAAGTTTTCTGTATTTTAATCCAGGGTGTGAAAAAGCCTGTATTCTTCGCAATACTATAGATGACTTGCGTGTTAAATTTGCTTGTCGTTCTGCCTGATGGTAAGCAGTTACTGAAGCCTATAGATGCTAGCAACACCAGGGCAGGGGTATCATTCGCATGTAGCTCACCCTGCACTTTCTAAATGTTCTATCAGGAAACTAATTGACAAAATTAGCTAAATTTTGTACCATCAGATCTAAAGTAAAGCCAACGAGACGAGATAAAGAATGTAAACAATCTGACCTCTACTGAGTTACATTAGGATAGCGAGCGACTATTATCTCTCGCACGCAATAACGACGTCAGTTGGTCGACAATGGCTGTCGTTGTGTGATTCGTGGTACAGGAAAGGGTTTTTATCAATATCAAAAGTCTTTCCTATAGAGTTATGTCAGATTGACATCCAAGCTCGCAGTGCATCTTATACAGATGAGAATGATTAGAAAAAGAAATATGAAAACTGTATAAAATTTCTTTAAATAAAAATGTTATGTATCTGAAAGTTTGTTTACATTCTTTATCTCGTCTCGCTGGCCTTACTTAGGTTACTAGAATCTGCTAGAATTACCTTATTGTTCATTTATTTGAAAATAAAAAATGTCTTGTAATGTCATTAAAGCATTTGTCTCTACGAGTTTCTTTCTTTTTTTCAAAGGAGTGCATTGAATAGCGATCTATTGGCCTCTGTCACATAAACTAGGTTTTAATGAGATGGGTGATCATTAGAGGTAATTAATGATGGCACATGCATTGGATAACGTCTGTTTTATTGGCTCGATGTAATAACTATGTGTGTGGAAAGAGAAATGAAAATCAATATGAGTAGACTTTGGAAGGTAGCTTTTGCTGAGGAGAGCCGGCCATAAAACTTAATTTCTTAATAAATAAGGTCTATTATACAATAAATAATATCATCTATGGGGGCATCTTGGGTCTTTAGACTCGGCTCGACTCACAGATTGGAACCAAAATGGTTTCATACTGTGCGGTCTCAAAGGAGCTTCCTTCCGCGGACGCTCAGACTGTGTTACGAGCTCCCCGCCGTGGTTTTCCCAATGGAGTTCAGCATGGGGTTCTTCAAAAAGGATGTGAAGAGATTTTTGAAGATCGGCAACGCGTGAGTGATACCCCTGGTGTTGCGAGCGTCAATTAAGACGTCAGATCACAATACCATTAGTGATGTGATGACTCAAAATCTAAATAGAATACAATTGGCAAGCTTCCTCTGGTAAAATGCAAGTGGTGACACTTACATATTTATTGCCAAATTGTCCCTACAATTGGGTACCAGTCTCCTTTTACAACGAGGTTAGGGTCATAATCCATATTGTGGGCCCAGTTGGCCCAGTGTAGATTGGAGATTAAACCTCATTAAGTCATTATTGTGTAGAGCTTACCGCCCCATTTCATCATCATCATCATACCAGCCTAGGGATGTCCACTGCTGACCACCATCGATTTCCACTTCGAACGGTTTTGAGCCGCTTGCATCCAGGGGCGCCCAGCGACTCTGACCAGTTCACCGGTCCACCTGGCGGGAGGTCGTTCCGCTTGGCGCTTTCCAGTACGTGGTCGCCACTAGAGAACCTTTCTTCCCCATCGGTTATCGGCTCTTATCGAGTGGCCGCTCCATTTACTGACTAAAAATAAGCAAAATAATAACTTTAGATAGAAAATTCCATTATACAGGTTATCCCAAGAATTTGTGGCAAGCGGAAGTCCAAAGGTAGCCCTTACACTGCAGAATACGTTTCTGTAACCTGTTATTATAAGTATATTCTCGGAAACGGCTAATCCTATTGCAAAAGGTTCATGAAAGTCCCATCATTAGCCCTTTGTCTGAACTAATACCCTCTGTGGCTGCACTGTACAAATATGTATATTAGAAAACGTGCATTTGTTGTAATTATTCGTTTAACTTTTGACATGCTTGCGTTTAACCACAAAATGGTAAGGATAGTGATAAGCTTGTTTAACCAAAAAGGGAACAGGTTGTCTATGCTTCGAAAAACAAAACACGGTCTGATGTTTTGAAATATTAACCAATTGCGCACAGAGTTTTTTTTTACTGTTTAAAGTCTTGTGTTTGACCACAATGTCACCATAGTAAGTGATGATGTGGCCGAAGGTGTTAAGCATACAAAGCCTAGAAGGAACTGGATGTTGACGACATATCAATGTTTTCATTTAGTAGTCAGGAATTTAGACCCCTATAGATTCTCAAACACATGCTAAGATACCGGTAGATATTAATGATATCTCTTCATGTTACTAAAAATATATTTCTATGGTACCTTTATTTGGATGATTTAAATCTTTTGCCACAGATATACATCTAAATAGATGCCGCAAGTGTATGTACTTCGCCTGTCAAAATCCGTGCAAAAATGGGGGCGAATGTTCTTTTGAAAATGTTTCGCGCGGACAGGGAACTCGCATAAGGCTGCATGTCCACCAGAGATCTGTAGCGAGGGATGTGTTTAGCTGACAAATAGGATAGCTTCATTTTCACGTTAAAAATCTAATGCCAGCCTAACTAAATCAATCTTGTGGCGTTATGGTAGGTACATAAAAAGTTACACGCTTGGTTTTCATACGGATGGAAGGACTTGCGGTATCTATTTAGATTTATGTCTGTGTCTTTTACTTTAATGACATCCTGTATAGATTAAAGGTAAAAGATGAAAGATCAGATATATAATCTCAATAAATGTATAACATAGCAGGTATACATAGTTATTTACTATCTACTTACGTCATATCGTTAATTATCGTTTTTGGCTATGATCCGAACGCATGCGGTCTTGAGATTGTGACTGGCATATATACAAACATATCTGGACACATGACACGTGTCTAAATAACATGTGTAGTGGTATAAATGTATTAGATTGTTTATTTTTAAAAAGTTCACTATGACGTCAAGATGGCTTGAAAACATATTTTTTTTTAAGTATAATATTGTTAACGTAACATACTAAGGAAGTGAGTGGAAGAGGAAAAATGGCACTGTAAGAAGATCGAGAGATGAAAGAGAGGTTGAGCTTAGAAAAGAGATAGAGCGTAGCGTTTATTCGCTAAAAGAGCAGCTCGACTGGGGAAGTACCTCAACCTTACAGAATACCGCAGCCAAATAACTTTATGTTGTGTTCCTGCGCGTGAGTAAGGTCGCCAGTGCTCAAGGGGAGGGAGAAATTCAAATTCAAATTCAAAAAGCATTTATTCAATTTAGGCCCTGATAAGGCACTTGTGAACGTTAACAAATGGCTCTACACCGGTTCCAAATACAACTTGAACTGAGAAGACTCCGGCAAGAAACTCAGCAAGTGTTTTTTTTTTTTAATATGTAAATAGAAGTATTACAATTACAAAATATATATAACAATAGCCTGCGAAGCGAACAATTCATTCAAATGCATTCTTGTCATCTACAAAATCAGAAACTTTATAGTACCCTTTCGTGCATAACTTCTGTTTAACTATCTTTTTGAATCTATGTATAGGTAGCTCTTGGATTTCTTTGGGTACTTTATTATAGAAACGTATACATTGCCCCTTGAAAGAGTTAAGGACTTTGCTGAGCCGAGTTAAAGGTAAGGAGAAAGGGTTGGTAACGCGTGAGTGATGCCCCATATGTTTCAAGGCTACGGTAACCGCTTACCATCAGGCGAGCCGTACGCTTGTTTACTGACTTCGTCGTATAAAAAACCCAGGAGTTGATTCTTATCTATTGGCTGAAACTTACTGAAAGAAGCTGAAAAAATTGTGATACATGTGGTTAGATCTGACTGCCACCCCGCAGGTCATGGAGTCGATTCCCGGTTAGGATAAATATTTGTGTTCATGTCCGTTTATTCTGAGTCTAGATGTGAGTATATATTTACAAGTAATGGATGTGAGTATATATTTACAAAAAGGGTGTGAAGAGGTTTCTTCAGGGTCGGCAACGCGCGAGTGATACCCCTGGTGTTGCAAGCGTCCATAGGCTACGGTAACTGCTTACCATCAGGCGGACCTTATGCTTGTTTGCCACCTAAGTGGTATAAAAAAAAGTAATATGTAGTATATTATTTATCTGTGTAATATTAGAAGCTCGGCTTAATTAGGATAGTCATCAGATTCAAAGAAACACAAATTCTGTTAGGGCCTATTTAGAAGAAAATTTTATTCAATGCCAAGGAATTTTCCTCACTCCTCAGTTCATCGGAACCATTACCTACATTATATATAATCAAACGATACGTATTCAATACCGTGTTACATCAAACGTTTTTGTAAACACATAAATTTTCGATACACGCGCGTTTGCGATTTATTCGAGCATGCTGGGCGCGCGTAGCTTCACCACTATGGAAAGTTTGTAGGCTTACTGGCTTCCCTCCGTGCTTTTACCGACTTTTCCAGGGCTGTTTTTCCAGGATATAATAATATCCTGAGACATCCATCCATCAACATATGAACGATTAATGGAACTAAATAACTCATTGAAAAATACAAAATATGACATTATAGGTTTGTCAGAAATTAGACGCCTTGGAAACTATATTGAAGAATATGACGACTTCATTCTTTACTACATTGGTCAAACTCCGGGCCAGCATGGTGTCGGATTTATTGTCAAAAAGTACCTCAAAAAACACATAGAAAGTTTCACGGGCTTTACAGAACGAGTTGCACTACACAAACAATAAACAACTTAAAATTGAGCGTAATACAAGCGTACGCTCCTACAGAGGCAGCGAGTGAAGAGGACATAGAGTTGTTTTACAATACTATTGATGAAGCTTTATTAATGGCAGGAAAAAACATAATAGTCATGGGAGATTTTAACGCAAAAGTTGGCCAACCAACTCCAGAGGAAAAATTAATAATGAAGTGCAATGGTCACGGAATAAGAAATAACAGAGGAGAGAAACTGGTTAATTTTGCTTTTGAAAATAAATTGGCTATTATGAATACCTTTTTTAAGAAGAAAAGTAGTCGTAGGTGGACGAAACGAAATCGATTATATTCTATCTAATACACCAAAGAGCGTCCATAACGTAGAAGTAATGAACCTAACTTACCCGTCAGATCACAGACTCCTAAGAGCAACATTTAAAATGAATAAAAATAAAATATGCAGAATAAACTGTACAAAAAGCTCTAGAAGCTCATTAAAAAGCGAAGACGAAATATCAGAATACAATAAATCTATCATAAATTTCAAAGAAGATCTCATGTGCTCCCAAGAAAACACTACAGTTCAGGAATTCTACGACAAAATAACCAACGCTATAGAAACAAGCTTGCAACGAACAGTTGCAAACCTACAGCAACAAAAGATGTACAATATCTGACCGCACAAAAAAGCTTATACAACGGAGACATGAGCTGCAACATTTTAAACCTAAAACACGAACAATGAAAAACGAGTTAAGGGCTCTATATAAACTTATAAGCAAATACATAAAAAAGGACTATAGAAATCACCGTTTGTTTACAATAGAGAAATACCTAAAAACAACAGGTAGTCTCAAAAGAGCCTACAAGGAATTGAGATCCCATAAAACATGGATTGAATGTCTCCAAGGTTCAGATAAAATACTTCACAAGAGGTCAGATATACTTCAAAAAGCGACTAACTTCTACAAAGAATTATATAAAGCTCCGGATACTGAGAGTACAAGATGTGTTGAGTTTGCAACCCTTCCAATGTTACAAGACACGCAATATTCCAAAGAAATAGAGTTAATAAACGAGGAAGAAATTCTAAAAGAAATAGACAAACTAAAGCTCGAGAAAAGCCCTGGTCCAGACAAGATTACAAACGAAGCGATCAAATTAGCTAAGACTCATCTACTTCACCCTTTGACATTTCTATTTAATTTAATAATTACATCTGGTACTACACCAAGACAATGGTCCGAGTCAAACATAATACTTTTGTACAAAAAAGGTGACCCAAAAAATATCGGTAACTACCGGCCAATAAGTCTTCTGCCTTCACTATATAAACTTTTCTCCTCACTCATAGAGAAAAAGATAACTAGAACACTAGAAGAATTCCAACCCATTGAACAAGCCGGTTTCAGGAAAGGTTTTTCAACTGTTGACCATATCCACTCAATAGATCTGCTCATAGAGAAGTACCAAGAGTTTAGAAGGCCACTCTACATAGTATTTGTAGACTACCAAAAAGCTTTCGATACCATCTTCCATTCTTCCATATGGGATGCTCTGAAAACACAAAACGTTAAATTTGAATATATAAGAGTCCTGCAACACCTGTATGACAATAGCTATAGTAGAGTTCAACTAGAAACTACTGGACCTCCAATACCAATTAAAAGAGGTGTGAGACAGGGCGACCCGCTATCACCCAGAATCTTTATAGCGGTGCTAGAGTCTGTAATCAAGAAACTGGATTGGAATAAAGTAGGTCTCAATATAAATGGTAAATATCTGAGTCACTTGAGATTTGCAGATGATATTGCATTGTTATCAGAAAAGAGCTGTGAATTGGAACTTATGGTAAACTCATTACAGAAGGCAAGTAGAGAAGCTGGTTTGGAAATAAACTTTGGAAAAACTAAAATTATGACAAATCATTTGAAACACCCTATTTACATTGAAAACACACCATTGGAATACGTCGATAACTATATATATCTTGGAAAACAAATATCTTTTGACAAAAATAACAACGAGTTGGAAGTAGAGAGAAGAATCAAAGGAGCATGGAATAAATTTTGGAGCCTGAAGGAAGTCCTAAAAAGTCAAATACCAACTAATACTAAGAAAAAAGTTATGGACAGCTGTCTACTGCCTTCGATAACCTACGCATGCCAAACCTGGAAATATACTAGTATGGTTGATAATAAAATAAGGTCATGTCAAAGAAGCATGGAGAGAAGCATCATGAACATCAGGAGAATACAAAGAATACCCCATATTACCATACGGGAAAAAACTAAAGTAACTGATGCCCTTAGCTATGCAAGAAAACTAAAGTGGGGATGGGCGGGTCACGTTGCTAGGATGAACGACGGTCGCTGGACAAATCGACTGACGTCCTGGACAGGACCAACGGGTTCCAGAAAAGTAGGCAGGCCTAGCGTACGGTGGGTGGACGATATTGTCAAAGTCGCTGGAAGAAACTGGACTTCAACAGCCATGAATAGAGAAAGATGGTCTACTCTGGAGGAGGCCTTCACCCTCATTAAGAGGGGTTCTTGCTTGTAACCTGTAAACACGTATCACAAGATTAATAAAAATGTTAAACATAATGTATTTAAGGTAATTGTAATTATTAATTGTTAATTATTATTGTAATATTTTATACTTACTTTCCAGTTAAATATAAAAAATTGAAATCTTATAAATAAAACTATGAAAAATGTATTCACTGTTACTTTTTTGTTATATACAATAGTTCATGTAGTAGTGAAACGGCCAAGCCACATATTTTGACTACGGTGTGTAGAATTTGTGAAGTTAGGGCTTGTAGAGTAAGGGCAAGTAGAGTTATATGCTTGGCTCTACTGAAATCTGATAACTTTTTGACAGTGCAAGCTATATGTCTTGGCGGCAACATTTTACATAAGATGTTTTTGGTGGGATTTCACTTCTTTTTGTAAGTTACGATATTTTTTTTTTTTTGAAAATTCCAAGTTTTATAATTTTTTTGTTGATTGTGTACTAATATAAGCTTACATACCAAATTTCAGCTTTCTAGGACTTCCGGAAGTACCCTATGAGTTTTGATGATCATCAGTGAGTCAGTGACGAAATCGGGGTTTTTTAGGTATCAATAAAATCTAAAGTATAAGAGTTATGTTATTGAAATTAAATATGTTTAATAAGTTTACTATTGACATCATATCCCGAGAATTTTGTTTATCTGGTATAATCCAAACCCAAGTTATGAGGCTTCAAAAAAACGACGAAGCGCTTCGAGAAAAGGTAGGTAGTGCCCTTGCGCTTCGCTTGGCTGTCTTGGCGGGGGGCACTCCCGTGCCCCCAGATATTAAGTATGCATTAACAAACTACAAAGTAGTATATGTACTTACCCCCTTATTCATAATCGCTTAACTAAATCAGTGTAATAGTGTGCCCCGTCTCACTCTTTCGATCACCATATGTCACCAGTCAGATAAAGATTTCGGAATTTTAGCTAATCAACGTTTGATATCTTTATTATCAACTAGCTTCTGCTCGCGGCTTCGCCCGCGTGGCCTACAGGAAACAAATGACATATTTTTCTACCGCGATAAAACAAAGCAAAACAATTTCATCCCGCTTCGAGGGTAAAATTATTAAAAACGCTGAGACACGTATACATTAATTTTCCATCTTCAGCCTAAATACAAAATTTGAAGATCCTATCTTCGAAACTGACGAACTTTCATACAAACTTTCATCCCCTATTTTACCCCCTTAGGGGTGGAATTTCGAAAAACCCTTTCTTAGTGGATACCTACTCTTCACAAAGAATATACCCTCTAAATTTCATGTCTCTAGAACCAGTGGTTTAGGATGTGCGTCAATCAGTCAGTCAGTCAGTCAGGACTTTGAATTTTATATAATTATATAGATGATTACTATAATATTGGCTTTTATTTTCAAACTTTTTTTTAATTCACAAAATAAAGTATAATACCTATGCAATCATAAAAACGCATGATAAAACCAAGAACTGTCGTGTGTAATAATATGTTTCACAGAAAATTCAACCCCTGTTTCACCCTTTTAGGGTTCGAATTTCGAAAAACCCTTTCATATTTGATACGTACACTTCACAAAGAACACACTCTCCAAATTTCATGTCTCTATGACCAGCGGTTTAAGCTGTGCTTTGATATATCAGTCAGTCAGTCAGGACTTGGAATTTTATATTCTGATGATTACTATAATATATTGGCTCTTTTTTGAAACTTTTTTTTATTTACAAAATAAAGTATAATTAAAATGCAATCATAAAAACTTATGAAAAAACCAAGAACTCACGTGTGCAATAATATGTTTCTCAAAAAATTCAACCCCCTTTTCACCCTCTTAGGGGTGGAATTTCGAAAAACCCTTTCATATTTGATACGTACACTTCACAAAGAACAGACCCTCCAAATTTTATGTCTCTAAGACCAACGGTTTAAGCTGTGCATTGATATATCAATCAGTGAGTTCCCATACACAACTTCATCCTGCTTTTCATCCCTTCGAGGGTGGAATTATTAAAAACGCTGAGACACGTATAAATTTATTTTTAATCTTCAGCCTAAACACAAAATTTGAAGATCCTAACATCGAAACTGACGGACTTTCATACAAACTTTCATCCCCTATTTTACCCCCTTAGGGGTGGAATTTCGGAAAATCCTTTCTTAGTGGATACCTACTCTTCACAAAGAATATACTCTCCAAATTTCATGTCTCTAGGACCAGCGGTTTAGGCTGTGCGTTGATATATCAGTCAGTCAGTCAGTCAGTCAGTCAGGACTTTGAATTTTATATATATAGATAAGGGGGTTTGTGTATAAGTTATCTGGTCTACATAGTACAAGCTCTGCTTAGTTTGGGGTCAGATAGCCGAGTGTGGGGAATGTCAGTAAAGTTATAATTATCACTTGAAGTGTTGAAGAAAAAAGTTCTACTGCGCTGTTAGTCAAAAGAATAGATGTCAAGAAAATAGCATTAAGGCGCCGATCCCACAGAGAGAGTTCTAGAGTTCCGAGTTCCGAGTTCTGAGTTCTGCATTCCGTGTTGACTATTGTGCACACAGCAAGCAGTCTATAGTTCTGCAATATTCGCTACTGATCATACACTTTTTTTACTTTCAACGGCCCCACATAGCTTACAGTCAACGCGGAATGCAGAACTCGGAACGCGGAACTCTAGAACTCTACTCTGTGGGATCGGCGCCTAAGATGGCGCCACAATAATAATCTAAGATAACTAATGATTAAAACATCAATTTAAAGAACAATAAAAGGCAGCGAGGCAAACAGGACAAAGGAAAACAACAATTCGGACCCCACCCAATTTCTTTGCAATAATTTGTGTAATATTTTACAGGTGTCCAACTAACTTCGTTTCGCAATGGGGGATTTAGGGGTTGTAGGGGGTTGCGGACAAACAACGGTGTTTTTGTCCCATGGATAAATAAATCAGGTAACAGTTTTCCTGTCGTTTTTTACCTCTTACACAATAGTTATAAAACTATTGTGTTATCTGGGCTTTCTTTGACAAAGGGATAAAGTAATATAATGTTTATTTCTAAAATAACATGAAAAATACGATTCACAGAAACAGATTATTTATAAGAACTTACGAGATTAGTAAACACGTAGATTTCTGAGAGCTCTGATTGACTAAGTCAAGGACACACTAAACATTTAGATAGAAACATACATACAAACATACATACAGCTAATAAATTTTGTATATTTGTTTGGAAGTCCTAATAGATCATCATATGTGAATATATTGAAGTCCCAATAATATTACATACATACGTGTCGAATTGAAATCTCCTTTTTTTGAAGTCGATTAATTACTGACCAATTCAGGTTCAGGAATTGGATTTCTCGATATTATTACCCTAAAGGGATACACAAGGATGGGAGCTGGGACCTAATTCTCGCGTCCCTCGAAATAACCTGCGAATCGAACTTACGGTTCGAGTCCTATTCGACTGTAAAATTTAGAGGGGCGGAGTCAATTCGAACAGTCCCGACCAATCAAAGCTCGAGTTGACTGGTTTTCTTTCTAAATATGCCAGCCTCGAAATTGCCAGACTAACGTTACATGATTTACACTCGATAAAAGTTCGAATTCGTACTTTTTTCGATCGAGCGACCAATTTCGATTCGGTGAGAATTGGCTCCCTGGCTCTGAAATTAAAAGAGTATCGCGACACTCATCGTTTTAGTGTGTTTATAAAGCTATTATAATGTTTGCAATTAAGTAGTATAAATAGTTTTAATTTGTATGTCTTTAGTAATTTAACTTTAAATGTTACTGAAAATAATTGGATGAAATAAAATGTATTTTAATAGATATTCTTCAAAGATATAGGTGTCTTAGTACGATCTTTTATAAATGACATACATTTTAATCAATTATTATTTTAATTTGAAATACCCGACTTTACAAAGTCAACAAAATAATAGACAAACAAAATGTAATACACGCAAAACATACATTTTCCCAGAAAAAATATGGCGTCTATCGCACGTAACTGCGTTGTTTTCTCGCAGAAGGCTGTATGGACTCGCTTCCGGCGGAAGTTGCCATCAATAGAGCCTATTTGTCGGGTTGAAAGGATGTTACGTGAGGGATGGTCACTGCGACGCCATTTTGTGCCCTTTGTCACCTTGGTGGGCGAATAATGAAATATTTTGATGAAAATGGTAGAAAATTTTGTGATGTTGGAAAATAAACTATAACTATAGTTTATTAGCTAGATAAAAAAAGGAAAAAGCACTTAATTACCTAATTTTCCTCTTGGCAACTTATCCAAATTTTCTTCGCACGAAAACCTCATTCTAGCTATTAAGAATATTAAAAAAAAACTATACCCAAATCTGTCCAACCGTTCTCAAGTGATACGCTAAACGACGAACAACATATATGTTACGGAACTGGTACCTATATCTTTCCGAAAGACTACATTAGGACTCTCTTTAAAAAAAAGGGGGGTAGTCTTCACTTACCCAAGTTTCCGTCGAGTACCCCGTTGAATTCTGTAATTAATATACAACCCAATAAACTCTATATTCAACTAAATAATACTTTTATTCTATAAAATAAAGTGTGTATATATAAATATTTATAAAATGCAATAATTCATGCGTACAGTCGCCGCGGTGGCGGACGGCGTCCATCGGAGTGGAAACATCAGGTATCAGTATCAGGGAGGTACAGTCGAGGACATCAGTGTTGATAGTAGCTTCGTCCTTTGAATAGCTCCCGAATTGTGTTACTGATTTGAACTTGAAGCCGAAGTCACGAATGTTGTGGTGGCGACTGTATTTTTTTGTAGTAGCAGGCTCCTTGTATCAATCGTGTTATTACGGCATCGTGCTAACCTGAACTTAGACTATAGATTATGTTATTACTGCCTTGGGAAAAAGGGTTTATACAGTATAGATATTAGTAATGTATGTACCAATGTTATAAATTTTTAGTTAATGACATAAAGGACATCAAAAATGACAGCACTTTTTTCATAGGTATAAAATAAATTTATTCAAAAGCTTTTTCTAAAGTGTCGGTTTTTATTCATTAATTTGACATGATGAAATGAAATCATGCATTTAACAACCCATAAACGGTTTATAATTAAAATATGTAGAACGTCATATTGCTAAATATTTAATTAACTAATCACTTTGCTTAATAAACATCATAGGAATAGATTTTCAAGGCTAGTTGTTAAGTTTGATTCCTTTTTAGCTGATTATGCTATCATTGCTTAATCAAAGATTTAAGCAATAAGTTAGTCATTGTAACAATATTTCAATTAATTTTTAAAAACCGGCCAAGTACATTATGGACTTTGCCTTTTTTTCGAATCAGAATTTTTTAAAAACGTTGGCTGAATCTTTTAAAACCTGACGTTAGGAAGATTCACTTTTCTCACCATCTGTACTTCCGGAAAAGCCATCATTTTTGGTCCGGTAAAGACCGGACCCTCGCTATCTGCGTCCCGAATTTACATTCTTTACTTTTGGGTTAAAAGGGGAAAAAATGAAAAATATCTTTATAGAATATTTTCATACTTTGCCTTAACTGATCTGGGTTGTGTAGGTGGCTTTATACTTAGAATTATTTTTGGGTTGATGCACATTCATGTGGCTAATCTTTATTTGGGAATATTTATTTTTATGCAATTATTTTGGCTACTTCCTACTAATATTATAAAAGTGTTTAGATATTTGAATGTTTGTGACTGTTAGAATTGTCTAAGTAGCTATTAGAATACTATTGGTCCAATCAACTTAAGACCCACGGGAACGCGGCTTAAAGTTGGGCGGAAGGCGATAATTTTTAAATAATTTGTTGTTCCGAGTTCCATAGGTGAACATTTCTATACATCGTGTAACGGAATAAAATAACGAAATAAAACGTAACGGAATCGATAAAATCGTATCGATAAAAGAACACGACTTCTTTGGTACTAGGCGCACAGATAGCGAAAGAGACAATTTTATAATAATATTAGCAAGTGACGTGAAATCGTAATGATCCTCATTGAGCGGTGACACGTTGGTTACAATTTTTATTCAATAAACTTGGATCCAACAATTTTATATGAATTTTTGAGTAATTTATTTTGAGCTGAAACTCATACCTCATGTAGTTTTCTTTTGTTACATACACGTATAAGCAATACCTTGCTTGACACGAGAGTGGAACTTTTAACCTCCATTTAGGATTATTAGAATACTGTATATTTTTACTAGAAAACGTTTAGCATGGCCTTCTACTGACAAGCGGCCTGACTTTTATTATTCAAACCTTGAGATCAAATAGATCCAGGGTAGAATAATATGAGAAAAAAACAACACAGTGAAAAACTCTTTGTTGTTGCAGTTATATACGTTCCACACTTACTTGTAAACAATGGCGCGCCCATGCTACGCGAACAACGAACGAATCCTGTTCGTTCATGGCTCGGCTCATGCTCGGTTCTCGTAGCATGGGCGCACCATAATGATTTATTGTGCTAGTACACCGGCGAAACTAAGCGGTTTCTTAAATTCACTTTAGCGAGTTGACATGAGCATAGATACATTTGATGAACGCCATAATGCCCTAGCATGAGTTCATTTCACAATCTGAGCATCAGTAGGAAGATCCTTTGAAACCACCAAACGAGATCTTGGTATCACTATGTAATGTTGAATTCCTGTCGATGGCGAGAGGTAAAAGGTAACCGTGGATCAAGTCCAACAATTCTTCAGAACACTGTTCGTTGACAACTTTTTCATAGGTAAAAAGGTAAGATATATTTTACTCTACTTACAAAAACGTTAAGAGTGCGTACAAAGCCAGAAAAATATGGCAATGTCAGATGAAACAAACTGTCTAATCTTCGCGTGGCATGAGACGGAGATAGCGTGTTTCGCGGAACTAAAATGAACTAAGCGCTTCTTATCTAAATAACTCGTAAAGTATAGAATATTTAAAAAAATCGTTAGAAGCAGCCCTAGGTCATACGTTAATTAATTAGATACACCGTGAACGAATAAAAACGAAAATTAATTATTATTAGAGGTAGCTTTGTGATTTTCTTCCATCGGGGAATTTTCATTCCATTATGTTTTTGTTCAGATAGAACCCTCGCGTATATAATGAAAATACCCATATAAAAATTAATTTTGATTTAAATACTACTTATTTGGGTAAATTTCAATTCTAAGGTTGTTATTTTGCTTTATACGCACTCTTAAAACTTCAAATTAGACTTAATCCTTGAAGCAATAACAAAGTTAATTTTCGCTCGATTGTTCATTACGTAATCGTAATCAACCCTGACTTGTTTCAGTATCGAATGATGCAACGTTGACGTGAGTTCCATCACTTTAATGAACACTTTTAAATGAAATTAACTCGTCAATTTGTCCATCAATCATATTATAGGCGATTAATTTAGATTTGTTGTGTATTGTTTGATCAGACTGGTTTTTAATTGACTTAGGGCGAGTTGGTGTTCTTGAAGTAGTGTTCTGTAGCTATGTAGGGTTTAATTATTATGATCAAGACCACGTCTAATCCCGAAACAACGATCGGATTGCCGAACTCAAATTTGGAACCTGCGGGCATATAATGACTTATAGTCACTATAAGCTCAGAGTATATAAATACTGCTATAAGCTAAGCAAAATCTAGTTAGTGCCCAAAATCTGAGGTAATATCCATTCAACTGAAATTGCGACTCTTGAATTTTACAGTAGCGCTAACACTACAATAATGTAAAAAACCGAAATTAACCTAAATTATATTATACAAGAAAATCAATTCACAAAACTGGGGTCCTTTGGCCTCAGCTTTAAAGAACCCTAATTAAAATAAGGTCGACTTTTTGGCGGGAACTTGCAGAGTGACATTGCGTTTTATGTTTATTTTCATAAATTCGTGTATTTTGAGTTTTATTGCATATTATCGGTGGTATTTTGTCCAATAAAGATCAATCCATGTGCACCAGTGAAGTGAAATGAAATGAATCATGTTTATCGTATGTTGTCTCAAGAAGTCCGTGAAAAGTTTTAGTACTACCACCATTGTACTAAAACATGACTTTTATGGACGGTGACTGACTGAGGACTATGTGAAAGTGATTTATTGTGACTAGAACTTATAATTGGAAAATGGCAAAATACACAAACCGTGTGACGCCAACATATAAAAAAAAATCTTAAGAATTTCCTCTGGTAAACATAGGCCTCCTGCATAGATTTCCACTACAGAGGCCTCCCAGTTTCAGCTATACTGAAATAAACCAATGATATTATAATAAAAAGAGGTAGATATCGCATTAACGCACGCTAATTGTTGCAGACAAATTCAGACAATTGTCGTAATTTTGCTTGGCGGCTACATATAGCTATCTCTTTCTGTACCATACGTTCCGTATTATCTATCGCATTCACCTAATTCAACAATAACTGAACGCCGCTTAGTATGAGGGTAGCATATCTCTATTATAATATCATTGGAAATAAACATATATTTTCACCTATGGTAACAATTCCGCCTGATTCCAAGAAGCAGAGCTTTCTCGTTATTTGACAATTGGATTGACTGACGGTGTGCTGACGTGTGGAAATTTGCGGGAACTGGGGGAGCTGGGGAGTTAAGGGGGAGCCGGGGGGAGAGGGAGGAGATTTGATAATACCGGGTCTTTAGATACAAGGAGTAGTGTGTGGGTGGATGAGTCAATAATGTTAGCTAGCACAATTCTAACAAAAATATTTAATTTCGGTGAAATGTAGATCTGTATAAGGTGGAGATTATACAGATCAGATTACTCAGATTGTGGAATGAGCTCCCTGCCGGGGTTTTCCCAATGGAGTACAGCATGGGGTTCTTCAAAAAGGGTGTGAAGAGGATTTCTGCAGGGTCAGCAACGCGCGAGTAACACCCCTGGTGATGCAAGCGTCTATAGGCTGCGGTAACCGCTTACCATCAGGCGGGCCGTATGCTTGTTTGCTACCTACGTAGTATAAAAAAAAATAAGGATATCGACGGAAGATTTTTTTCAATATTCAACTCTTTTTTTTTACCACTTGGCAAACAAGCTTACGGCTCGCCTGATGGTAAGCAGTTACCGTAGTCTATGGACGCTTGCAACACTTGCGCATTGCCGACCCTAAAACCATTCAGAAGATATCTTAATATATAAAATGATAAACTGATTGTTGATATATCAGCCCACAGCCCAAACCGCTGGACCTAGAGATTTGAAATGTTGCACAAAGATACCTTATACAGTGAAGGCATCCACTAAGGAAGGATTTTTGGAAATTCCACCCCTAAGAGGGTAAAATAGGGGATGACAGTTTGTATGCAAGTCCGTCAGTTTTGAAGTTAGGATCTTCAAATTTTGTGTTTAGGCTGACGATTGAAAATTAATGTGTAGTTATCTCAGCGTTTGTGATAATTCTACCACAGAAGGGAGGAAAAGGGGGATGAAGTTGTGTATGCAAGTCCTTCAATTTCAAAGTAAACTTCACTAAATGTATTATTATACGGTGAAGGCATTCACTAAGGAAGGATTTTTGGAAATTCCACCCCTAAGGGGGTAAAATAAGGGATGAAAGTTTGTATGAAAGTCCATCAGTTTCAAAGTTAGGACCTTCAAATTTTGTGTTTAGGTTGACGATTGAAAATTAATTTATATGTGCCTCAACGTTTTTGATAATTCCGATCCCGAAAGGGTAAAAAGGGGGATGAATTTGTGTATGGAAGTACACTAAATGCAACGAATATCGGTGTTGTTGGAATTTGAATCCTTAAGGAGTGAAAAGGGGGATTAAATTTAGTATATGAATTTCGGAGTGAAAATTTCAAAATTTATTATTTCGGCTTGTCTCTGAATGAATGACTCGCCTAAACAACATCAGGAAAAAGAGATGAATCGGTATTAAAAAAAAGATCCGGTTAATATGAGCATTGGTATTCCTCATTTTCATGTATGGAGTGGAAGCGTGGATTATACTGGCCCGAGAAAGAAAAAAGATTGATGCATTCGAGATGTGGTGCTGGAGACGGATGTTGGAAATACCTTGAACCGCAACAACGCATTAATCCTATCGCAGCTCCAAATTAAAACACGATTGTCCACCATATGCCACCAACGTATTTTTTCGTACTTCGGCCACATGGTGCGCAAAGGCGATAAAAGTTTGGAAATCTGATCATAGTTGGGAACACGGAAGGAAAATGACTACGTGGTCGTTCACCAACAAGATGGTCCGATCAAGTAAAAGACTCTTCCTCCAAGAATCATCCTCCAAGTTTTACAGAAACCAGAAGACAGAAACCAGTGGAGGCAGATCATTCGCTCTAGAAGCAAACCCGATGTTGACCACGATCCTCAGACATGTGGGAAAGAGAGATAAGGCCTCCAAAATTGTGCTGTGGAACTAGACTACAAGTAACAGCTCTCCGCCGCAATATTATTGAGGCCAAAATATTTACTGGTTCTGCCAGAGGAGAAACAGTCTTCTTGCCGCGTATACCATTGATCCGAAATCATCTTCCGTTTGAATTTAAAAGATAACAGTTCCTAATTAAGGTTTGTAGTCACAGGGAAAAACTCTGAAATTTGCTAGAGTGGATTTGCGGCAGGACTGTTTCAGTTTTATGTGGCATCCTCGCATATGAGCTCTTAATCTACCTGAACTTTTGTCAATATCACACGTAGTGGCGGACAATAGCCATGAACAAAGCTCTATATTGTTACAATGATTCATATCTAGAAAAAAGAAATAATCTACGCGGACGAAGTCGCGGGCTATAAAGCTAGTCTTTTATATAATACAAGCAAAAAAGCATACGGCCTGCCTGATGGCAAGCAGTTACTTTGGCGTGAGTTAAATCGCGGGTCGAACATTTCTTCGATGGTCAAACTTTGCAATGAACCTTCGTATTAGTTAGCGACTCAGCTATTTTGGTGGCGGGCGGTCTATGTCGTCAAGGTCCTATCCAGCGATTCTGTATTCCCTGTCAATAATACAGTAACAAGGTTTGCAGGTGTCGAGTGGGTGTGACCTTCGCTTCGGTTCCTATCATCTTCGATCCTCACTGGCGGTTCCATCGGCTTATTCTATTACTTTACACTTTCATTAGTTTACTAGGACCACAGATTTTTCAAATTCCTTCTCTCACTCATTTCTTCTTCTAATAACACAATGCAAGTGAGATGGAACTTTTTTGTAAATATCTAAAAGATTGGTTGAACCTTCACATGGGGAACTTATGACGAAGGAAACTCGCTGTATGTAAGTATTGAAAGCTTTTAGGAGATCAGCAGGGATATTTTAAAACGCTCGGATTCGATATCGGAAACGGATTCAAAAACTACCGAGGCGATATACCGCAATTGCTTTTTTAATATCCGAATTCGAATATTTTTGATGTTTCTTTACGGAAATATCAATTCGAATCATCGAAAAGTTTTCGGAAATTGAAATAGCAATTGCTGAAATTCGCCTTGGAATATTTTGAATCCGTTTCCGATATCGATGCCGACGTTTTAAAATAGCCCTGCTAGTCTTTATTGCTAGAAACCATAAGCCTGAATTTCGCATAATGAAAGGGAATGGGCAATACTCCACCACGCGTGCCCACTGCGGATCGGTGGAGGTAGGCTAGTGGTCAACCTACTGTTGGAATTTTTCAAGCCGCCTAGGAGGCCTCCAACTAGCTTAACGACTATCAAAATTAAGTGATAACCGGGACCAACGGCTTTACGTGCCTTCCGAAGCACGGAAACGCTCGATTTGAAATACCACTAGGCGGTCACCCATCCAGGTACCGACCACGATAGGCGTAGCTTAACTTTGCCGCTAATCATGCTACACCACGAGCGCTTCACTAACTATATATAATATTATAAATGCGAAAGTGAGTTTGTTTGTTTGTTACGCCTTCACGCTTCAACTACTCAACGGATCATCATACAATTTGCCATGCAGATAGCCTATGGTACGAGAAGGACATAGGCCACTTTGTATCCCAGGAACGCGGGTGAAACCGCGGGGGACAGCTAGTATATATAAATATCTTAAAGGACATGATTGAAAGGGGTTAGAACCTTTGTGGCATAGCTAGCCGCCGCCATTTTAGTTTTTTTTCAATGTCGCGGCGCACGATGAAACTGGTATATACGGGTAGAGGACACTTATACAAACAAAAAATGTTAATCAATATGGTGGCCTAAAGTGTCACGTTTCCGAGATATTTAGAGGTAAAGATCGCCCTATGAAAATTACGACAATCATTATAAATTAACTTATTATGTGATTATATGCATTCGATTGTATTCAAATAATAGTTCCCAGGTTCATTTATCAATTTTTTAGAAGAGAGTTAAACTAGGAACACGAAAAACAATATTTTTAATTACTTACCTACTAAACAGCATCGTAATATTCGCTATGAACCACAATGTTGTCAAAGTAGCTCGGATCGTGACTTGTTTTCCATCTTGTCATTACTCATTATAATACAAATAAAAATGACAATACTTGTCCTATAATCTCATGTTACCAAGTTAATTGGAACTAAAGATCGCTAAGTAATGCTCCCTGGGCGCCAAAATTGCAATAGCGACGGAATAGTACAATAATACATGTGTGCAAAGTTGGTTATTAATACTCGAGGCGTATTAAGCGCGTGAGCCGTAGGCGAACGTAATAAGTGAGCCGAGGGTATAATAATCAATGCACACGCGTGTCATACGATGTTTTTCAACACACTTGCGAGGAAAAAACAGACTTGTATTTTTTTAAGTAGATTTTTTGATAATAATCAAATCAACACAATGAGAACGTTTACAAATATGGCACACAAGGTTTTTTTTGACAGCGGTGAGCAACTATTTTACCCGTTTAAATTAAGAATGCTTGGTCTACACATATCCCTGTGAGGTACAAACTTATCATAATCGGGATTATACCTTCATAGATTGTGCGGTAATGTAAAGTAAAAAGCACAAATGGGCAATAAGCTGCATTAAGATACTAAAAGCGGTGCAATAAATATTACTTTACGAGCGAGTGTGTTGAAAATAAATAAAAAAAACCCGGTCCCGCGGCCGGCCCGACCCGACCTAATAAAACTTCCACCTAAATGAAAGTCCCGTCTTCGTCGAAGACTGCTCACGTGCACACAATGCCCAAAAAGGGCGATAGATCAGACCCGATGAATTACAGGCCTATTGCCATCACCTCCCATTCTCTCCAATGTCATGGAGCGAGTGATCAACACGCAGCTCTTGAGATACCTAGAAGATCACGATTTGTTGAGGGACCGACAATATGGCTTCCACCATAGTCCATTGGTTGGTGACCTTCTACTGTATCTCTATGTAATGTGTCTTTGTATACACTAGAAGGTCACCAGCCGAGTGGTCACTTGCCATCGAGAGTCAAGGTGGCGAAGGCGTTCGATCAGGTCTGGCACTGGGATCTTCTAACGAAGTTACCAGCATATGAGTTTCCCGAGGGACTATGCAAATGGGTCGCCAATTTTTTGTCCAGCAGATGCATACGAGCTGAGAGACATAAATGCTAGCGTCCCGCAAGGGTCTGTACTGTCCCAAACACTGTTGCTGCTGCATATCAATGAAATGCTGTCTATTGACGGCATTCATTGTACAGAGGTCGCTCATTGCAAATATTCCTCGTTTCGTGGTGGAGGAAAGCCGCGAACGGCTTGTGTCTGAAATCGAGAGCACACTAACTAGTGTCTCCGATTACGGTCGACTAAACCTAGTCCATTTCAACCCCACTAAGACTCAAGTCTGCGCGTTCACCGCTAAGAAAACCCCCTTTGCTGTGACTTCACAATTTCAGAACACTAACATCAGTGAAAGCATCGGGATCCTCGGCATCGACATTTCTAACGACGTCAATAGGCCGTCTAGAAGACAAGGTTAAGCTAACATCCAAAAAACTCGAAGTGCTCAACAGAGCGACGTATTACTTCACATCGGGGCAAAGGCTGCAACTTTACAACTCGCAAGTCCGGCATTATACGGAGTACTGCTCTTTCCTGGATACCAGTTTGGGCCTTTAGACTCGGTTCAGCGACGTGCTATTAGAATTGTCGACGATCCCGAGCTCACAAGCAGCTTAGGGCCCCTCAATCTGAGCAGAGATTTTGCCTCCTTATGTGTGTTCTACCGCTTGTACAACGGACAGTGTTCTGTAGAATTCTTTAACCTGATGCCCACGGCTACCTTCTACTATCGCAAGTCTCGCCATTGACGGGGAGTCCATCCTCACTCATTGGAACCAAAATAGTTTCGAACTATGCGGTCTCAAAGGAGCTTTCTTCCGCGGACGCTTAAACTATGGAATGAGCTCCCGCCGTGGTTTTCCCAACGGAGTACAGCGTGGGGTTCCTTAAAAAAGGTGTGAAGAGATTTCTGTAGGGTCGGCAACGCGCGAGTGATACCCCTGGTGTTGCAAGCGTCCATAGGCTACGGTAACCGCTTACAATCAGGCGGGCTGTATACATATATGTTTGTTTGCTACCTAAGTAGTTTAAAAAAAATCCTTTTATATAAAGGTTGTTTCTATTATGTGTATTATTTTATTTTTAAAACCGTGATGCAATATTATTTGACCACAGTTTATTGCTTAAAAACTTGAACATAAATTGTACTTAATCAACTTTAAACTATTGTCATTATTCTCATATTATTTATACATCGATATTCCAAAATCTCGGTAACATTAAGTATAAGACGTAAGGATAAGGGTAAGACAAGTATTTGTTTAATAACGGAGACATGGAAAACAAGTTAACCACTACGATCCGAGCTACTTGACAACATTGTGTTTCATTGCGAATATAGCGATGCGGTTTAGTAGGTAACCAATTAATGAATATTGTTTTTTCGAGCTATTTGTTTTGCTATATTCTAATAAAAAGTTAAATCAACCTGGGAACTATTATTTGAATACAATCTAATGCATATCAACACGTAATAAGTTCATTTTTAATGATTGTCGTTATTCTCATATGGCGATCTTTACCTCCAAATATCTTGGAAACGTGACACTTTAGGTAACCATATTGATTAACATTTTTTGTTTGTATAAGTGTCCTCTACCCAAATATACCACTTATACCGTGCGCCGCCACATTGAAAAAAAATCAAAATGGCGGCGGGTGGCTATGCCAGCTCCCATACAAAAATGTTCGTACCCCTTTGGCATACAAATAGGATATGTTTAGGATTATTTTTATCCTGTGAGAACATTATCCCGCAGGTACGCGGGTGAAGCCGCGGGCAGAAGCTAGTGACTCGTATTACGTTCTTTATTATTATATTTCAAAAGCTATTATACTTTAATTACTTTTATGTCCAAATCGTTTTCATTTTTGATGGATACAGAGAGTTGTATCGTGACAAGCCGCCATTTTACAAGTCTATAAATACAAAATGCTCTTTATCCTTCACAGAATACAGTTTATATTAGCAAGTTTTTAATTTAAACCATCCAAGGCATTTATTTTAAAGGTAAATAATTAAATTGTTTTGTTCAGCTTTATTTGCTTAACTAGTTTTGTCACGCTGGTTTACTCTCGGTGAAATGGAAACTTTATAAAGATATTCATTATTCAGCAGCATTAACCAGTAATATAGGTTTTTTTAAATCATCATCATCATCAGCCTATAATGTCTGAGCACAAAACTCCTTTCACAAATGAGGGTGAAAGGGAATGGGTAGATACTCCACCATGCGTGCCCACTGCGGATCGGTGAAGGTAGGCTAGTGGTCAACCTACTGTTGGAGTTTTCAAGCCGCTTAGGAGGCCTCCAACTAGCTTAATGACTATCACAATTAAGTGATAACCGGGACCAACGGCTTTAAGTGCCTTCCGAAGCACGGAAAATGGTTTTTTAAATAGGACTAGATTCTTTACTTAGGTAAGAATTTTCAAGATCAATAAAATAAGATCTTTGTTAATAAAATATTTTGAATACAAGCTTTTTTTGAGTGACTGTACTTTTTGTTGACTGTACTTGCATTGTCATCTAATACACTAATGTATACCAAATATCAAGTCAATCCGACCACTGGAAGTGGGTGAAATTCGACTTGCAAGATTCCACCCGAACAAACATACATACATACATTGCAAGTTAAATAAAAGCTTGTAAAATATGGTTAAATACTATGATGCGAGAAGCTTACCACCTATGGTTTCCTCGAGATTGTTCCCTTATTCGGAAGGTCATAAGAAGTAAACTCCAAAAACAAAGTAAAACTAACTCAATACACATAGGTGCACAGAAACCGCCACACGGACACTACATTATGGAAGTTATTAACAAGATACGGAAGTTCGCCGAAAAATACAACATGCTTTTCCCTCGACTCGCGTGTTTCCCGGACGTTACCATAAACTTGCAGCTTTGCACTGGTGGCCACATAAAAGGATTCATTATTTTATCCTATTCCTTTATCCTACAAAAGTTTTTTTTGTTACCTCTAGAGACCTCAACAGCTCTATCGATTGTGATGAAAATTGGCACGGGGTTAGATTATAATCTGGAATAACATAAAGAATTTTATAATCGGGCAATTACTTTTTAGTCAATCAAACAATTGGGATGATTCCTCGGTAAAAAATTCTAATTAGTCCATCAGTTAGATTATTAAAAATATTGGACACGTATTTTTTGATTTATTGACAAAGATAAAGCGAGCAAAGTTCGGGAGTGGGGGCTCGTGACGTCACTTTAGAGTAAAGTGTACTCTAACGTGACGTCACACGGTAATTCTTACTAGCTGTCCCCCATGGTTTAACTCTCGTTCTCCGGATAAAAAATCAAGTTGAAAATCTGTCGCCAAGCACCTATCGGTGTGTTCCGACAGCTGCAATTGAGAGTCAGGTCCTTTAAGGCTTTATGTGCTTACCACCTTCGGCCTCATGATCACTTACCATGGTGAGATTGTGGTCAAACACAGGCCTATACACAGTAAAAAAAAATAACGGCAACTTTATACCAAAATTAATGAAAATCCATTCATCCAATACAAACCTGAGTGGTAACAGACATACAGAAAAACAAATTACATTCAAAAGTCAATAATAAATAGTATTATTAAGACTAATTACAAGTGAATTCGGCACTGGAAGTAGAATTGCATAAGGACACGGCAATTACCGTCAGACGGGAAGTTATATTTATTTTTAAAAGGAACTCGGTAATTGTATTCGTTCGTAGACCATTCTGCTATTTTTGATGATTTACAGAATCTGATAAATGATATAGGAGTGTATGATGAGTCTTATTTTTGTTTGGTAAAGTTTTTTTTTTTGTTAATTTGTTCATGACCATGGATATAACGTCCTTCAGTTGCATATATTTTATTTATAATATCACTTTAATATAGTCCGCACATTAACTTTCACATAGTCCGTATGATCAGTCACCGTCCAGTCATGTTTTAGTAAAATGGTGGTCATTGTACTAACACTTTTCACGGACTTTTTGAGACAACTTGTAAAGTCACGATACACATAATTCATTTCATTTCACTTCACTGGTGCACATGGATTGATCTTTATTGGATAAAATACCACTGATAATATGCAATAAAACTCAAAATACACGAATTTATGAAAATAAAAATGAAAAAACAACGTCACTTTGAGAGTTCCCGCCAAAAAGTCGGTAAAGTTTAATCATAAGTAGGGTTGCCATCTCTAAAATCTGACAACCAGGACAAGAAGCGTGAATGCCCCGGATTTTGGAACATGGAACCCGGACAAGTTAACAGTGCTTATTTTTAAATAACTCAGTAAAATAAAAAGTATTTTTGATTGTTGTAACTTGAAAACTTTTAAACCCGGACAAAAAATGAAACTCCGCCCGGACGCTCTAAACTAGGACAAATCCCGGGAAACCCAGACGGATGGCAACCCTAACATCAAAATACGTTTACAGATTGACAAACTTTTGTAAGTTTTTGGCACATCGATTGTTTTTGATCGGAATTTTTGTATTGTAATTTTTCTCTAGGATGCTTCACCATCTCTGGGTAAGGTCATTAAGCATCAGGGACCCAATTCTCAGCCACTCGAATTCATCACTCGTTCGAAATAAAGTTCAAACTCGTACTTTTTTCGAATGTAAATCAAGTTAGGCTATTCTGAGAATTTCGAAGCCGCCATTTTCTCTTATTTTTCGAGAGCTAGCGCTCGAACTGCTTCGACTGGTCGGGACCGTTCGAAACGTATTTCGAATGCAAACTATCTAACGTCAAATAGTTAGGTTGTCATTTGGAAACGTAATGACAGATAAGCCTAAGGATTTCCGTTACGCACAGACAATATTTTTTCATGTTCATTTATAATCTAATAATATATATAAAATGCTTTTGTGGGTACGTAAATACGCAGTTTTCTCAACCACCACCAACCCCAATCAACTTCCCGTTGGGGTGGTAAATACCCCTTGGTCTCCAGGTGGTAGTAAGGGAGTTTGGTCGCGGTGGGTGGAAGGGGGTGGTTGTGGGTGGCGAAAATGTTAAAACATATATTGCTGTCCTTTTCTAACGCATGAGGACTTCTGAAAAGATCTCAACATTTCTGAAATGGAAAGTTCCAAAATGTGTAAAACGGTTATAATCGATCTGGAATGTTCTAGAAAGTTCAACAAATATCTGGAATGATCTAGAAAATTCTAGAGTGAATGCAAACTATTGTAATCGATATAGAATGTTTGAGAAAGTTCTACAAATTTCTGGCTTCATCCAGAAAGTTCCAAAATGTCCAAAATTGTTATTATCGTGTTAGAATGTTCGAGAACGTTCTAGAAATTTCCAGAATGATCTGGAAAGTTCCAAAATGAGTGCAATTTATTATGATCATTTTATAATGATCGAGAATGTTCTAGACATTTTCCGAATGATCTGGAAAGTTCCAAAATGAGTGCAATTGATTATGATCGATTTAGAATGTTCGAGAAATTTCTTGAATGATCTAGAAAGTTCCAAAATGAGTAAAACGGTTATAATTGATCTGGCTTCATCTAGAAAGTTCCAAAATGTCCAAAACTGTTATTATCGAGTTAGAATGTTCAAGAACGTTCTAGAAATTTTCCGAATGATCTGGAAAGTTACAAAATTAGTGCAATTGATTATGATCGATTTAGAATGTTCGAGAAATTTCTTGAATGATCTAGAAAGTTCCAAAATGAGTAAAACGGTCATAATTTATCTGGAGTGTTCTAGAAAGTTCAACAAATATCTGGAATGATCTAGAAAATTCTAGAATGAATGCAAACTATTATAATCGATATAGAATGTTTGAGAAAGTTCTATAAATTTCTGGCTTCATCTAGAAAGTTCCAAAATGTCCCAAAACTGTTATTATCGAGTTAGAATGTTCGAGAACGTTCTAGAAATTTACCGAATTATCTGGGAAGTTCATAAATGAGTGCAATTTATTATGATCGAGAATTTTTGGATTGGTCTGGAAAGTTCCAAAATGTGTACGAGTGTTATTATTGATCTATAAAAACAAATCGAAGTGATGTACATCTAAATATTCTAGAGTGATCTGGTACTGGAAATTTCGGTATATAAATCGAAATTCAGTGACTTTTCGTCAGTTCAATTGTGATTGCAGTCGAGTAAAAAAAAGAACAAACTATTTGTATGTTCTGGAAAATCTCTCAATATCGAAAATAGAAATCTATAATATGTAAAAAAATGTATGCTTATATATTTTTTATACCATTAAACATGCGATGTATTTTAACCCGAGCAACGCCGGGTTTCACTGCTAGTTATTATATAAAATTGATTAACTTATGAATTCCGGATATAATAGGTCTTTTACCTATGAAATTGCCGTTCTGCAGTACTGGCCATTTCAAATCAAAATAATTTTAGTTTGGCTAAGAATTCTAATTTCAAATTAATTTTATTTTAAAAACATGGAATTCTTTTTCCAAAAGTAGTCATTTGTTTGTTGATGAGTGTTACATTTTCATCGCATTTCAATCTTTTTCGTCATCATGGATACGTTAAAAATTCGAGTAATTATGGAATATGAGCACCGTCGTGGCAGCAACGCGGCACAAGCGGCACGCAACATCAACGACGTTTACGGAGCTAACACTACAAACCAACGCACCACCTGTTATTGGTTTGCTCGCTTCCGTTCTGGGAATTTCGACCTGAAAAATGAACCTCGCGGTCGTCCGAAGACTTTGATCGACAATGACGACTAGTTAAAATTGTAATACATTTGTAATGGTAAATATAAATTATGGTAGGATGGTGAAGTAAGTCCATACGCTCTTCATCACACCCTACCATCCACTTTCTAGTTTGATTAGTCTGTTGCTACTTAGCAACAGACTAATCAAACCTTCACCTTCCTGTTCCTGCTGCACTTTACAAAATAGGAAGGATACTTACACTTTATTTTGTCCCCCACTGTATTTCACTGTAACGCGTAGGTACCAAACAATTCCTAGCATTCCGCCCGCGACCAGACAAACAAATGAATGTTACTGTACTCACAGCGCCTCGCCGGCTAACTAGCCATTACAGTTTTAATTTATACACAGTTACATTTGTTTATATAGTCGTAATTATAAGGAATTTGGGTTACCAGCGTGAAAAACTGCGTTTCCTGTGTACAAATAGGCAAAATAGCAATTTTCATTTGACTGAAAAGGGTCGCGTGGTTACTGACGATTAACTTACTTTCGAGTATCGGTAGACTGCAGATTAATCCAAAATTTCGGGGGATAAAAAGTGCTTGCTACGCTATCCCCAAAATGTGTTCTTATAACAAAAGCTCAAGTTCCCATAAAAAAGAAGCAAAAGTAAGTAAGTAGTAGTGCCGAGAATTCAAAAAATGGATTTCGTTCGTAATATTGCTTTAGCTTCCTTTTTAGCTCTTTGTGAGATTCTAACTGCCAGTGTCTGAAAGCGAAATCAAAGTCTCCTGTTAAAAGTATACCTGTCATTGTCAATGACGTCTGAAATGACAATGACGGCAACAGTTTTGATTATAGATTAACTTTGATTTGGCTTTCAGAAACTGGCGGTAAATAGCGAATTTAAAGCACAATATAAGAAGCTAAAAGATTTACAGTTTAAATTGTAGGTGATAGTTTTTTTTTTACACCATTTACCTATATATAGGGTGACTGGTAATTAGTAAACGATACCTAGACACAAATAGGGATATGTAACTAAATTAAATAAAAGCTGATGATGGTGTATTCTTATTCTTGTTAGGTATTAAATATTATGGGCTCATGTGCTAAGTAAATTAATAAAACATGTTTCTTTGGGAAAGTTGTTTGTTATCATGAGTACAATCATGTGTCTAAAAGTATCGTTTAATAATTACCAGTCACCCTATATATTACCTGCTATTTACATACTCTTACTACTACTTACATATATTTATAGATTATCACTTCGCAGAGTAGATTAAAACAATCGTAAACATTGATCCAGTAATAAACAACAATTATAGTGGAATCCACACAAACAACATAAAATCTGAATACCTAGACAAACAAAACAATCGCGATTGTTTCCCAATGCATTTGCAAGTGTAATCGATGCGAAATTGCCTCGATTTTCGCTAAGCTCATGTAAACATGTAATAAATTGTAATTAAGTGAAATAGGGCGCAAGTTATGAGCGGCAGCGGGGCTTGAGCATCATTTAAATTTTAAATAATGAGATTTGCTCGCTTCATGTGCTCAAATGGGAATACATATATAGTAGTTCTTTGAATGTTGTAGTGAGTCAGTAATGGCTAGTAGAAGTCTCCCTTCCTAGGAGATTTTCAGTCTTCTACAACTAACAATTGTAACGTTTTTAAGTGCCTTATTTAGGGCCTATATTGAATAAACAATTTTTTTAATTTGAATAAACTAACTACCTATTCAGTTAAGCCCTACGAGGGCATTTTTGAAGATCGGAGCTACTGTAAATAGGTACAATGGGTTAGGAGTTCTTTACAGTTACAGTTCTTTTTTTGATTAGCTGTTTGACCGCAATCTCATCATGTTAATATTACCAAAAATGAAGTAGCTGAAAAATAAAGTGGAATACAAGCTTCATAAAAAAAACTTATTTTTAGTTTTTTTTATATTTTAAATTGTTAATTTTATAGGCATTACTTAGGTACTGTGTCACTGTAGGTATGTTCGTGATGTCATGGACGTGGGCCTCGACTTAAAACCAGCGCGAGGGTCAGTTTTATTTACCAACCTAAGCACATTGCTGAGTCGAGACCTATTCCTGGCATCACGCAACATTCCATTTTTGTGTAGTTTTTAATTGTTTTTTTATTTTTTGTACCTACAGTCATTAATGTAATGTTGTGTGTTATTCCGAATAAATCTTTTTTCTTTCTTTCTTTCATAATGTAATATCCTGGCTGTGATGAAGTGACCGAAGATGGTAAGCACACAAAGCCTAGAAGGATTCTAACACATTATTTGTGCTAATCATTGTGCTACCTGAACCAATAATTCAAATTTGAAATGTGCAATTTAGGTTTAAATAATATTTGCCTTTATTCTTTATTAACCTTAAAATTTATTTTCTTCTATATCTTATAACTTGTACCCCACTAACTCGCCCAGCTAACTGCGAGCTGTCATGGCAGTAACGCGAACAGTTGCATAGTTGCATATAGCTACGTCATCGTCAGGTTGCTACCCGCCGCCGCTCCGGGGCGTGATTTATTATATACATGCGATCGCGTTTGATCATTTACAGATTGCCAGTAGTTGGGTAATTGGTTTTGTTACGGAGATTAGCGGTAGCCCTTTGAGGTGATTAGTGTATTTTGGTAGTGTTTTAGTTAGATATGTGCTGATTTTCATAGTTCATAACTAAAATAAATGAGAATGTGTGTTTATTTGTTTGTTATTTCTTGTCACCTAAATCGCACAACCAAAATACTTGTTTGGGGCTCTTATGTCCTCAAGAAGGCCACTTGAGTGGCCATTTTTGCGAGAAGAGTTCTGGCTAAGTCATAAGCCAGCCTAGCTCCGCCCAGAAACTTAACACTCTCCTGGGGTCACTGTAAAAAATGGACTACAAGTGACTACAAAATTTTATTTAACAGTAACACAAAATTTGACGACCAATAACCTAAACAGAGTGACTTGCGAACTAAACTTATCAGTAACAAAACTAGTTTTTGTTCGTTACTAAATTATTTGATTAAATGTAACTAAAGTTAGTTACCCGACAACTAAAGTTAGTTTCCCGACAAAAAAACGTCAACTTGCATAACTAGTTTTGTAGATCATTTTTTTCAGTGACAGCGACTTCGTTGGACCCAAGATCACCCGTTGCTCAGCCACTTCCTCATACTCCAGGATGACGTAAGCGGCCACTTCATCTATCATCCTTCATGCATACCCTGCACAAAGGACTGTTGGTAACACCTATACAAACCAGATGTCGGTTTCCCGAGATAAAAAGTAATATCCTAATAATAATCGGGGATAATATAGCTTCCTATTAGTGAAATATTTTTTGGAATCCGACTGATAGTTCCAGAGATTAGCGCGTTACAATCAAACAAAAAAAAGCTTTGATATATTTTTAGGTATAGATATTATATTAGTATAGATCACAGACATAAATCTAAATAGATACCGCAAGCACAGATTACTAAATAGTTACTACCGCAAGTCCCTCCTTCCGTATGAAAACCAAGCGTGTAACTTTTTATGTATCTACCATAATGTCACAAGATTGATTTAATTAGGCTGGAATTAGATTTTAACGTGAAAATGAAGCTATCCTATTTGTCAGCTAAACACATCACTCGCTACACATCTCTGGTGGACATGCAGCCTTATTCGAGTTTCCTGTCCGCGCGAAACAGTTTCAATAGAAGAACATTCGGCCCCATTTTTGCACAGTATTTGACGTGATGTACATACACTCGCGTAATATATTTAGATGTATATCTGTGGTATAGATGGATACATAAGTTTATCTGTAATATTATTCCAGAAAGAAAGCTACTATTCATATCACATCAAGCAACATTATTTCATACGAGTATCTATGCCTAAGTAGTAAATAATTGTCAAGGTGTTTATTATCATGGTACTATTAAATATTAATAGTGGGAGGGGGGAGGTTCGTAATAAAAACGAGTTACACATTGTCGCTCGTCACGCAATGTTATTGGAACTTTTTAAAGGTTACCCTTTTGTTTTTTTTTTTGTATGAAAATATGTTTAATTTTCTGTTAGGTACTCGATTCCGAGCTTCAGTACTTTGACTTTCATAAACTGACTCCGGCTTTGACTTGATTTGGTGGAATACAAAAGTTCGTGCTTCGGAAGGCACGTAAAGCCGTTGGTCCCGGCTATCACTTAATTGTGATAGTCGTTAAGCTAGTTGGAGGCCTCCTAGGCGGCTTGAAATCTCCAACAATAGATTGACCGATAGCCTACCTCCACCGATCCGCAGTGGGCATGCGTGGTGGAGTATCTGCCCTTTCATCCTCATTTGTGAAAACAGGCCCGTGCTCAGCAGTGGGACCTTTGGCACATTATACGCTTATGATGATAATACAGAATGAAATCGATTTCCATTGAGCTATTATTACTACGTATAGAGAAGCTATCATAAGCAAAGGATATGTCCCATTTTTCTAGAGTCAAATAAAGTTCTGTTTAGCGCTGAAACAAAAATTATTCGTCTAAGCAGACAGTAGAAACACGTAGCGCTATCAGAACGCTTTTAGGAGTATTTTTCTCGCAAACACCGTGATTTTCACGGCGCTTACGCGTTTCGTTCATCGTTCTACAACAACAGGTCATCCGGCCACACTTGAACGAAACATAGTTGAGATGGATGGCTTCTTCTCTTTTACCTAGTAATAATAGCACCATGTCGATTTCATGGTGATTTACTGTTGCAAAGTTTAATCATAAACCATTCACTTACATCAATAATAAGCCATTCTAAAATATGGCGGTTACTTTACTCGTCGGCAGAAATCCATACAATAATTTTCCCCATAATTTAATTAGGTATACTTATGTAAAGAGTATTTAGTCCCTATATATCACATGACAAGCAGACCGACTAACAGACTGGGTAACAAACGATCTTATTACATTGTTCCACGGAACCCTAAAACAATACCCCAAGTTGAAGCTCGTAAATCCGTCCTTTCTATTGTTACCGAAAACAAAGCCTACTGTTGTCCCACTCACACTTATATCTAGATAGTATATCGATCCTTTTCTTGCATAGATGAAATGGCATTGCGGAAGCCTCAGCCCGTAACTTTGTATGTTAATTGCACAAAAACTACTGAACTTATTTTGATGAAAAGTCTCGATTAAGTTAATTTGCTGGGTGTATAAGTAACAAAGGATCAACAAAGAAAGGAAATGTATACAAATGAGAAAATTTTAGTAATACCCTCCGTCTAAAACGTACTGTATTAATTACATCAAAATTGCCAGCTAACCCTAGTTAAACAATAATTAAATAAGTTAAACATGTGGTTAGAAAAAGTACGTAAAAAACACTGCATAAAATAATCAAAAAATCTACTTTAAAAACAGTTAAAAACAGGTGTTACACCCAAAAACTAATTAATAATGTTGTAGTTAAAAACAATGCGTTAATTTATTCTGACCTGACCACTGGCTACCCCCAAAAAAGTAGTCCAACTCACGCCTGATGTTAAGTCCTGATACAAAACGAAACAAGAGTCATTTTCACCATGATACTATTCCCCTATCGCGATCTCTGAACATAAAAATAAAGAGATATAACCTCATTACAGAAAGTGTCATCACTTTTTCATGCCACATACAAGAGCCACAAATAAAGGTAAGATACAACCTCGTTACAGAAAGTGTCACTACTTTTTATACCATTCATATCCATGTGAAAGTTTGTATGTGAGGATGTATTTTTCTGAATATACAGGGTGTTGTTTTGGTCAGCGACAAGCGACCCAGGAGCGGTAGTACAAAATATATATTCCCCAAAAATGGACTTAATTCCATTAAATACTGTAAATATGTTGAGAAATACCTTATTCAATTTGAAATAAAATTACTGCGAACTATGGTTACTAGGCACGTGCACAGACTAGAGCTATGCTCAAGCCGCCATCGCCCCACCCCTTTACTCCCTCGTACTCCCGTTGAGTATTATGTCTACACTTTAGCTTATTACATGATTTTCCAAATTTTATTTTTTTTATTTTTATTATTAAAAAAAATAAAGTATTTTTTTTATATTTTTTTTAGCACCAGTATCATTTGTATTATCGACCCTGAGTCGCTCGTCGCTGACCAAAACAACAACCTGTATTTGTTAGTCTTTCGCGCAAAACTACTGAATGGATTTGGATGAAATTTAGCACACAGATAGAATATATTCTGGATACTTTTTATTCCGGAAAAACCTTGGAAATGCGGGTGAAACCGTGGGACAGAAACTAGTACTAAAATAAAGGTATGCATTTGGTACTAGTGTATGTATTGATGAAAGAAAAAATCCTACCATGGGCCTATCTGAATCGAACTCTACCAAATTTATGGAGCCTCATTTGACACCCTAGATTAGTGGAGATTTGATGATGTAATACCCTCTGGTCTAATGTGACTTTAAATATCGAGGAGGAATTATGAAGGAATTGTTTTATTAATTATTTTATTTATTTTAATTCCCACACATGAGTGTAACATCTGAAGCTAGCACCTTCTAGAGCATTGATAACCTTACGAACAATTCCTGCATATCTCCCAGATTTTATGTTCTGAGGTAACTAATTCCCTATCACGACGTATCAGCTACTTTATACCGCGTTATCACGTAGCGGAGTGACCCGAAAATAGCTGAAACAAAAACATCTAGTATATTATCACAATGAGGTGTTATCGAACGCTTTATCGAGTACAACCACGTTCATTTGTTATTTTGATAGGCATCGGGAGGGATCGCTGTTTGTGTCCATTGGTGGAGTGGACTGTATGTATCCATGTTTAATACATTTAAAAAATGCAATCAAACGGCCCGCCTGATTGTAAGCAGTTTCAGAAGTGTCACTCGCGCGTAGCGAAGCCTGTAAATATCTCTTCTTATTAAGATAGACAAAAAATAATCGAATGCCCCCAGAGAGATTTGAACTCTCGACCCCTGGTTTACAAGACCAGTGCTCTAACCCCTGAGCTATGGAGGCTACGGAATAATACAATATAATAAAGAACCAATTTATATACTTGGAATTTTAATAGCTATGAATTTAACAGTTTCGTGCCGTTTCTTATCAGCTAAAGCATAGAATAGCCGTTAAAAAGTTAATTTGAACTGATAGCGATATGATCAAGACAAGGGATCTGGGTTCGAATCCTCGTTGATCTTGAGCCTTCATTGAAAACATCGTGAGGATATCATAGCGCAAAGTACTTTGTTATGTACCCAACATTATGTAATATGTAGTTATGTATAGTAGTACCCAACTGATATGGCGCGTCGTGAATCTACGTTCGCACAGAAAAGAAAGTATAGCCCCGAAGATTAACGAAAGAATGCTTAAAACTTACAATCAATCTTAGATCACTACTATAAGGTTCATAATACACTGCAGCTGTTAGTTCCGTCTCACTCGCATGTCACGCCCCTCCGCACGGCGCGCGCTATCATGGCGGCAGCTGCCGACCAATAGCGTTTCCCGCGCTTTGAAAATGTATCTTATGCGCAGGTATATCGGTAAGCCGTTACTACTGTACGTTACGTTTGTATTATTATGTATGTATTTAATACCCAAAAAAGGTCAACAAAAACAATTAAACCGAATCGGAGATCGAAACCACGACCTACATGAAGCGTTATGAATTAAGTTTTGACCACTGGGCTGTCGCTTGGAAAAACGCGTTTTCTGAGACCTAGTTGGAACAATTTTTCGCCCCCAAAACCAAACAAAACAAAATGTATTGCAAAATCGTCATAGTCGTTTTCAAAATCTCAAAATCTCAACGCGCGATGATGGTGTTGCAAGCGTCCATAGGCTACGGTACCTGCTTACCATCAGGCGAATAAACGCTATCTACCTCTTAAAAGTTAAGTGACGTCATGATCGTGTCGTGTGACAATGGGAACCAACAACCACCACGTAGGAGATACAGTTGGCTGGTCACTTTCCACCTTCCAACCAGTACCCTTTGTGCTCGGCAACTGGGTCGGTAAATTCAATTTATCGCACTAACAGATCGTTGTACTTATGGTAATCAGTTTACAAATTATATTACGCTTCAAAAGTCACTTTGGTATGATTTTTTCCACGCACCATTCTATTGAATAGACTCCTCGACTATTGTTCATTTTGTATACTAACTATACATTCAGTCTGATGGCGGTTACCGTAGCATATACTCTTCCATGCCAATTTTCCACAATTATACTGGAAAGTATCAGTTTAAGAACCTTGCGCGAGTGATACCACTGGTGTTGCAAGCGTCCATAGTCTACGGTAACCGCTTACCATCAGCGCGCAGTAAGCACCATTAGAGTTATAAAAAAACGATGATAACTAAGGTCCTATAAGCTGTCAATCAAAGCTTAGCGTCAACTTTTGGGACGAGACTAAAACAATTGAATTTGGGTCCTGAACCGATGATACATGGTTTATTTTCGAAAAACAATATTGAGACTAAGTTTTGATTCTAAACAGGACTAAGTATGATTGTTAAGATGTATCAACGTACACGTAGGACTGATTTATAGGCCCCAATCAATACTAATGAATGTAGAAGCAATAACTCATTCACAAATTAGCAGAACTCGTAAATACTTCCAAGCTATTCACTGAGCCAAATATAGCCGTCAATTGAAAGCAATTGTAAAGTCGTATAAATACATAATACGTTACAAAGTTAGGTGTTACTGAACCACAGAGTATCCAAATCCACCTGGATACTCTGCGACTGAACTCTGCTTTCCTTAAGTAGACTTTATGGAGCTTAGAAGTGAAAAAGGCTTCTTGAAAATGCCAAAATAATCTCATATATTTACAATACTTAAATAATAATCAAAGAAAATCTGGGGGCACGGAAGTGCCCCCCGCCAAGACAGCCAAGCGAAGCGAAAGGGAAAAAACTACCTACCTTTTCTCGAAGCGCTTCGTCGTTTATTTGAACCCTCATAATTTGGGTTCGGATTATACCAGATAAACAAAATTCTCAGGACATGATGTCAATAGTGAACTTATTAAACATATTAAGTTTCAATAACAAAGCTTTTATACTTTAGATTTTATTGATATCTAAAAAACCCCGATTTCGTCACTGACGCACTGATGATCATCAAAACTCATAGGGTACTTCCTGAAGTCCTAGAAAGCTGAAATTTAGTATATAAGCTTGTATTAGTACACAAACAACAAAAAATATAAATCTTGGAAATTTCAAACAAAAAAAAAAACAAAAGCAACTTACAAAAAGAAGTGAAATCCCACCAAAAACATTTTTATGTAAAATGTTGCCGCCAAGACATATGGCTCGTACTGTCAAAAAGTTATCAGATCTCATATACCGATCAATAGTTTAGCTGGATGCTCAAATGGGAACAAAAAGTTATAATTATTAGTTTCTAGTATTGTGGTTTTTAATAAAACATCATCATATCATTCTATGGATGTCCACTGCTGAACATAGGCCTCCCCCATAACATCCACTTCGAACGGTTTTGGACCGCTTGCATCCAGTGGCGCCGTCGTCTCACTCGGCGCTTTCCAGTACGTGGTCGCCACTCGAACACCTTTCTTCCCCATCGGCTATCGGTTCTTCGAGCGATGTGGCCTGCCCATTGCCACTTCAGCTAATAACTCTACGAGTAATATCGCTTAATAAAACCAGTTTTATTTTACGGTATATAAAAGGAAGTATTACCGTTAGAGCATTTTTGGAGCACCAAAGCTATTCCCTTCAGTGCATCGAACAATGTTAGTTTTCCTCTTTTAAAAAGTTAGTTAAATAAGTTCTTTAGTTCTTTAAAAATATTCTACGTATTTTTGTAACAACCTGAATAATATGGTAGAAATATATCGCTTAATTTACAATACGTTTCCTACGTACGTGTTTGATGATATAATAGCTTCCATGAATAATATCATAAATCCATCATTATCATGAAAAAATCTTACATCTAAATATATTCCTGCCAAATTGTATAGTTCTAAGAACACGTTAAGTTTTACGATAATCGGCGGGTATCTCGTTCCGGCACGGTTATAATGCATTATAATCGTTTTGTGAGGATCGTAAAATCGAATGAACGCAGCAATGGCGCCTCGCTAGAGAGTTATTATCGATTAAGCTGTTTATTACATGCTTATCTCGGATGTAAATCTATTGTGGGTTGTCAGAGGTAATTAGCTATAACTTTTAATATATTTGGAGTTTCGAAAAGAAAGGTATCGGCTTTCCATCGCATTTCCTTTCTAGCTTTTAATTTACTGAAAGATTTTCTCAAACGAGTTTCGGACCCGCGGTTTCACCTGTTTTCCCGAGAGATATATTGTTTTCCCGGACTAAAAAGTATTCTATGTGTTAATCCAGAATATATTCTATCTGTGTGCTAAATTTCATCCGAATCCGTTCAGTAGTTTTTGCGTGAAAGAGTGACAAACATCTTTACAAATTCACATATATACAAACTTACTTATCATAACTAATCCTAACTAATGTTGTTACGCCTTCACGCCTCAACAACTCAACGGATCATCATGAAATTTGGCATGCAGATAGCCTATGGTATGGAGAAGGACATAGGCTAATTTTGATCCCGGGAACGCGGGTGAAACCGTGGGGAACAGCTAGTTTATAATATTAGTAAGAAGTAGAATTACAAAACATTACATGACGATCGTGATGCCTCGAGGCAGAAAGGAGAAAAAAATATATAAAAGGGCCTAAAAGGCCAAGAAGGGCCAATTTAAAGATGTCCCTAAGTCCACTTAGGGATATTTTTATCTGACAATACCATTGATTACAGCTCTTCAAATTGTCTATGGTTGACTTATAAATTTTGAGCCTTGTCCAGAAAAAAAAAATGTTTTTTTAATTATATTTTTTAAGCTTAAAAGGCCTAAATGTTTTTAAAATTCTATATTGTGATACTTTAATATCAAGAAGTCACCAAGTCCATAATTATTATACTAAAAACGACGTGAGTCCTGGCAACACTGGGGCCGTACCATGACCTCTTATTTCCAGGCAGTTTTCTGAATGGCTAACTATCCGTCTCGTTTAGTTTATATACATCGAGAAAGAGTCAGATTGTTTGCATTTCAGAAAACTGTCGCCCTTATGTATGTATGATACTTTTATTTATTTATTTATACAAAAACATATACTATACAGGATGAATTTTTTTTACTAGCCAGTGAGGGCAACTTCTGAACTACAGGTCTTAGAGAAAAACGTTGAAAGGAACCCCCAGGAAAATTTTGAAGAAAATAAAAATGCCATTAAAAAAAAAACAAAAAGGTTTTAATTTTTTTCACATTGTTTTTTTCTTTTTCTGCTTCTACTTCACAATACGAACAAAATTATGTATGACAATCTTGGTCTGAAGTTGCTAGAAGTTATCAAAATTTACCTCAATTTTTTTGTCAGAATGCTAAGAGCCAATTCTTTATGGCTAAACATAGTGAGGTCCCTGCGAGATCTACTCCACCTCATCAAACTTTACGCAGCATAAAACCATGGTCAAGGAAAATATAAAATAATATTTTGGATAACTTCTAGCAACTTGAGAGCAAGATTGTCTTACATAATTTTGTTCATATTGTGAAGAATAAGCAGAATTTTGAAAAAAAAAATTTTTTTGAAAATATTCAATATCTTCGAAAATACTAATATTTTTAAATCAATTTTAATCTCATTTTAATTTTCTTCAAAATTCAGCTCGGGGTTCCTTTCAGCGTTTTTCTCTAAGACCTGTAGTTCAGAAGTTGCCCACACTGGCTAGAAATAAAAATTCGCCCTGTATACAGGTCGTTGTTTTGGTCAGCGACTCAGGGTCGATAATACAAATGATACTGGTGCTAAAAAAAATATAAAAAAATACTTTATTTAATAATAAAAATTAAAAAATTAAAATTTTTGAAAATCTTGTAATAAGCTAAAGTGTAGACATAATACTCAACGGGAGTACAAGGGAGTAAAGGGGTGGGGCGATGGCGGCTTGCGCCTAGCTCTAGTCTGTGCACGTGCCTAGTAACCATACTTTGCGGTAATTTTATTTCAAATTGAATAAAGTATTTCTCAACATAATATATTTACAGTATTTAATTGAATTAAGTCCATTTTTGGGGAATATATATTTTGTACCACCGCTCCTGGGTCGCTTGTCGCTGACCAAAACAACACTCTGTATATGACTAGAGATATATGTAAGCTTATTAATATTTTATTTGTATATTAATAAGCGTACACATACTATCTCTAGTCATATTGTTCCAGTAAACAAGAATATACGAAGGCCCTAAATAAGCAGTAAATTTTGCAGAATTACTGCATTAAATCCAATTAGCGTACAATTCCCAATCTTCCCTTACATTACCTTTAATATATCATATGTACAAGCTTAACATTAACTTCCTGTATCCTATTTGGTCCTTTAATTAACCCAATTGCTGAACTGTGAACTAAATGGTAAGATAGACAAACTGACATTAGGCAAATTACAATTTACAGATAAATGTCGGGTTCAAACGGTACGCCTGTAATAATTTTAAGTGCTCAATTTAACTCGATTTTCATGGATAATTTTCTGGGTATATTATGCGTCTTTGTTTATGCTTTTCTAGCATTTTATGAATCTTACACACTACACACTACACTTTTGTTAATCTAAATCCCACCAAAAACACACCACACATTATATATTCTTGTTTTTATTTAATACCATACGGAATACAGTATTAATGTGTCTGCTTTAAACTATGTTAAAAAATCTAAATTTAAATCCGTAATTGGCTGTAAGTGACGTAATTAAGTAAAGTAAAATTGTTGTGACTAAGAGCTGTGGATTTTTAACCGATTTCAAAAAAAGGAGGAGGTTCTCAAATCGAATGTTTTTTTTTTGTTTTTTTTATGTTTGTTACCTCATAACTCCGTCATTTATTAACCGATTTGGAAAATTATATTTTTATTTGAAAGGGTACACTTCCTGTTTGGTCCCATTGTCATGATCAGGATTTGATTACATCTTAATGTACTTTGAAGTCGGTTTAAGGTTTTTGTAAAACAGTCCATAAAAAAATAAAATAAAATAAAAATAAAACATTTTCATTTTTAAAATGTTGCTGTCGTAAGGTTATCAGTTATCGGATCTCATGTGAGAGATATATAGAGCGTGTAGAGTTATAAGCTTGGCTCAAGCTTATAACTCTACACGCTCTAACTCTAAAAGCAATAACTTCACAAACTCTACACACCGTAGTCAAAATATGTGGCTTGGCCGTTATAATATAGATATACAGGGTGTTGTTTTGGTCGGCGACAAGCGACCCAGGAGCGGTAGTACAAAATATATATTCCCCAAAAATTGACTTAATTCCATTAAATACTGTAAATATGATGAGAAATACCTTATTCAATTTGAAATAAAATTACCGCAAAGTATGATTACTAGGCACGTGCACAGACTAGAGCTAGGCACAAGCCGCCATCGCCCCACCCCTTTACTCCCTCGTACTCCCGTTGAGTATTATGTCTACACTTTAGCTTATTACATGATTTTCAAAATTTAAATTTTTTAATTTTTATTATTTAAAAAATATAAAGTATTTTTTTTATATTTTTTTTAGCACCAGTATCATTTGTATTATCGACCCTGAGTCGCTCGTCGCTGACCAAAACAACAACCTGTATAAGGTCTTTCATATAAAGATTACTAATGACCTTTACATTCATCCCTAAAAATATCCGCCATAACTTTAGAAAGACCTTATATTCAGAAGGTTTCAATATAAAAAAACGTATTGGAATTAATTCATCAGTGTGGGAGCTACAAAGCCACAGACAGACATATTATAGAAGTCAATCTTATAAAACTACGTTATCGATGTCGGGAATTAAGAATGTAACCTTGCGTAGTTTATTGCGTAGGTCTAAACCAAACCTATCGTTGCCCATACGAATATATATTCAGATTTAACAAATACATCAAAACAAATATGTATAGGTACCTATAGATATTTCTTAATCAGTGATGTTATGGGGTTCCTTAACCGAAACTATCGGATATCCGAAATAAAAATCTATCCGAATCTGATATGTCGAATGGCGCGCAAGAATAAAATGTTTTACATTTCATTTCATTAATTTCTTTCAGTTTCGAATAATTTCGGATAGGGGCGGAGTTAAACCGAGACACGTTAAGAGTGTTATGACTATATTTTGTGTGGCCACGCCGACACACTGGCCTCACGTTTCTCTAAAACACTAAAATCCGTAACTGAAACTATCGGATATCCGAAATATTTTAATATCCGCTACCGTATCGGAAACCGGTACAATATTATTCATACAACCGTATCATTATCCAGATCTGAAATTTCGTATCCATAACATCCCTGCTCTTAATTATCAACAGATACCTCCCAAGGCTGGTATCTGTGCCATTAGCGAGGGTAGGGGTAATCCAAGTCGGCGGTAGTTAGGCCACTAATGGACACGCCAGCCGATACCGTTATCTACGCTAGGGACATTATGTTTAAGTATTTATATTTGGGTAGTTTGATAAATATGCTGGAATATTTGATCAGAGACAATCTTTTAACTAGCTTTCCAACCTGACTACATTATATGAGGAATCTGTGAGTCAGTTTCTTAATGTCCAAGAGGACGCACGATGGCATACGAGTAGCTTACAATAATATCTTCAGGCATCTTATGGGCCTTGAACGCTACTGTAGTGCCTCTCAAATGTACGCTGAGGCACGCGTTAACTCTTTTAATGCCATCCAGCGAAATAGAGTAGCGTCATTTATGGCCAGAGTTCACAGATGTAAAAATGCTATCATAGCGAGACTGGCGGAAAGACTGACACAGACGTCAATGTATGGGTGGACATTGCCACCTGAGATAGAATTTAAGTCATTTCTTGTGTACCTACTCAGTTAATTATTGTTATTGTTAGTCTTATTCTTGTGGATGTATATCTGAAATAAAGATATTTTATTTTATTTAAGTTTCGTAAGTCAGTTAACAAGCATACGGCCCGCCTGCTGGTAAGCGGTTACCGTAGCTGTATGGACGCTTGTGAGATGCCCCAGGCGATGCACCACAAAGGACGCTTGCTACACCCGGGTGCATCACTAATGCATTACCGACCTTTCCTCCTTCCCAATGTGCTGACGTGCTGTGGCGACCTCACTCACGCGCAGGAACACAACATTGTTATTTGGCTGTGGTATTCTGTAAGGTGGAGGCGATGATAATGATTTTAAGGCGATGATAGCTCAGTGGTAGAGACGTCGGATACCGAGACGAAGGTCCCGGGTTCGAATCCTACAATGAGCTTGAGCTTTCGGTGAAGGAAAACATCGTGAGGAAACCATAGCACGGTGGTAGGGTACTTTGTAGTACCCGCCTGGCTGGCTACCACCCTCAAGTTGAAAATCTGTCGCCAAGCACCTTTCGGTGTGTTCCGATAGCTACACTTGAGAGCCAGTTCCTTCTAGGCTTTGTGTGCTTACCACCTTCGGCCGCATCATCACTTACTATGGTGAGATTGCGGTAAAACACAGGCCTATAAATAGAAAAAAAAAAAAAAAAAAAGGCTCTTTGAGCGAAAAAACGTCATGCTTTACCTCTCTTATTATAAACAGCAGGTCCAACTGGTGAATTGCTGTTAGATTGCCAATCTGTTGCCGACCATTCCGAAACGTGGAAAGTAATTGGCCCATAAGTGCAACCACTGAAAAATCTTGCTTGGCAATAGTAGCCGCTAATATGTTGCGTTTTGACGGGCCAGTTGGCGCAGTTGGTTAAGACTCCACCTATCGCGCCGCAGGTAGTGGGTTCGATTTCCACACAGGACATGCATTTGTGTGCATGAACATGTCTGTATGTCCTGAGTCTGGGTGTAATTATATATGTATTTACAAACAAAAAGTAGTATATGTATTATATAAGTTATCTGGTTTCCATAGTACAAGCTCTGTTTAGTTTGGGATCAGATGACCGTGTGTGAGGAATGTTCTAAGATATTTATTTATTTATTATTTATTTATCACGGCATACTTCTATTCAGCTGCTTCATAGAAAGTTCGATATTGAATCGTATCCTAAAACTTAACCTACACTTTTGCAACCGTTAACCGCTATATGCTATACGTTATATAGCAGCGTTATCTGTTAAAGCGGCCGTACTCTCGCAACAACAATATCAATCATCCGAGTTTCCTTGGTTCGGCTCTCGCACCATCGCCCTGGCAACGTGCGCGGATACGTTAGGCTGGGGACATAGTTGGTGCTGTGGCGTTGATGTGGCTGACGTGTGGCACAGTTGATTTCTTTAGTAATGAAGGAAAAACTACAATAGCATTGAGAAAGTGACCGGATTGATAAATAGATGTAATATACGGAATGGAGTTCCTGAAGAGATTTTTGCAGGGTTGGCAACGCGCGAGTGATACTACTGGTGTTGCAAGTGGCTATGGGCTGCGGGAACCACTCACCATCAGGTTCACTGTATGCTTGTTTGATACCTTAGTATTATAAAAACATATCATATTTAATTGTTGTCTTATAAGCACTCCAAATAACTGATATGAACGTTTTTGGGAATTTTTTAATTTAATTATACATTGCTTATCTATAAGTATTACATATTAAATTGCGAAAGTGAGTTTGTTTGTTACGCCTTCACACCTCAACTACTCAACGGATCATCATGAAATTTGGCATGCAGATAGCCTATGGTATGGAGAAGGACATAGGTTACTTAGGGACAGCTAGTAATTATAATAAAGCACGCAGTTGTCTTGAGACCTCAGTTGCTGAGCTAGGCTTGACGCCTGTATTACAGCAAACCGCGCCCAAAATAAGTTTTTAGTGATTCGAATATAATACGAACTCTTAACGATGTAGATTAAATTTTGTCACCAAATGAGTTATCAGGGCTTTATGTTAATGCATCAACCAATATTTGGGTATCGATAACATACAGTGTAGTGTCAGTAATCGATTATACCACGTCGATTGCGTCAGGGCCTCGCCCCTTCAACTTTATCTGACAACGATAAAATACAATAAAATGTTTAATAAGCATAATACATTTACATGAAAACCTTTACACGATATGTATGACACATAAATGTCACTTAAAAATATTGTACTTTTATGCAAAACTATGTAAATACAGATGAATTCAATTAAATATGTCATAACGTTGAAATATGGATGCATCTCCAGCTGTGCAAAATAATATAAATTACCATATAGGGTTGAAATACATTCATTATAATTGTCATAAAGAAATTAGGTTATAATTTTGTGGCTGGTAATTTTTTGTGGTCATGGGTACGCGATATTTGTTTCGTAAAATTTTTGCTTGCAATTTATTCACTCTACAGCAGAATCTAATTAGGCGTAGACAACTAAATATTTACTAAAATATTTAAAATATATCAAAGTAACCCATCAAAATGTTATAGTAAAATTAATTACCTATCTTTTGAGGTCACCACATTGCCACATCGTCACATAACACAGCCACATTGTGGTAAGACTGCGTGTACCTCCAACCTAACTCACGCTCCCCGCCCAATGTTCTGGAAATAGACCGGGAGCCATACAAGTGATTTATCGCACGGCAGGAAGTGAAATAATTTCCACAAGGAGCGGGCGCCCGGGCCGCTTTCGCAACACACCGTAAGTGCGCAAAGTTCATCGCAACCTTAGGCAAATGTCGACTCGACCCGGCCTACATACAAAAGGTAATGTAAATTGTTTATAGCGAAATGTGGGTTAACTTTTATTGCGATATTTTTAACCTTTATTAGGGATCTCTTTTTTTGTAATATTGGTTTTACAAGGCAAATTGTGTCTCCTTTGTTTCTGATTATCAAAGTTGATTTATTTTGGAACGTTACAAAGAGTTTCTTATGATTTGATTCTGGTTATTGTAAAGGTGGTATAAGATAGGGGCCATGTATGTTTGTCTTATAAAAGCTTGAACTGATTTATTTGATTTGATTGATGTGCGAGAATCTTTTGTCATCCTGAGAAACAAAGGGAAAAACTAAACTGGGAAAATATGTTATTTTCTAATGATAGCAATTATTTTTAACTATTTAGTAGACTTTTTGTGATGGTAGTCGAATTCGTGTTATAAATTTTTTATATTAATTTTTATGTACATTTTCATATTAGGTTAGGTTTAAACGCCATTTTGTGTCGTCATACATTAATTATTTTGACTTCCATCAGTATCTTTTGTATTTGTTACATCGTAACATGTTTAGAAGAAGCCTGAATAATACTAACTTCTCAAAAATAAAAATGAAATGTTTTTCTTTATGAAATTATAAATAAAGTTATTTAAGATCTTTACGCAACGTTTTTTCTTAAAAACTCATCAAATTATACTAAGAAACAACACTTCCTGCCTTTAGTCAGGTACTAAAACAAAACAGTAAAAGAAACTCGATTAAAACAATCGTAATCGAACCCGCACCGAGTGAAAGTGCCTCGTGTTTCGCTGATTTTAATAAATTTGCATACATTGGTCTCACTTCTTGTCTCTGGTGTTTTTATTGCAAAGTAACAACAGACGCCATTTTATTGATATTGTTTTGGTGCGTTTTGTTGTTTATAATTTTTACTTGTCATAATAATAATCGAAAATAAATCGAAGACCATAGACTGAATATTCAATTGTTACAATTGAGACCATAGACTTAGGATTTCGTTATGCTAAGCAGTCGTACATAGCATGGAAATTATGACACTTTGCGAGAGAGAAAGAGACGCATATACAATTTTGACGTGAGTCAATAATTTTTCCAGTATCAAACCATATCAACCCGGGTGCTTCATGTTCTGTGAGCAAATGTGATGTGAATAGAAATAACCCACATGACATAATCCACAGGGCTCTTGTTGTCGCTAACGTGCCTTCCGTACTGGAACCAGTTGGTATTGCGCGGGGCGATGGCAAGAGACCGGATGCTATGTCTTTGATCCCTTGGAGTGTCGGCAAGTCGCTGGTGTGGGATGCCACATGTGTCGATACACTCGCGCCATCTCACTTACCGGCGACTTGTAAAGCTGCAGGGGCAGCTGTGGCCAGTGCGGAAAATTCAAAATTCAAAAAATACGCATCCATTGGACCCAATTATATTTTTGTGCCTTTTGCGGTCTAGACCATGGGACCGTGGGGGTCCGAAGCTCGCCGTTTTGCTCGCACCTTGTCATCAAAATTGATCGAGACCTCCGGAGACGCGTCAGCTTGGCTATCCAAAGAGGAAACGCTGCCAGCCTTCTGGGAACCCTGCCGTTAATCGGAAGCAGCGGCAGGTTTGAGGAAATTTTCTATATATAGATTGTATTTTGTACATATTTGTTGTAAATAAAGATATCATATATTACCCACATTATTATACGTTTCACAGGTAAACACTTATTTTTTCATTGGAGTGTTTTCAACTATATATCCGAATATTATCATTAATCGGCTCTAAAATCAGTTTTGATAACAGGATAACTATGTAATAGTATTTTTTAAGGTTTCGCGAACTAAAGTCATTGTAATATTAATGTATCGGGTCTATTCAAAGGTCGAACTTCGAGGTTAGTAGAAATTAAATTTTAATAATTATCTGTGCGCGAATAGACCGGATACATTAATATTACAATAAGTATGTAACTCAAGATTTTTTTTTATTTTTCCCATACAAATCCCTAACATTAATTTTCGTCTCGTCTTATAACGGGCTATGGTCTTCTTGGCCATTCAAATTCTTTGATGGACACTAAAATCTTGACTTGTCCTTTTTCTAGTGATTTTTAACAGTTCTCGCCTTAAGTGATAAGTGAAATTATTACCACTTATATTGCTACTGGCTTCCTCGTGGATTCACCCACCTTTCCGAAATAAAAATTGACTTATGTTTTTCTTTACATGCAAAAATCAAGTCAATACTTCCTCTGCAAAGTATGAGAACAAACAAAGCAACTAACCTTCGCATATTTCATATATAAAGTCATATTAATTTCATTACATCTTAATACCAAGGATTATAGCGAAATTCAATATAATACCTTAATCCTTATGATCTTATGAGTGGTCATAACCTATAAAACCAACAATTATTTGTCATGTAATATCGCAAGTAATTACCTTTCAATGTAATAAACAGGTATCTTGACATAAAGTGAAAACTCACATTTACAAAGTGAAATATTTATTTACACTTGAGATATTAAAAATGATATAACAAAGACCTTGCGCCTTCATGTCAAAGGTCGGCCATTTAATTATATTTGCATAAAATATTGTATCCTTTTGCCATGAATCTCCTTGATTTTATTACAAATTGTTTATTACCTTGTGTTATTTCAAATTTGGAAATCTTTAAGTGTTATTTTCTGAGCCCAAAACCTTTGAGTTGACGTTGTCAGAAATTTTGAATTTTTTTGCATTAATTTAAATGGAGGGTTATTTAAATTAGCATCGAGGTTAAATCCCTTTAGAGCAAAAATACCGAGCAATCCAAGTCCGCAACTAGTCAGTGCTTTTGCACTGATTTTGAACAGTAAGGACCAATCATTGCATCTTATGTTCTTGACCTGGCCAATCAGAGCGCTTGTGTCCTTAAGATAGCTAATCAGAGTGCATTATGGTGGTGGGAATTTAGCGGAATATATTTCAAGCAAAATTAACTTATTAGTAACAAAGCAGTCTGACGTTCCAGACCTTCCTCATAGCCCTTAGATAAGGGCCAGGGTTTTGGTGCTGACGGACAAGCCTCACGACTGGAGATGGCTTCGGCCAATAGGTGCCAGTAGTACGGGCAGCAGCCCTTTGAAAGTTGAATACTAACTCTACCTACACCATAGAGTAAGAATAAACGGAGAGATAGCGTTAACAATATTACTTTTGTGGTTCGAATCCTGTCCACAGCGCCATGTAAGCAATTAAATAAGGTGAATGCCACCATAGACTATGAATAATATGAACCTTCTGCGAAGATAATGAATCATAGATAATGTCAGAAAAAATTTGGATTTCCTTGTCATTATTTTCGGTAAAAGTTTCGTTCATTATACTGGGTGTAACGAAAAGGGTACATATATCCATCTGATCCAATGTTTGCTTCCAAGTTAATTAAATTTATAACCAACATGTCACCGCCAACTGTCAAATTATCATTTTGCGTCACTTGCTTATATTAAAAAAATAAAATTTATTTTCTCTTCCGCGATCTGTGTATTATTGTAATGGACCCTTTCCGTTTCACGTTGTATACAGGTCGTTGTTTTGGTCAGCGACGAGCGACTCAGGGTCGATAATACAAATGATACTGGTGCTAAAAAAAATATAAAAAAAATGAAAATCATGTAATAAGCTAAAGTGTAGACATAATACTCAACGGGAGTACGAGGGAGTAAAGGGGTGGGACGATGGCGGCTTGCGCCTAGTTCTAGTCTGTGCACGTGCCTAGTAACCATACTTTGCGGTAATTTTATTTCAAACTGAATAAGGTATTTCTCAACATATTTACAGTATTTAATGGAATTAAGTCCATTTTTGGAAAATACATATTTTGTACTACCGCTCCTGGGTCGCTTGTCGCCGACCAAAACAACACCCTGTATTTAGTCGTTTCAAGGCAGCGTTTCACGGTATACAATCTAGTACAGTAGCTCTATTAATATTATATCTCTATGCCCTACTTTCTACTCTAAAATACAATATTTTCGTAATTATTAGGCATAATTTTTAGTATAATAAAACTTACTGAAAATAGTTGATAACTTTGTATTTTTATAGAGCCTATCGTTGCAAAAGTCAACGCAATGAAAATAGGATTAAAGTTCATAATTGTGAATTTATTTGTTATTAAACTGCAATAAACTTTATAATATTGCATTTATATGTGCAAACTAAAGATAACAATCACCTTGAAAGGGAACGTGAACCGATGTGCTCGTTTATTTATCATTGCATCATATTAATAATAATACAAATGTAAGCATTATTATGTAATATTATTTAATATATATTGATATAGAAGCGCTCGTGGTATAGCATGATTAGCCGTTCTTAATCGATTGGCAAAGTTAAGCTACCACCGTCGTGGTCGGTACCTGGACCGCCTAGTGGTATTTCAAATCGAGCGTTTCCGTGCTTCGGAAGGCACGTAAAGCCGTTGGTCCCGGTTATCACTTAATTGTGATAGTCGTTAAGCTAGTTGGATGCCTCCTAGGCGGCTTGAAAAATTCCAACTCTACCGATCCGCAGTGGGCACGCGTAGTAGAGTATTGCCCATTCCCTTTCACCCTAATTTGTGAAAGGAGGCCTGTGCTCAGCAGTGGGATATTTATAGGCTGATGGTGATGATGATATATTGATGATATATGATATATTGACAATATACCTCGTTTTTTATTTTAGTGGTAGTAAATAAAAATGACGATGAAGAAAAAATATGAAATGTATAGTTACCATCATTTGGAATGAAATGAAAAAAATAAACAGTTACCAGATTTACAGATACTAAAAACAAAGACAGATAATAAAGTACAGTAGTATCCAATTAATATGGCTTACCGATGTACCTGCGCAGAAGATACATTCTCAAAGCGCGGGAAACGCTATTGGTCGGCAGCTGCCGCCATGTTAGCGCGCGCCGTGCAGAAGGGCGTCACACGCGAGTGAGACGGAACTAACAGCTGCAGTGTATTATAAACCTTATAGTAGTGATCTAAGGTTGATTGTAAGTTGTAAGCATTCTTTCGTTAATCTTCGGGGTTAATTTCTTTTCTGTGCGAACGAAGATTCACGACGCCCCATATAAGTTGGGTACTACTCATTGAATATCGTTTTTCGTTTAGAATGGCGTTTTTAAACTTCAGCATGCAGCGGCGTGCAATGGTTTTCGGAGGAGGTAGGCAATCAAGCACTAGACAGATGGAGCAAGTGAATCGTACTCTCAGATTGATCATGTTTTTTGGCCAGATTTGTAAAATTACTTAGGTCAGCGTATCCACACACTTTTCGTATTAGAAAACAAAATACAAGGATAACGGAATAATAGATTCGAATGGCGGCACCTATTTAGCCAGGTTTATAATCTAACATTTTTAACTTTAATTTATCCATTTTCATTCATAAAAAAAAATACAATAATAACAGTATAAGTAAACTTAACTACCTTTTGTTACGTATCGTTGCTATTATTGTTTCATGTCAATAAAAATGTATTATTATTATTAATTCCTGTTTTTAACATAATAAAACAATTCACAAAATCACTATAGATAAGATAACGTACAAAATAACATCAACACGAACGAAGGCCGATTGGCAGGGTCTCCAGATCGCGTATACAAAATTACCCAAATCTAAAAAATAAAAATTTGTAAAAACGTTACTTAGCATTAACTATAATTTCTCTATCTTTTTAACCAACTTCAAAAAAAGGAGGAGGTTCTCAATTCGAATGTATTTTTTTTTTATGTTTGTTACCGTCCGTCGTTTATTAACCGATTTGGAAAATTCTTTTTTTATTTGAAAGGGTACACTTCCCGTTTGGTCCCATTGTCATCAGCGGGGCTATTTTAAAACGCTCGGATTCGATATCGGAAACGGATACAAAAACTACCGAGGCGATTTTCCGCATTTGCTATTTTAATTTTCGAATTCGAATATTTTTATCTCAATCTCAATATCAACATTTTTTTAATCGATCTCGGAGTCTTTTGTATCGATCGATTCATTATTTTTGTCAAAGTACGGTAACCCTATGCAATGCTAGCCAAAACATAAACAAAATAATACAAATAAATTGCGAAGTTATATTTGAGTTGCTCTAACGTTGGTAAACTGTAGTTTTTTTATTTGGATGGGTTACAACAGAGTATGTAAAGTTACTTTGGTCCATAAATCGCGAATCCCAAATGTCAATGTGTTACGCATAGCAAAACCAGCTCAGAAGGACCTTGTATTAGTATACTATCAGAGATAGTTGATATAATCCAACCAGCACCCTTCCATGGCAGGACGCTATCCACTGACGCGTGAAGCAATAAATCTGAGAACACCATGGGTTGTCACCCAGTAATTTACACCAGACTTTATCGTGCTAGGGGTGAACGTGGCTCATGATTTATGTATGTGATTAGTTAGATTTAAATGGTATTAAAAACACTGTGCAAAATGGATTATTAATGTTGCTCATATAGTAAATATTGTTGAGTACACACGGCAACACATCAAGCTATACATTTCCAGTATAAGCTGATCTCGCATTGTATAGGATTTCCCTACAATGAGAGGTCAGCTTATATTGGAAATGTTTAGCTTGATCTGTAGCCGTGCGTACCTTCACCCTTGAGAAATTATCTGATGATTTAATTATAACCCTATAGAATATGATGATGAAAAAGATGTGTGAGGTCCAGCGTGTTTTTTTTATGCTACGATTCTGTTATGTCACATAAAAAGTAAAAAAAAAAATAAGTAAAGGTTTTTTATTACACCCACCAGATTATTAAAACAAAAATTGTGTAAAGTTGTGTTCCTGCGCGTGAGTAAGGTCGCCAGAGCTCATAGGGGAGGAGGGAAAAGTCGGTAACGCATGAGCGATGCTTCGTGTGTTGCAAGCGTCCATATAGTTACGGCAACCGCTTACCATCAGGCGGGGCGTATGCTTTTTTACTGACTTAGTTGTATAAAAAAATAAAATATTAAATTATAAAGTAATTTTTATTTATTTATACAGTCGTTTCGTGAACATTAGACATTTTGTCACCAGTAATGAACTCAACAAAACAAATGCAGACATAAAAAATAGCCAGGTAAGATTTAAGCTTTGAAACTAGACCTAAACAAACAACTTGCATATGACCCCGTTGTCATTTTTTCGCTGTTGTTGGTAACAAAACACTAACAGAGAGTTCCGTATCTTTTTACACTCGTAAGCATCGCAGCAGATGGGTCAACTTTAGCTTTATACACGTAAAAAGATATTTAATGAAGTAAAACTGCATAAATACTAAGTATGAAACCAATCCGCGATTAGGTAACACGTTTCCTAGTAAATGATTTTTAAACAAGCTTCCGCTTGCTTTCCTGGTTTGAAAACGACTATATGTTGTCCTATTTCAGGACGTTAGATAGAACAAAAATAATTGTGAGAAAGGAGCTTAGGAGACCGTAGCGTTTATTCGCTCAAAGAGCAGCTCGATTGGGGAAGTACCTCCACCTTACAGAATACCGCAGCCAAATAACTTTATGTTGTGTTCCTGCGCGTGAGTAAGGTCGCCAGAGCTCATTGGAGAGGGGGAAGCGTCGGTAACGCGTCAGTGATTCCTCGTATTGCAAGCATGGCTACGGTAACCGCTTACCATCAGGCGGGCTGTACGGTTGTTTACCGACTTCGTCTTAAATAAAAGAAATAATATGACAAACGGGTCACCGCAAGTATCGTAACCATCGCCAAGACGGCAACCAACTGTTAAATGCACAAAAAGCAATATATATAGCTTTTTTTTACCATGTTTTTTTTTTAATAAAGTTAATACTAATAATAACAACTAAAACAAACTAATATAATAAAAATATGTACAATTACGGAACGTCAAAAAATTCGTCCATATTGCTGACAACAGGGAAAGTGCCTAGAAGGCTGGCAGCATTGCCACGTTGGATGGCAATGCTGATTCTTTGGCCAAAAAAAGGCCAGCCCTCTGATCTTCCTTTTTTAATTTTAATGTAGTTTTAGTTTAGTTAAGAAAATCTTTTAATTAATTTACTGCTGAATATGTAATTAGTATAACCAGAATATTTAAGAATAAATTTAATATTATATTACACATACTTATAGTCAAAGTCAAAGCTATTTATTCAATTTAGACCCCAGAAGGTCACATTTACTGAAGTTACCACCGGTTCGGAACTCGGCCTTCAACTGAGAAGAATCCGGCAAGAAACTCAGCAAGGTTATATTTTTTAAATATTTTTTGGACAATCTGACTATGTTTGGCTTTTTTTCCAAAAAAATAACAATAATAACTAAATTTATAAAAATATTAACAATGAAATATAATATTTGTACCCAAATTAGAGTAAACAGACTACTACTATAATTCTGGGTAGAAATGTAACCCACGATGACAGGGCACAAGCCAAACAAAAAAAATATTAAAAAATTACTATCCACTAAAAGTCTTCCGCACTTCCCTTCAATATATTCCCATGGAAACGCTATGTAGGGGTATTCCCCTTCCCCCTAACCTCTCCGAGACAATTTGGCAAAGTGACGTCCACAGGGACAAGGCAAATATACAGCCTCAGGCTTCGATGTAACGTAATAACCAAAATTTGTGACGACTTTGGGGATTCCCTTGAATTTAACGCTGTCAAATAACATGATAAGTCACATACTCACACACACACTTGACACAGTCAAAAATTATAGTCAACAAACCCCAAAATAGCTGATTTTAAAATTGCTGTAGGTACAGTAGTACCCAACTAATATGGCTTACCGATGTACCTGCGCAGAAGATACATTTTCAAAGCGCGGGAAACGCTATTGGTCGGCAGCTGCCGCCATGTTAGCGCGCGCCGTGCGGAGGGGCGTCACTTGCGAGTGAGACAGAACTAACAGCTGCAGTGTATTATGAACCTTATAGTAGTGATCTAAGGTTGATTGCATTCTTTCGTTAATCTTCGGGGCCATACTTTCTTTTCTGTGCGAACGAAGATTCACGACGCGCCTTATAAGTTGGGTACTACTGTATGTGTTTGTCTGTCACTAATATAATGCGTCCATGCTACGCGAACCGAGCATGAGCCGAGCCACGAACGAAAAGAATTCGTTCGTTGCTCGCGATGTCAAGTGTGGACGTATAAAAACTGTAATAAGAAATGTATTTAATCTGAAATTAATGTATTTGATTAATTAACAACAAATATGTACAAAATACAATCTACATATAGAAAATTTCCTCAAGCCTGCCGCTGCTTCCGATTAACGGCAGGGTTCCCAGAAGGCTGGCAGCGTTTCCTATTTGGATAGCCATGTATTTGATTTCGTTCCATGCCTTACTTTACTCAGACTATCATCTGAGGTCAACTCATTAATGACTCTATGACAAGTCTGCTAAGACAGTAAAAAAACTGCGATCTCGAGGTCAAAAATCATTGCGCAACTAACAATAAAGACCCATAACATCCTGTTTTCATAAACGTGCTATTAATCTTTTCAATAGATTAAAATACAAAAAAACAACAATCAGGGCAATAAATTAAACATGTTTACCATTACAAAGTGGAAATGGTAGGTAATAATTGTGCACTGGTAATTAATAGAGTTTGCTGCCCACTTCCCGTCCGAGCTGATAAGTGGGTCACATTATAGTAAACAATTGCCGGTCTATTGTTGTAATGCCATTATTTTATCATAATTAGTAGGACTAGTTATTGTTACCTTTTGAGCAGTATTATATAGTTTTATATCAACACATGCTACAATTTAGTTATTATTAGTGATACCGTTCCGGTAGATAAGCTTGTATAACCGACTTCAAAAAGGAGGAGGTTATCAATTCAGATGTTTATATATTTTTTATATATGTTCGGGCATAACTCAGTCATATATAGACGGATTTGCAAAATTCTTTTTTTTGTTCGAAAGGGGTTTATTCCGAAATGGTCCCATATAAATTTCATATAGATGAAACCAAAAAATCAAAAAATATATAAATATAAATGAAATAACTCTTATCTGACACTGTTTTGAAGTCAGCGAAATATTTTCTATAGAACACGTCATGCGATGTTTCGCTCACTTGTCTTCAAAACAGTGTCAGATAAGAGTTATTTTATACTTTTAGTGTACTTTGAAGGCGGTTTTTTTTTTGTTAAAATGTTTTTTTTTTGTTTTTTTAGTTTCATCTGTATACAACAAAAAAATAAACCGCTTTCAAAGTACACTAAAAGTATGAAATGACTCTTATTTGACACTCGCGAAGGCGTAACAAACAAACAAACAAAAAACAAACACACTTTCGCATTTATAATATTAAGGATTTAGATTAAGATTGACCAAGCGAGCAATGCGTCTCCGTTTCAGCTTGGACAAAAATGCTTTCGTATTCCGGATGTCCCCTAATATGCGACTGTTTTCCCTACAGGTCGTAGTTCTCAACCGATTTTCTTGAAATGTTGTGAGCAGGTTCGGTATGTTTTTTTAAATTAATGTTTTCATTCAAAGCTCGAGTTCATTGTTGGATTCGAATCCGGGACCTTCGTCTCGGCATTCAATGACACCACGGAGCCAGCGTGTCTTCCATCTGACTCTAGAATAGGTATACACTCTAGAATTGCCAAGAACCTAAGATAATTACTACGGAAATTAAATTTATGTAAAGGGGTAATGCATGGTTGGAGGTAAATGTCAAGTTTAATTACTTTTAAACCCATAAGTAAATATTTTTACATTAAATAGGTACTATGACTGCATCCATTGTCACGTCAACAGGTAAAATATATTAATTAACTGTTAATTGTATCGATAAATATAATGTTTCTAACCCGAAACTATGGAGGAATAATAATAGAATGTCTGGCGCCTTTTTTTCTAGAATTCTATAATATTTATAGCCTAAGATCCGGCTACAAGATGTCTACGCTCATCGAGTTTTCAATCAAAATCCATTTCTTGTTATATAGGGTGACTGGTAATTAGTAAACGACACTTAGACACATGATTGTACTCATGATAACAAAAAACTTTCCTAAAAAAAAAAAAACTTAGCACTACGGGGACGGGAACTGGGTCAAGCGACTAACAGCTGATAGCGCGCGCGCGGTCCGTACGGTGGTTAAATGAATAAAAAAGATTTATAAATGGTAATGCTATAGTTTTGTTTGTAAATAAGGATAAGTAACTAAATTTAAATAAAATCTGATGGTGTATTCTTATTCTTGTTAGTTAATAAATATTATGGGGTCAAGTTTTTTTGGGAAAGTTGTTTGTTATCATGAGTACAATCATGTGTTTACTAATTACCAGTCACCCTATACAGGCTGTTGTTTTGGTCGGCGACAAGCGACCGAGGAGCGGTAGTACAAAATATATATTCCCCAAAAATGGACTTAATTCCATTAAATACTGTAAATATGTTGAGAAATACCTTATTCAATTTGAAATAAAATTACCGCAAAGTATGGTTACTAGGCATGTGCACAGACTAGAGCTAGGCGCAAGCCGCCATCGCCCCACCCCTTTACTCCCTCGTACTCCCGTTGAGTATTATGTCTACACTTTAGCTTATTACATGATTTTAAAATTTTTTTTTTTTTTATTTTTATTATAAAAAAAAAGTATATTTTTTTTAGCACCAATATCATTTGTATTATCGACCCTGAGTCGCTCGTCGCTGACCAAAACAACGACCTGTATAATTATGAACGGGGGAATTTATCCCTCTCTGCATTTTCAAAAATCAATGAATATAATTTTAATCAACAATACTAGTGCACATTTTGATAGGCACCCCGGCAAAAATATAATCCCCCATTCACAATTATAAAAAATAAAATTCGATGAACGTAGTATGCAGCCGGATCTCCTACTATTATGATAGACGGTAAAATCGGTAGCGAGATGGACAGTCTATTCAGCAGCACATGCTGAGTTGGTCCCATTTTGGCAGCACACCCACCGTTGACGATGCGAGAAACGAATTGTTTTAATTTTTTTTTTATATATATTTTGTCTGTGGTTTATTTTTGTTATAATTTTTACGTAGTTTTTAATCTTACAGTATGTTTCTTGCTCTTTTGTTTTACTCCTGGGGCCACATCACATCAGTACGTGGTTGCCACTCAAGAGACACTTTTCCCCATTAGTGATCGACTCTTTGAGCGATGAAATGAAATAATTTATTTATTCAAATAGGCCTTCACAGGCACTTATGAATAGTCAAACTCTAATACTCTAATGCACGGTTCGGAAGGTTGATTTTGCTGAGAAGAGCCGGCAATAAACTCAGCAATTACTCTTTTCAAAAACAAACTTAAATTTATTACATCAGATGTTTCCTGGGAGAGCGAGCGCTACAACCACGCATTTTTATCATTTAAATATTCTTTAATATTGTAGTAAGCCTTCTGTACTAAAGCGGCCTTTATACGTTCCTTAAACTTTAGTGACGGTAAATTTAAAATTTCATTAGGGATCTTATTATAAAATTGTACACTCAGTCCTAAAAATGAACCTTGCACTTTTTGGAGTCTATAAGAAGAGGTCAAAAGTTTATGCTTATTTCTAGTATTAAAAGAGTGCACGTCACTTTTTTTTACAAAAAGATTAATATTCTGATGTACAAATAATATGTTTGCATAAATATACTGCGATGCTACTGTAAGGATACCTATATTTTTAAACTTATAGGTATCCTTACTATGTGGACTAATACCTGCTACTCTGCTGAGTAGAGTATGTCTACAATACACCGTGACTTTTTATTCGTCTTAGAAACGCCACTTAATGTACCCATAAAAGAAATCAAACCAGAAAAGGTACAAATCATTCATAAAAAAAAATGTTTGATCATTTGTATAATTAAAAAAAAAAACTTTGCAATTATGAAAAATCGAGTTAATAATTTAAGTTTACGTATAAAATGGAAGAAAATACCAACCCAAAGCACGAGTCGAGTAGACTGCGCTCGTAACAGGGTGTTTAAAACTAGGTTGCGTCATATTTTTTTAATAAAATTTTTATTTTTAATTGAGTGCATAATGTGGCCTGCGTTTCTAAGATGAATTTATATTCACGGTGTATAACGTCACATTCTGATGTGGGTTAGGAAGATATTGATTTATAATTACACAGGACAGTCTTCCCTCATAAATATTTACTTAACTGTACAAATACAGGTCGTTGTTTTGGTCAGCGACGAGCGACTCAGGGTCGATAATACAAATGATACTAGTGCTAAAAAAATATATAAAAAGAATACTTAATTTTTTTTGTTGAAAATCATGTAATAAGCTAAAATGTTGACATAATACTCAACGGGAGTACGTGGGAGTAAAGGGGTGGGGCGATGGCGGCTTGTGCCTAGCTCTAGTCTGTGCACGTGCCTAGTAACCATACTTTGTGTAATTTTATTTCAAATTGAATAAGGTATTTCTCAACATATTTACAGTATTTAATGGAATTAAGTCCATTTTTGGGGAATATATATTTTGTACTACCGCTCCTGGGTCGCTTGTCGCCGACCAAAACAACATCATGTATATAAGGAGCTGTTGACCATATATAATTTATTAAAATAAAACACGATTGAACATTAATCGAATACCTACATTACAATAAAAGCAGTAAACGTATTTATGTTAATAGCAATTAACATTTAATATTTATCGATGGCGTATAACGTGGTATGTGTCACTTATCTATCCCCCGGTACTAATGTATTAATAACTTATTGTTTGCCCTTTAAAGGTTGAAAAGGTACTTTGAATACTGGAATTTTAATTCCTGTATTAAATCTTTGAGTTTTACTATTTTAATATTTAAAGATAAGTATATACAAGTAGCTATCCAATAAATTGATTCGCATTGCCTCACTGTTCAAGATACAGCAGTCTATATACACAAACTATTTCTATACTTCCTGGCCTTCAGATAATTAAATAAAATGTTAACTTTAAGGCTGCGTATAAAGCAAAATAACAATCTTAGAATTGAAATTTACCCAAGTAAATAGTATTTAAATGAAAAAATATTTTTATATGGGTATTTTCATTATATACGCGAGGGTTCTGCCTGAGCAAAAACATAATGGAATGAAATTTCCTCGATAGAAAAAAATCACAAAGCTACCTCTAATAATAATGAATTTTCGGTTTTATTCGTTCATGGTGTATCTAATTAAGACAAAAATTCGATAAATAATATCACTAACATATGACCTAGGGCTGCTACTAACGATTTTTTTAAATATTCTATACTTTACGAGTTATTTAGATAAGAAGCGCTTCGTTCATTTTTGTGCCGCGAAACACGCTATCTCCATCTCATCTCCACGCGAAGATTAGACATAAGTTTGTTTCATCTGACATTGCGATATTTTTCTGGCTTGGTACGCACTCTTAAGAGGAAATGCTGGTGGCGTTTGTTCCATACAAACGTAATCCTCAGTTTCCTCTCTGGATAATGACACTAGAGCAATGATTATATTACCATGCAATCTATAGGTAATACTGTATGTCTCTCGGTTGTGTTTTCCTCCATAAGTTAATTATTATAAGAATTAGGAGCCTTCTAAAATCACAAAAACTTACCATTTTTAACGCCTTTATCAGACGTCCAGAGAACAAATTTGACGAATATAATAAAACAAAGGAAAACCGACAGACATAGCCAAAGCCCTTCTTATTATGATTCTTGTTTTTATTTTTTTTAAATCGATTCTGTTTTGGAGGAGGAAACCAGGGATTACGAAATAGCGATTTCGTCTAATTTAAATAGGTTTAATCGGTCCAAGCTGTAGTTGTCTCTATCGCCCTCGGGCGGGATAGCTCGGGCACAGCGCGACAGCAATAGATATGTTAAAAACCTAATTGTCAAATTTCTTGCAGCCATCCATTCCTCTTAAGAATTACAATTAGAGGTAAATAATACAATTCTACCAGCCTCTAGTGAGGTAGGTTATCCAAATGACCGCATTAGAACCTATAAAAACTGTTTTACAAAAAACTTAAACCGACTTCAAAGTACACTAAAAAGTAATCAAATCCTGACCTGATGACAATGGGACCAAACGGGAAGTGTACCCTTCCAAAAAAAAAGGATTTATATAAATGACGGAGTTATGAGGTTACAAATATAAGAAAGAAAACAACCGAATTGAGAACCTCCCCCTTTTTTTGAAGTTGGTTAAAAACGGGTCCACTAGATCCCAGACTAATATTAAAACCATTATCTGAAGTCTCTCGAGCAACAACATCGTACACACAGACATAAATCTAAATAGATAACGCAAGTCCCTCCATCCGTATGAAAACCAAGCGTGCCACTTTATTTCTACCTACCATGATGTCACAGGAGCGCTTTAGTTAGGCTGGCATTACAGCTTTACCGTGAAAAAGAGCGATTCTATTTAGCAGCTATATATAACACATCCCTCACTCACTACACATCTCTGGTGGACATGCAGCCTTACGCCAATTCCCCATTCGCGCAAAACAGCGTCAAAATTGCTCATTGCTCTCCCTTTTGTGGCACGCGATGTACATACACTCGCGTCATCTATTTAGATTTATATCTGTGATCGTACAGTATTACCCAACTAATAAGGCGCGTCGTGAATCTTCGTTCGCACAGAAAAGACAGTAATGGCCTCGAAGATTAACGAAAGAATGCTTAAAACTTACAATCAACTTTAGATCACTACTATCAGGTTCATAATACAGTGCAGCTGTTAGTTCCGTCTCAATCGCAAGTCACGCCCCTCCGCACGGCGCGCACTAACATGGCGGCAGCTGCCGACCAATAGCATTTCCCGCGTTTTGAAAATGTATCTTCTGCGCAGGTACATCGGTAAGCCATACCAGTTGGGTACTTCTGTACACATCTATGAAGGAGCTCTACATATCACACGGCAATACTTCAAACAAGCAAGCATCTCACACACACAGAGACCGGTCAATGCGGGTGATGACGGTTTGCGAAGATAAATTCACGGGGAGGTATGAGTGTACCTTCTTTACGTAGTTATAGTAACTATTCTTTACCCGGGTCATCTTGCCCTGTCATCACCGGACGTTACCCATGTGACATCTTCATTCAACATGTTAATTGTAAGTAAAGATACATCGCAACACTAGTGATGATGAAACAAGTGATTGACCTGCGACAACATGCGTGCGCCGGCGCACGTAAACAACTACTTGATAATATATCTGACCATGACCATACCTACCTACTTGGAATGATCTGGAATGATCGATTTTCAGGATGTTTTTAGATTATGCCGGGCAAAAGATCCCTCTATATGATTTTGATGCAATCTATGGTTTAGTATGAACAGATTATGTTCGACCCTTCATCGTAAGTGATGACGAGGCCGAAGGTGGTAAGCATATAATCTAGATGGGAACTAGCCAGTTGTCAAGGTTGGTTACAATTCGACCTATCACGCCGCAGGTCGTGGGTACGATACCCTCCTATGACATGCATTTGTGTTCATAAACTGAACAGGACTACATGTCCTGAGTCCGGGAGTAATTATGTATATTAAGTATGTATTTACAAACAAAAATTAGTATATGTATTATATCAGTTATCTGGTTTCCATAGTACAAGCTCTGCTTAGTTTGGAATCAGATGACCGTGTGTGAGGAATGTCCCAGGATATAGGTTGTTCTATCCACTCCCAAGGTGGAAATCTAGTCCGTCCTCAAGCACCTAAAGTTTCCGTCTAGGTTTTTTGTGCTTATCACTTTTGGCCACATCAGGATATTCTACAATGCGATATCCGAAATTTCCAATAATCTCTACTTAAGGACTGTTTGGTGACCGCCTAGTGGTATTTCAAATCGAGCGTTTCCGTGCTTCGGAAGGCACGTAAAGCCGTTGGTCCCGGTTATCACTTAATTGTGATAGTCGTTAAGCTAGTTGGATGCCTAGGCGGCTTGAAAAATTCCAACAGTAGGTTGACCATTAGCCTACCTCCACCGATCCGCAGTAGGCACGCGTGGTGGAGCATTGCCCATTCCCTTTCACCCTCATTTGTGAAAGGAGGCCTGTGCTCAGCAGTGGGACATTATAGGCTTATGATGATGATGATGAAGGACTGTTTAAAAAAAAGCAGACAAAATTAATCATCTTCTTAATACTACTAAAATTACATAAAAAAAGAATTGATAAAAGTTACTGAAATGTAATAGAGCTGATGTTTTTTTTTATACGACGATAAAAATAAATAAATAAACATTCAAAATACGCACAAAATTATGAATGAATAAAGTAAATTTGACTGACATTGGGGTTTATCAGGGTTGACATGCTTCTGCAGAAGTCTGTCAAATCTGCCAGCCAGAAGTGGCCTTCTGGCCACTTCTGGCTGGCAGATTTGACCAGCATTCTGTGTTTAAACCATACCCCAATTTTATTAAAATAAGACGAACACTTGGTCTACAGTAAACAGTTTAATTATTGTTGGAAATGTGCCAAATGCATTAACACGCCACTCCTGCGCAGTGTCATTGAACCTTCATTACCTAATACTCGTATAATACAATAATAAATTATTATTGGCTCTCAAAACAATTTATAGAACAATTTAGAGCAGTTGCGTCATCTTTTTCTTGTTAAGACGGGAGTTAGGCTGCGATTATTCCATACAAATGTACACCCCTGTTTTCTTCCTGAATAATGCCTCTAGAGTCATCATTTTTTTTCATATAATCTAGTTCTGCTTGGGACACGTCCCTGTTACTCCCTTTTTTTCAGGAACTAATTATTAAAGAAATTTACAATAAATGCCCTATTTTTCCGCCGTGATTAAAAGGACTACCAGACAAATTCGAAAAGATTTTAAGATAAAAGAAAGTAATAGAGACCTAGATAACCCCTTAATTCAAATAAATTTTAATGTAAAAAATAATTGAATCGGCTCAGTTTTCGAGGAGGAAAATGGGGAAAACGAAACGTCGATTTCGACAATTTTCGTTGTGAATAAATCGGTCTGAGCTGCAGATGTCCCTATCGCACATAACGCATAGCATAGCGGCATAGTGCGACGGCAATAGTTTCTTCAAATACCTATTTTTTCGAATTCCTCGCAGCCAGGAACCCCTCTTAAGTTTAGCTTTTCATCGGAGATTTGCAAGGATGCATATTGGTAATATGATCGGTTAATTTCCACAGCTTAGCTTAAGTGACGACAGGCGGGGAGGTCACAGGTCGTTAGTTCGATTCCCACTGAGGAAAATATTTGTCTTCCTTTTTTTTATTTGATTAATTAAATGAAATAGCAATCACGGTTTCTTCATGTTTTCCTTCAGTGTAAGTTCAAGCTCATTGCAGGATTCGAATCTACAGCCTTCGCTACGGCATCTGACGTCGCAACATCTATACATACTTTTCGATGAGTGAGTTATTTAGGCAACATGTGTTAAAAATAAGAATACGTGAAAAACTAACCTGTATGTGAATTCACTATTACCTACTATAATAATAATATAAATAAATGCTCGATCGTATTAGTATAATATATTTTTTACTATATTTAGTCTGGAAAGTGTTCTAAATTCGACCTTAATTTATTAAATTATTAAGTTTGAAAATAAAATAATTTTTGATTTTACGCTTCTTCATAAACTATGCCAAATATCACACTCCTGTGCGCACAATATACACAAAATGAGTAAAAATGTTTCTCTTCACGCACCTATTTATAAGATTTATCATATTGCTTTAACTATTCAGGTCTAGAACACAGTCGTACAGTATTACCCAACTGATAAGGCGCGTCGTGAATTTTCGTTCGCACAGAAAAGAAAGTATGGTCCCGAAGATTAACGACAGAATGCTTAAAAGTACTATAAGGTTCATAATACGCTGCAGCTGTTAGTTTCGTCTCACTCGCAAGTGACGCCCCTCCGCACGGCGCGCGCTAACATGGCGGCAGCTGCCGACCAATAGCGGTTTTCCGCGCTTTGAAAATGTACAAAAAGTATCTTTTGCGCAGGTACATCGGTAAGCCATATCAGTTGAATACTACTGTACACGCAAGTGAACAACTATATGAAAAAACTATTTCAGTGAAAAATACGTAATTCAGTTGTCCAGAATATTCTGTACGAGAGGTAGGTAAGTTAATGCATCCATAATTAAAATCACCAGTAAAACGACGATCACAAATAATCTACATACTTACATTTAAATAAACCTGCTACTTTTCAATTGCATAGATTGCGAAATTCGAATCACTGCTGAAGTCAATGACCTACCGCAAGGATGCAAAATATAGCCCTACAAACCACTACAATCAAGTTTCAACTCAGTATCTAAACCCTGAAGGTTCATTTTCAAATGCAAGTTTATTATCATTAAATGTGGCGTGGTTATGGCGAATTAAAAAGCATTAAGCGATAATTTTCCTTTGTGCAGCAAACGGCAATGTTTTAATAATAAACGCAATGTTTGTTTAAATTATATTATGGTGAAAAGTGAAGTTATGGCGTGTTAATGAACACGGTAATCGGTTTGTGGTGATGTTAAGTTAGGTATTTATCGATTAAATTATAATTGAGCTGAAAATTATAGGCATCTTTGTATACACTGAAAATTTATTTAAAAAATTTCTATCTAGTACCGTAGCTCTTCGATTGATTCATTTGAACATCTGGTTAACATTAAAAAAAACTGAGCTATACTAGTAGGTTATGGTACGAGAGCTACCAACGTTTTCGAGAAAGAACTTTAGCAAGGCTGATTTTTTTATATTTCCTTGCTCATAGAAGCCTGATTGAGATGCACCAACTCTGACAGCCGGAAGTGGTTGCGTTTCCTTCTGCGCATCCTGTTTGTACTGGTGAAAATTTCGGAGTTTACAACATTTTAACATTTTTTAAAAATTTTTCATCACTTTCTCCGTCCTCTTAGCAAATATTTTTTTTATGGATGAGCGTTATGTGATTACTACTACGTGCGAGATGCTATTTTAGTTGTGAAAAAAAAAAACATTTTCAAAACGCAGAAATCTTAATAATATCAAGATTTCTGCGTTCTAGCATAAAGTTCTATGTTAAAGTTATGCTAGAACGTAAAATTATTTTGACAGGTGGAAATCTGGTTGCATAAGAGTATACAGACCAATTGTGTTTATTCTCGCGAGGGACGCGCATCCTATAATAACAATTCTTTTCGTTGTTATCATTTAACCGCGATCCAAAGATTAAGATCGGCTTAAGAATATATTGTGATACTCGAATATCTGTTTAGATTACCTGGCTAAAAATAGACAACAAACTGCTTTGTCAGAGAAAGTCATGACAATTAACGAATGCCTACAAGCACGTCTATAAGAATTGGCTTATATAATATATCAGTTTATATTAAGATTTATTAAATATTCAGATTCTTCATTATCAAGCTCGTCAAAGCCCAAATCAGAGAGATTAAATAATAATAAATAAATAAATATAAATATCCTGGGACATTTCTCATACACGGTCAATAATATAAAGAATATTCTGAATGAGCTATTTATTCGGTAACAATTGAAATAAAGACACATAAACAACTTGGTAATAAAAATCAAAATATTTTAGTTATATTATAAAATAAAATAAAATGCATTTATTTTCAGACAACAGGGTCCATAGATTGTTAGTAAATACACAAAAAATAGTTAAGTTAGTTCAAATTTTAAACATTAAAACAACAGAAAAAGAACGACAGGCAGTTTATGAAGCATAACGCATGACGTGCAGCTTCATAAACCTGCCTAAAGTAGGCCCATCTGCCCTCACAGCAAACACGTCCAGAATGATGTTGGTGCTCCCTCTCACCCTGTTAAAAATAGAGGCCACTTGTTTGCGCATTATGGCGAAAAAATCGACCTTATGCGCATCTGCAAACATGCCTGAAGCACTACAGTAAGGAGGAAGCCTCAACAGAAGAGTGCTGTATGCTTTTTGGGTATAATAAGCCAATAGGCTGCTGGAATAAAAAAATTGGCAATATGCCTTAAAGAGTGGGATCTTTACATTGACTGAGCTACCAGCAAACCTACGAGCCAGCATATTTGCCCGCACTGCCAACGCTCTGCGCTCCCTTTCTATATCACAATCATCTTTGAGGTCTTCAGTCACAATAAAACTTTTTGCCATAGTGTATTGTTGTAGTGTATGTGTAGTGCCATTTAGGGTTACTGGAGGGATATATTACGGACATTTATTTCTACCCCTAAACACCAACAGTTCACTCTTGCTTGAGTTATATTTTAAACCATGATCCTCAGCATAAGCTTCAAATATGAATAATGGTTTCCTAATACTACCAATCGTATACAATACTCCAAGGCTTTCGATAGAGTCTGGCACGATAGCCTGTTAAGTAAGCTTCCTTCGTACGGAATATCTGCTGGTTTGTGTGCCTGGATTTCAGATTTCCTGAGCGAAAGGTCCATACGAGTTGTCATAGACGGGTGTTCGTCGGATCTATTGGCAATTAATGCCGGGGTACCTCAGGGATCAGTTCTCTCCGCGACATTATTCTTGCTGCATATCAACGATCTGCTAAAACCCGGTATCTTTGGGTACGCAAACGACAGCACTGTCATGGAGAGCTATTTTTCAGGCACACAGGCCACCAGGGAAGAAATTTTGACGCTTAGAGAGGCCATGGTTGAGCGTATTAACTTGAACCTGCAAGCAGTCTCCGATTGGGGCAAAGCTAATCAGGTCAAGTTTAATCCCTCCAAGACACAGGCGTGTCTATTCACCGCTAAAAGGAGTCCTTTCAACCTCACTCCTTCTTTTCAAGATATATCCGTACCGATTTCCGACCAACTTGAACTCCTAGGCATAACCTTAACTACCAAAATAAATTTTGGTAGTTCTATTGAGTCAAAGGCTAAAACCGCTGCAAAAAAGTTAGGCATCCTCTGTAAGGTGAAGCGGTACTTTACACCGGATCGGCTATTGCAACTGTACAAAGCACAAGTCCGTTCGTGCATCGAGTACTGCTGTCACCTCTGGGATGGATCTGCCAAATACCAGCTGGAGGCCCTTGACTCAATAGACCGTCGTGCTAGGAGACTAGTCGGTGATGTTTCGCTAACTGAGGCGAAATTAACGAGCCTTGAACATCGGCGTAAGGTTTCATGTTTGTCGGTCTTCTATAGGATATATTTTGGAGAGTGTGCTACAGTATTGTTCAATCTAATTCCTCCATCCCCATTTCTCCATCGAAACACAAGACGCCGGGAGAATTTCCACCCATACGTTGTCGACATCCCGCGTACCCGGACACAACGCTTTGCTTCATCGTTTCTTATACGAACAGCAAAGGAGTGGAACTCTCTTCCGGGGTCTGTGTTTCCCGACACCTATAACCTAGATGTATTCAAGGCCAGAGTGAATAGGCTTTTTCTGGGTAAGCTACATCCTCGGCCTCGTCATAACTCCTCATGGGGTCAGTCGAAGGTCAAACGCAAGCCCATTTTACATAAAAAAAAAAAAAAAAAAAAAAAAACGTAGGAACCAGCAGCACCATGTCATCGGCATAGCTTATGTTATTTACACAATTACCAGATGGTAAATCACTGATCAGAGTGCTCATTTTGGCTGTCATATATCTATATGTATTGATCTACATAAATATTGAATAACCTTGGCGATGCCAGACCTCCACATTCCAGTTTGTATGGATCAGACATTGCATTAGACCATTTAACATAATTTATCTGTTTGTTATACCTCCCTTCCTAAGCTTATCCCACAGGATATTATATGATACTAGATCAAAAGCTTTAGAAAGGTCCAGGAAACATGCATTCACGAGAGTTTTCCTATCTGTGTAGTATTTAACCGTATGTTCTAAGGTAAAATATAGCACTCTCAGTAGACAGCCCCTGACGAAAACCATATTGAGCATCATGTAGCTTCATGTATCTCCTGACTGAGGTTATGAATTATTATTAAAATTATAATGAGACTGTCTAGAAAAATGTTGACTACCCCTGAGGCGTCACTTGGTTGTCAATATGACAATGAAATTTCTTTGTTTAAATTGTTTAGACACCAGAAATGAACTAATGCTAACTTGGAATTTTGCGTTTTTTTCTGCCAAATTGTTTATCTTAAGGATATTTTTTTTATCATATTAAAAAAGAAATAATTAAAGCAGTTCCAAGAAATGGCATAGCACTAAGTAAATTCACTTTTTGCGCTCGCCCGCTATATTACGCTAATTGGGTTAAAAGCCTTGCAAATACTTGCAATTATAATCTTAAGGCCCCAATGCCACGGAGAGATATATCAGCATAAGAAAACATTTTAATGTAGAAAACCCTCGTGAATGCATGTTTCCTGGATCTTTCTAAAGCTTTTGATCTAGCATCATTTAATATCCTGTGGGATAAGCTTAGGAAGGGAGGTGTCCCTGTGGAATTAGTTACTACACTATCCGTCTGTTATAACAAACAGATAAATTATGTTAAATGGTCTAATGCAATGTCTGATCCATACAAACTGGAATGTGGAGGTCTGACATCGCCAAGGTTATTCAATATTTATGTAGATCAACTGATCAGTGATTTACCATCTGGTAATTGTGTAAATAACATAAGCTATGCCGATGACATGGTGCTTAACCATGACATGCCATGGTTTATTGTGACTGAAGACCTCAAAGATGATTGCATCGACCATAATAAGGTCAAGGTATCAAAGAGGGTAAATTCATTATATTATTATTCATTATAATAGTGGATGGATGTCCGAAAAGAAGTCCGAATGAGATAGATGAATTGTGTGAAAGATGAAATTAGTAAGAAAGATAAAATTAGTAAGCGACGCAAGAAACTCCTCATGGGCCCGACATGTTTATTGTTGTAATTTAACAATTAAATTATCACTTTAATTACACCTACAGTATTAATAAATTAAAAGTTTTAGTAACGGGTGAAATAGCAACTGTACTTAGAGGTGTGCACAGGGGGCTAAAAAGGAAGCTAAAGCAATATTGCTACGGAATCCATTTTTCCGATTTTCTTTTTGGTAAAATAGTTACTCATTATGATCAATTCCATTCAATTCAATTAATCAATCATTCTAATGATCCAAATAAGTCGGACCAACTATTCAACTTCCCGATACATAATTTATATTAAAAAAATGATTAAATCCTTAACTTCTTAACTAATATTATAAATGCGAAAGTGAATTTGTTTGTTTGTTACGCCTAGAAGGAGTTAGGCTACTTTTTATCCCGGGAACACGGGTGAATACGCGGGGGACAACTAGTACAAAATATTTTCGAGATTTCTCAGTTTAAGTGTATTTCGAATCGTCGATAGATTCAACTGTAACGTTCATAAGTGCCTTATCAGGGCCTAACCTGTATACATTACTTTTTTATATTGATTTTGAAAATAAAGTTATCTTATTTTATCCTTCAAATAGCTCCGGTTTAAAATTTACTTTTTCAAGTTAGCATTTTGTTCATTGCTGCTATCGATTGGGTCTCTAATTCCATTTCCGGTACTTGCTTTTCGTGTGCTGAATTGATTTTAAATTAGTCTTTGTACCCTTATGCAACCAGATTTCCGTCTGGCAAGGTTTGTTTTAGGTTCATTGATAGCATAACTATATAATGTTAAAATTTCAGCTTTTAGAAAATGGTTTAGAAGAAAATATGTCATTCACAAGATTCAAAACTAAAATAGCATCTGGCACGTAGGTAGCAACCACATAACGCTCTGTCGATTTAAGTTTAGGTTGCTAAAAGGCTGTAGAAAATGGTGAAGAAAAAATTATTCGTGCTAAAATGGTTTAATGGGTTAAAAATCCGAATTTTTCATTAGTACAAATAGGATGCGCAAAAGCAAACGCAACCACTTCCAGCTGCCAGACTTGGCGCATCTCTATCAGGTTTTAATGAGCAAGAAAATATCAAAAATCCAGCCTTGCTAAAGTTCTTTTTTTCGCGACGTTGCTAGCTCTTATATACTATACTGGGTGGAGATTTCGAAATGGCATATTTTCGAATACTATGTTGGATTAGTCATGTTGAACAACTTTTACTATGGGACCAATAGTGAATTCTCAATTATTTTTTTAACTTTTCTTACAAAATGTCAACCTTGCTCTATCATAACATAATGTATGGAAAGTAAAAAGAAAATTGAGAATTCAGTTTTTAATGTTGACCAGCGGGGCTATTTTAAAACGCTCGGACTCGATATCGGAAACAGATTCAAAAACTACCGAGGCGATATTCCGCAATTGCTTTTTTAATTTTAGAATTCGAATATTTTTGATGTTTCTTTATGGAAATGTCAATTCGATTCATCGAAAATTTTTCGGAAATTAAAATAGCAATTGCTGAAATTCGCATCGGAATTTTTTGAATCCGTTTCCGATATCGATTCCGACGTTTTAAAATAGCCATGCAGATGTTCATATGAATTAATCGAGTTTCTGGGAGCCGCTGGATGCAAGTGGCCAAAGACATGTCGTGAAAATAAAAAATAAAAACAAATCTTTTAACCCGCTGAAGAGCTACGGTACTACAGATAGACTTTCACGTCAAACTTATAACACCTCTTTTCGCAACGGGGGTTCATGAAAAGGGCTAAAATATGGATTGTGTGAAAGATGCCTAAAAGTGAGAAAGGAGTGAATATAACGGATAGAAGAGACGAATGGAAGAAGCGTCAACAACAAATTATTGGGAACAGGTCAGGCAGATGATGATGAAGAGAAGATACCAAATGAAAGAGAGAGACATAGATACTTACTCTACATAGTCTTACAAATTATAAAGTGTATAAAGAAACATGTTTTCCATTAGCTCGTGAGTTAATATTATGTACGTTAATTATCGGAGCCCATGTTTGCTGAATAGGTATTATTGTTCAGACTAGTCTAGAACCCGCCGACCTCAATGTGTGTCATGGCCTTCCACTAACTAGCAAATAAACAGCGTTTGTTAGATATGTTTTGGGATTTATTTAATATATATTTATGATAGCAATCTTTGTTTATTGTTACCATAGTAGATAAATTAAATAAAAAAGTAATTTAAAAAAATTAAATCGACTTTAACTACACTAAAAAGTATGAAATAACTCTAATCTGACACTGAGTTGAAGTCGATTTTTTTTTTTAAATTACTTTTTTATTTAATTTATTTATAATTTTAGTTTTTCTTAAATGCACTAGAATTTGACCAAGGTTTTGAGATGTTTTTCCTTTGACACCACACCCGTAGCTCGTATCAATATGCCAGGCCTTCACACATATTTGTCCATATCTTGAAAACGACTGAACAGATTTCGATGAAACTTGCACTGTTCCCTAAGTTGAACCAATAAAAAAAGAATGGTTACAATCTGATTAATATCTTCGGAGATATGCGTGGACAAACATACATACATACACCTATGAAATTTTGTCATCATCATATGTGAATATTTTGGAGTTCCAATAATATTACATACATACGTGTCGAATTGATAATCCCTTTTTTTTAATTTGATTTAAATAAGTGATCCAATCTTAAAAAAAAACATATCAAAAGAGGACGTTCGGTGTTCGTTGCGTATTTTCACGAAAACTCACATCCATTTCACAAGCGAAATTTACACCGTAATGCTAATGTCATAAAGATGGTAATAGCTAGACGTGGGTCTCATGGAACCATGGAACCACCACTGGCTTTCCGAAGGAATAAAACATCGTTGGGAGATTTTTATGCTATGAAAGTAAATTTCAATAACTTCATGTCTCAGGAGTGATCATGAGAACATGTTGGTGATGATAATAAAAAGGGGTATGGTATTATGAGAGTACATACTGTGATAGGGATTTCTAAAATAGCGTTGAACAAAGAGTAACTTTAGATAAGCAGCGATAACTTGAAGACGGCATTGTTTTTATCAAGGATAAGCCTGTGTTAGCCCATAATCTCACTCAGGTAAGTGATAAAATCAAAATAAACCGCCTTCAATGTTTGTTTTCAGAAAAAAGAGTCGACGCTGTTTTAAAGTCAGCAAAAAAAATTGTGGTACCATACACTTCGGTAGAATATGATATTTTCTATGGAGCACGTTGTGCGTCTGACCCAAAAATATCCATTAGTCTCTAGATCATGACGATGGACAATAAAATGAAATTTATTTGTATTATTATCATTTGGTTTTCAGGTCAGTTGTGTTGAAATACAAAACATTTACATTTTGTTCACAAATATAAACATGCAAGCAAAGTAAACATAGTACAATTAGCATGGAAACTAATAAACAAAACGCAACGGTAAGTAGTTAAAGCGTGGGTCTATGACCTGCCCCAAAGCTATCGCGCGCACGCACGTATACGTCAGATAACGTAATGATTTATGCTGAATGCGCCGGCGCAGCTTGTTGATATACGTAGGCTGGGAGCTGGACTACTTGCCAAATGGTTTATCATTTTATTAATGAAGGAATAATCTTTAAAACTGCAAATAATTCATGTTGAATCTGAGCTGATGACGCAGATCAACTGAAAATCATAGAATCACAGTTATATATCACCTGCAATATATCATAATGGATACTATCCTGTATCAGGCCCCCTATTCTCGCGTCTTCGACTCGACAATGTGAAATCTTTTTATCGAATAATCTACACCAACGCTCATCCCTCTCTATGGTACCCGTCTTCCCACTCTCCAATATTGGCTTTAGGCTGAACAGTCGGTCGATTGTGGTCAGCTGGCTGTGGTTGGCTGGCCGTCCTCTCCCATCCCAGAGCGTGTCACTCCTATATCCACGCACTCCTTGGTTTATCCGTAGTTACTCTGATACAACTATTCAGGTACCAGTCATTATAAACTAAGCTAGTTACATGGTGGCTGATGCTTGAATGTCGTTGTACTGGCTGAGAGTAGTGTTAATCATCATCATCATCATCATCATCAATCTCTTGCCTGTTTGATGCTAATAACACATGGGGTCATATATGGCTGCTGATGTTAAATTACGAGTGCTTACTACTGCAAAAAATGCAGTATTTTTTTTATCTGGAATTTAATTTTAAAATAATGTGCTTCTTTTATTCACACATATACTAGTAATATTACATAACGCAGTCCGCATTCAAACAGGCTCCTGGACTATAAACATAATTTCCATAATGTTGCAACTTCACATAGGTAAATAATAATTGCTGCATAACGAATAAGTTTCATTGCAGTTTCATTGCATTGAATAGGAATAATAGCTCAACTCGTCGGGAGTGGCACTCGAGGTCGTCTCTATCATTAAAACGCAATTTTAAAAATTTTGCTAAATTTACTAACAAGTTTTAAATTATAGCTGATAAAGGAGTGAAAGGTTTGAATGCTGAGATGATGAATAAAAGGAATGAGCCCAAATTATTGGGAATATAACAGGCAGATGATTATAGCTATAGGAGTCCTTTAGAACAGAAAGTGATGGTGGAGAATTTTGAAATCCAACTTGGTCAATGCCACTATAGCAGAATATAGGTGATAAATTAATGCATAATATTGTGATAGATTATTGTTTAGGGTAAGATGAGCCTAACAAAAAGGGGATTAAAAAAATGATTATTTACTATGTGGAAATTGACACTAGCTCTGATGTAAAAATTATGCTTAAACCTCTAAGTTTCGTTTGAAGACTTAAATGTGATTTAAGTGTGCTCACTAAATTCCTTTTAGAATAGAATAGAAAAATGAGAAAAAACCGGTCATGTGCGGATTTGCACACGGAGGGTTCCGTAAAATATTAATATGAGTTAGCATTGAAAAAAAAAAAAAAACGTTTCTTGTATGGGTATCCCCTTTAATTTTAAATTTTATTAAATTTTTATTATTTGTTGTTATAGCGGCAATAGAAATACATATTATCTGAAAATTTCAGCTGGCTACCTATTACCGTTCATGAGATATAGCCCACTGATAGAGAGACGGACGGACGGACGTACAGCGGAGTCTTAGTAATAGGGTCCCAAAAAAGACTACCTAAAATGAAACGATATATACGTCGACGAAATTTGCCATACCTATTGACGCATTAATCTTCCGTTTGATTCAGCAACAGCATATAAAAAATAAAATACCCTATAATAACATGAAGTCTAGCAAGTGAGCAAAGTGAGTAAGCACGGAAGACCAACAAAGCACAAGTTAGTCACTTATTAGTGCAGTTTGCGCAGCTGTGTTGCGCCGCGCCTGCGCCCGCGCTGCCCTCTGCTTCGAAAGGTCGCCGCTGTTCAAATATAACTCAATAGAAATTGATTAAAGTAACGGCATGCGCTGGTTGCTGCTACCATATCTTTAAGTTTTAATGGACACATACAAATATTGCACTGGATGAGGATCTCATAACTATTGGAGCTCTTTAAGCAACAGCTATGCTATTCTGTAAAAGGTAAATCATCTCGCAACTCACTCGCGACTCACACTCACTTCGATTGTCACCTCGGTTGTTATTGTTTTGGTATTCTCAAGATAATATCAAGGCCAAGTGAAGTGAAAATACTCACCTGTCGTAGTTCTTCTCACTTCCGTCATCACTCGGTGGCGCTAGTGTTGAACTCTCTCATTAAATGAATATGAAACCATAATCTCATCGCGGATTCAGAAGTGATATTGCAAATGAACTTTACAGAATAGCACTGCAGATTTTCCATTGGAGGGCTTTTAGTCCTTTTAGTACACGACTGCTCATTAAAGGAGTGTCTTCAGGAATCATGTATGTATGTGAGTTTCTTTATTCCAACATAACTTTTAAATTGCTGAACTGATTTAGATTTATGGGGTATCGCTAGAATCGTAACTTATCGATCTATTTAACAATGAAAAAAAAAAATTATAACAATATGGTTATCAAATTCAAGGCCTTGATGAGTACCTTCCAAAACTATAATATAGGTAGTTTAAAAAACTTTTTACTAGATGTATAAAATAAAAAAGTAGTTTTAATAACTTTTTTATTTAAAGTAAGGAGTATGAATTTACAGGATTGATTGGAAGATGCTGAGGTCGATGCTAAAAATATTAAGAGATTGTGAATTGATAGGTATAAGATATTTATGTATTTATTGGCTTGAATCAGTAAATTGTACCTTCATAAACGCCCTAATAGGGCCTCAATTGAAAAAATGGCTTAAACTTTGGATCGTAGAAATTTACAAGTACCTATTCTAGTAAATCCAAATCTGTCACTAAATGAAAACAGCAGGGGTATTTTAAAACGCTCGGATTCGATATCGGAAACGGATTCAAAAACTACCGAGGCGATATACCGCAATTGCTTTTTTAATTTCCGAATTCGAATATTTTTTATGTTTCGTTACGGAAATATCAATTCGATTCATCTAAAAGTTTTCGGAAATTAAAATAGCAATTGCTGAAATTCGCCTCGGAAATTTCTTAATCCGTTTCCGATATCGAATCCGACGTTTTAAAATAGCCCTACAGGTCAAATAATGTAAAATGAGAAGAGGAAGTAATAAACAGTACAGTCTTATTTGATTCAGATGAAACTTTGTCACCCCAGTTTTACATAAAAATACAGTTTGTGCAAACATTTGCTTTGCGGCAGAAGTATGTAAAAAATTCTTAATGAATAATATATGAAGCGATACAGGAAAACTTGTAGACCGGTTAGTCATACACCTATTGTTATGTTTATATTAGCTTGACAATAAAATAAATGAGAATTATACAAAGGTATATTTTAAAATTAGGTTTTTAATTTGTATGCAAGCTGCTGGCCTATATGATGGAAATTCTAAGATTGTTCTTTTGTTTTTATGTGATTATGCATCACATAAAAACAAAAGAACAATCTTAGAATTTCCATCATATAGGCCAGCAGTTTGTTTAGACGTTTTTTTATAGATGTAAGACCAGCTCTCCTGGGTCTAATTCTTTAGAGCAAAGAGCATAGGCTGGAGTTGTTGATGCACCTGGAATGCCCATCACGCTTCACGTGGAACTGTTTACGGCCCACCTGGTGGAAAGCGATAGCCGGATGCTCACGCATTACCGACTCAGCTGAGATTGAATTCAGAAAAAAAACCTATGTCTACCATCGCAGAGTTAATAAGAAATGTTTTCATAGATATTATAAAAAGATTAATACAGGTCAGTGATGATGCAAAATGAAATATAAATAATGTAATGATCACAAACTTAATTACAATGACTGATGACAATGTAGTAGAAAGTGCTCGAGTTCATACAAATACCTTTGTTCTAATTTAACTGAAACTGACAATGTAACGAGTGATTCATAGAATGCTAAGTCGTGTGAAGTGACAGTTCAGTGTTGACTTGACTTCAAGTCTATACAAGTAATTAATGATTATGGTGGAGTGGATAATTATGCAGGTAATGATTAATCATTGATTTTAGTTACATTAGTAGGAGCTAATAATAGTCATACAGCAAATTAAAATTAGCTTTATCATTAATATAATTTTGTAGAACAAAGTACGTAACGTGCGGGTCAAATTACTAAACAACATTAGCATAACTTTAAATAAATCTGCAAAACCAGTGGTTTGGTGTTAGCTATGAGGACTAACGAGATAACATCTACATTATAAATTAAATATAAATAGAGACATAATGATTTCAATCTAAGCTTGTTTTGAAAAGAGCAATTGCTGAGTTTATTACCGGCTCTTCTCAGCAAATGCAACCTTCCGGTATTAGAGAATTAGAGTCAGACTATTCATAAGTACCTGCGAAGGTCTATTTGAAATAAATGATTTTGATTTTCAATCAGAGGAGAATTTTATAAGGTCTTGGTAAATGCTTTTTATTCGATTTAGGATCAAGGACTCCTGAAATAAAAAGGGATGTTTAGTAAAAAAATGTCCTAAAAATGCATGTAACAAGACGTTCTTATCCTGTGATCACTTTATTTTGAGTTTTGAACAAAATATTTCGATTATTGCCACTTTATGTATAATTCATACATCACAGAAGAAAAGCGTATAATGATTACCAAAAACGCATGGCAATCTTTACAAAATGAGACACCAATCTTCGATGAAGCCAGAAACAATACATCAAAAACCTTGAGTATTTTATGTTTAGCGCACATAATTGGATGTTCCTCCCACACGCAGCATGGATTTAGCTTCAGTGTAATTACAGCAGTATCTTAATAGTTAATCTAATTTGCATGACCTCGAGTTTAGGCTGTTTTTAAATTCAACATTGCGGCTAATCTTTATGCGTTTTGACGTACGTCGTTAAGATAACAGAATATTGGTTGGGTTTTTAAGGGTACCGTGGGTAGAAAGAACCAAAATGAATATCGTAGACTTATGAGAAGAGCTGTCCATGGTTTGTCAAAAAGATCTGGATCATCGAAGGGAGTACAGCATGGGGTTCTTTAAAAAGGGTGTGGTGAGATTTTTGCTGGGTCAGCAACACGCAAGATACCCTGGTGTTGCAAGCGTCAATAGACTACGGTGACCGCTGATCATCAGGTGGTATAAAAAAGCTCAAATTATGTTTAAATCAAGAAAATTTGATTTTTATTTCTATAACGAGTAACGTAACGACTAATTAGGGGTGGTCATATTTGCAGCTCGGGCCGCTTGAACGGGACGAGACTGAGTGAAACATCGTGACGCGTATCCTTGCCAGCGAGGACGGTAGCGTAGTGAACGGTCACGGTTCGATTGTGTGTGTATTTTTACGAGGTTCATCAGCTGCGATCTGAGCTAAAGTGATGGGGTCATCGGGCTCGCTGAGGGCGTGCCTTGGCCGGCGGACTGAGGATATACGGGATGGCGTGTAGGTAGCCGCTTTTACGATTAGGGGATTGCTGTGGTTGACAGCAGTGTTAAAGAAACTGGATTAGAATTTTATTCTACTGGTGTTATGAAAATACACTGAGATGTCTCTGATTTTTCTTATTCTCAAGTTTATTTATACATAATTACAATTGACTAACTTTACGGTTGTATGAAACCCATCTGAATTGACTCTCTAACTCACTCTTACCATACTCTTATCTCTTCATACGTCTATGGCGCGATATTCTGAGGGAACGCTGTGCGATTGTATTTAATGTGTTTTAAAATACGGTTCTATATGGGAGACTTCCTGTCATCCGAATCTTAAGCTGATACTACCCGAAGAATGTTTCGAAGGCTAGCCTAAGTCTCAGCTGCCGTTAATGAGCTACTTTTTGGAACTGATGGGTCTACATCGTGAGGATCGTGAGGTAAATCTGGTGATGTATTTCTTATAATATACTTGATAGATTGGATGAACAATTATGTTCCTGCGGTGAGTGAGAGCGCTTACAATACGGACCCTATGCTTGATTGCTATGCTGTAATAAAAAAATATTTAAAAATAAAGTATCCATGACCTTGGTACACTAAAATCGAACAGAGTATTGACTCCCGCGTAGTGGACTATGGCCAAACCTCTCTGTGCGGTTGTAACTAAGTGGAGAAATACCGGACTGCCGACCTTGTCTGTCAATAAACAGTGAATAAGTAATTTTAGCATTATGTGAAGTCTGATTGGCTGATGCAAATAAATGAAGAGATTATCAGTGACATTTTACAAGAGACGCTTCATTTACCAACATGGGACACATCTTGAGAGATTACACCATATTTTGATCTAGTCATCTAGACTACTTAGCATATTTTATTTATCAAACACTTCACTGAGGATTGAGGATCAAGAATGCTTAATCCACACAATTTCACTAAACGTCGTCACACGTATCATCTAAAGCATGTTATTTTTATGATCCTGCCCTAATATAACAATAGTAACGATAGCGTTCAAGCAACAACAAGACAATTGAAATCTATTTCTTATTCACTGTTAATCAGTTTGACCCATTTACGCGTATCGCTTCGTGCCATTACGTATCGTCAAGGGAATTGTGATAGCGATGAGCATTTTTATATTGGAGATGCTATGACGTAAACACAATTTATCAAAATTGACTTTTTAATACTTGATTCGGTCGTGGTCAAAGGTCTTACTGGATAAGGCTGGAAATAGAGACAGAGTTGTCAAAGATTCGGGTTGAAATACTCAACAATATTTAGAGCTTTTAGTATGGGACTATTATGTATTTTCCATAGAAAAGTATCATAAATTGAATGTTATACTTAAACAAAAGTACAGAGAACAGAATACATATATATACTATACAATTATAATTATCCATAAAAAATAAAGGAAATAAAATATAGAGGAGATATGAGAGATCGCAAATTTACTAAAAATGCTCAAAAATTGCAAAAGTTAATTTATTAATTTATTTGACCAAAAAGACAAAGTTTTGTTTTGTGTCATGAATTATTTATATTATTGTAATTCGTGCATTAATTAAATACCGCTTGACCTACTTAATTTATACTCAGTTAATCGTATTACTAATAGTACCTATTTTTTATTCCTGCCATGATTTTACCTCATTTAAGCCACGTGGATACAAAATTAGACTATACCTACGGCTTAAAATATCTCATATTAAACACGTGCGTTTATCGCTTACGTGACTTTTACGCGATTTTAATGTGACTTGGTAATTGTAGTAACCCAGTTTCTTGGCAGAATGTGTTTTGGGTAGGATTTAGTGCTATCAGCGTACGTAATGGGAACACATGTGGCTCAAACCGGTTACAACCGGCCGAATCAACCTACTTTATTATCTTCCTTTTTGCAAATCGTTTACGATATCAACCTGTATCATGCCAAATATTTTTATACTCTATTCAAATTGTATTTAAGTATAATATTGTTTGATACTTTGTTTTGGACATAAGATGGTTCAGAATTGAAAATTAATTTATTCAAATAATATTATATTTAGTTATAGTGATAAATTAAATGCAAAATGGAGGTCGTGCCTAGTCTGACGTCGTTATCTCGAGTGTATGTCTGTTTATTGTTGTATATTAATATTTAGTATAATTAAAATTATGTACATAACGCTCCTTGTACCTGACCCGATAAGAGCAAGGAGTCAAAACTTGGAGCTGTTTTAAACCACAGCATTCTGGAGAACGATTTAAACTACTGCCACAGCTACTGAATTCTAATTTCAATCGAAATATCATCATCATCATCATCATCAGCCTATAATGTCCCACTGCTGAGCACAGGCCTGTTTTTACAAATTAGGGTGAAAGGGAATGGGCAATACTCCACCACGCGTGCCCACTGTGGATCGGTGGAGGCAGGCTAGTGGGCAACCTACTGTTCGAAATTTTTCAAGCCGCCTATGAGGCATCCAACTAGCTTAACGACTATCACAATTAAGTGATAACCGGGACCAACAGCTTTACGTGCCTTCCGAAGCACGGAAACGCTCGATTTGAAATACCACTAGGCGGTCACCAATCGAGATTATATGGATTGTAAAATCCACTTTCCTATAACTCTAGGTAACTCTCCTGGAGATGTCTATAAAGGACCATATGATACAGACAAGTGAAAAGATACTAAGATTAGGTATTCCATTAATAATTTTTAATTTTTGAGAGAGGTAGAGCAAGCTCTGGGGAAGTACCTCCACCTACAGAATACCACAGCCAAATAACTTTATGTTGTGTAAAGTTGTGTTCCTGCGCGTGAGTAAGGTCGCCAGAGCTCATAGGGGAGGGGGGAAAGGTCGGTAACACGTGAGCGATGCTTCGTGTGTTGCAAGCGTCCATATGGCTACGGTAACCGCTTACCATCAGGCGGGCCGTATGCTTGCTTAACGACTTAGTCGTATAAAAAAAAACATAGTACGTTTTTAAAAATCGCCTAACTCTACCACATAATTTTTTTCTAATAAAATTTGATACTCATAATTTGTAACCTATTTATAAAATCTTTGTCATTTTCCTATTTAACGTCAGATAAAAATTATTACTCATAAAATCTGACATTAAAAGTATTTATATAAAGAAATGATAACGAACATGACACAATATTGTCTAGTTATATTTCTTTATTTTAAAAGCCATTCAAAATAGATCTAGGCCAACACAAATCATTTTGTTACTTTATCACTAGTTAAAGACCTACGAATCAATATATAGTAACACAAGTGTTGATCACCATGAGGTGATGAGTTACCCAACTACAATGATATTTTAATAGAGATATGCTACCCTCGTACTAAGCGGCGTTCAGTTATTGTTGAATTAGGTGAATGCTATATATGGAACGTATGGTACAGAAAGAGATAGCTATATGTAGCCGCTAAGCAAAATTATGTCATTTGTCTGCAACAATTAGCGTGCGTAATGCGATATCTACCTCTTTTTATTATAATATCATTGCCCAACTACCCAATTTAAGCTAATATTAATAATCTAGACCTGAGACTAGAAATAATTTGCCCGAAACATAATGTACCCGAGTGATTGCAAATAGTGTATAGATCCTGAGAGGTTTTATTTATTCCTCTAAGGTGGAAAAGACGTATTCGCCTGCTAAGCAGTTGCAGTTACCTATCGACGCTTGCAATACTAGGAGTATAATAATAATTAAGGTTTATTTCCAATAATATCTATAAGTATTACATTCAAAAATTAAAACAAAGCACACAGTCGTCTTGAGACCTCAGTTGCTGAGCTAGGCTTGACGCCTGTATTACAGCAAACCGCACCCATTACAGATTGTTGATCATATAGGTCGGAAAAAAAAGGAAATCATATATACAGGTCGTTGTTTTGGTCAGCGACGAGCGACTCAGGGTCGATAATACAAATGATACTGGTGCTAAAAAAATATAAAAAAAATACTTTATATTTTTTTAATAATAAAAATTAAAATTTTGAAAAGCATGTAATAAGCTAAAGTGTAGACATAATATTCAACGGGAATACGAGGGAGTAAAGGGGTGGGGCGATGGCGGCTTGCGCCTAGCTCTAGTCTGTGCACGTGCCTATAGTAACCATACTTTGCGGTAATTTTATTTCAAATTGAATATGGTATTTCTCAACATATTTACAGTATTTAATGGAATGAAGTCCATTTTTGGGGAATATATATTTTGTACTACCGCTCCTGGGTCGCTTGTCGCCGACCAAAAAAACACCCTGTTATAAAGCTAAATCATTACATAGTAAATTAAAATTTAAACAGTAAAAGAAAAAAAAATATCTGTGTGTGGGATGTGAGTGTCGTGTGTGCATGTGAGAGGGTGGGTGTGTTAGAGTTTGGAAAATGTATGGAAAGTATGAGTCGCGTGTGACCGAGGTGTTTAACTGGTGATGGGTGTAGAGGAGACTGTGCCAGCAGCTGAAGAGTTCTACATCACTGGACCCCACTTTGCAGAACAATGCATTGCCATGAAGCTCTGGTAACCTTACTCACCGCAGAAACATACAACTCATTAAATTGGGTGTGTAGTTATCATCATCAGCCCATAATATCCCACTTCTGAGCATGTCTCCTTTCACAAATGAGGGTGAAAGGGAATGGGCAGATACTCCAGCACGCGTGCCCACGGCGGATCGGTGGAGGTATGCTATTGGTCAATCTACTGTTGGAGCTTTCAAGCCGCCTAGTAGGCCTCCAACGGGTTTATGTTTCTGAAGTCCGGGAAACGCTCGACTTGAAATACCACTAGGTGGTCACCCATCTGGATACCATCCACACTAGTGATTGCTTAACTTTGCCGATTAATCCGGTCCGAGCTACATCACTTGCGCTTCGATTGGGCGTGGATATGAACAAGTTGGCTAATTAAAATTCCTAGCAAATATCTTGTAACTATCAAATACCTACTCCTGAATACAATGGTGACGTCATTCAGCATTGAGATGCGAAAAACAGAGAAAAAATTCAAATTCCTGTAACAGATGACCTAAAAAACAGTGTTCTTGTATTCGAATGCCAAATTCTTTGAGAATATTTCGGGAGATTGGCAATTGAATTATAAATTATTTACGAATGGATTGCTAAAGTATATTCAAGGATTTATCAATGTAGGTATAAAACCTACTGACATACTCGTACTTCTTTTTAGGGTTCCGTACTAGAACTACTAGACTCCGCTGTCCATCCGTCCGTTTGTTTGTCAGTGAGCTGTATCTCATGAACGGTAATAGGTAGATAGCTGAAATTTTCAGAGAATATGTATTTCTATTGCCGCTATAACAACAAATAAAAATTAAATATAATTAAAAATGAAAGGGGCGCAAATACAACAAACGTCTTTTTTTTGGTGTTTTGTTTTCATAGCTCAATGAGTTAGTTAATATTGTACAGAACCCTCCGTTTGCTAGTCCGAATCGCACTTTGCCAGTTTTTTTTATACATACTTATACCCAGACTCAAGACAAGCAGACATGTTTTTGGTCAAGAATTGTCCTGGGAATCGAACCTATGACCTGCGGAGTGATGGTAGGTATCTTCCCAACTAGCCCAAAGGTCAAGACATCTAAGTTCTATCTATGATATCCTGTGACAATCTTCACGCACGGTTATCTGATCCCAAACAAAGCAGAGCTTGTACTATGGAAACCAGATAACTGACTGATTGACTGAATCTCTTAAATCATCATAATAGTACTTCTCGTAAGCCCATACCAAAGTGTTGTTATGCAACCAGTTACATTATTATTTGTAGACACGCTCTCAAGTTTCTATTTGCCGAGTGTGGAGCAAAGAAAATAAATTCATAAAGACACCGCTTTATCTCGCAGACGTGACTTAGAACAGATAGTGGTGTCGGGACACCATGAGTAACGATGGACAATTTAGTTTTTTTTACTCATTGTTAAAACTCCGGATCTACTTATATGCATTTTTCCAAGCTTTTATTTAACTTGCAATGTATGTTAGTTCAGGTGGAATCTTGCAAGTCGAATTTCACCCACTTCCAGTGGTCGGATTGGCTTGATATTTGGTATACATTAGTATATTGGATGAAATGCAAGTACCGTCAACAAAAAGTACAGTCATTCAAAAAAGCCTCTGTCAAAATATTTTTTTTAACCAAGAACTTTTTATGCCATGAAGTCAGTAAACAAGCGTACAGCCCGTCTTATGGTAAGTGTTCTCCGTAGCCATGTGTACGCTTGCAACACAAGAGGCATCTTTCACGCGTTACCAACTCTTTTCCCGCTTGCCAAATCAGCTCTGGCGACCTATACTTACGAGCAGGAACATAACATAATGATTTATGTAGCATTCTTTTATGTTTGATTATTGAAGGCTACTAAGAAAGGATTTAGCGAAATTAATGAAGCGCTCGTAGTGTAGCATGATTAGCCGTTCTTAATCGATCGGCAAAGTTAAGCTACAACCGTCGTGGTCGGTACCTGGATGGGTGACCGCCTAGTGGTATTTCAAATCGAGCGTTTAAGCTAGTTGGATGCCTCCTAGGCGGCTTGAAAAATTCCAACAGTAGGTTGACTACTAGCCTACCTCTACCGATCCGCAGTGGGCACGCGTGGTGGAGAATTGCCCATTCCCTTTCACCCTCATTTGTGAAAGGAGACTCGTGCTCAGCAGTGGGACATTATAGGCTGATGATGAAGATCTTAAATTTGTGTGTAGTTGTAAATATGTATGCTCTTATGATGTTGCCGGATGGCATGTTTTAAAATTCATAATTTTTTACTTTAATAGTTAGACTTTTTTGCGAGAATGCAAATTGCTTTTCCTTGCAAAATTTGTTTTTATTTTCTCAATTTGAATGTGAGTAGGAAACTCTTTTCATTATAAATAAAACACTTATAAAACTACGTATTCTATAGATAAGAAACTCTCAAACATAGAAAAAAAATATGGTCACCTCAACATTCCCATATCTATCTTCGGTGTGTTTACAACGCTTTGAGTCTGTCCGTTTGTTTTGTTAAAACTTTCTACGGAACCAGCCCGTTTTGTCATCTGATATAATTACTTATGACCATACGCGCTCTGTTGTGTATTCCCGCCTTTTTTCAAGTAACTAATACTACTAATAATAAACGCGAAAGTGTTTGTTGGTTTGTTCACGCAATGGAGCAACGGATCAAAGTCAAAGCCGTTATAACAACACATAATTAAAAAATTAAAAAAATTGTTTATAGGCCTGTGTTTGACCGCAATCTCACCATGGTAAGTGATGATGCGGCCGAAGGTGGTAAGCACACAAAGCCTAGAAGGAACTGGCTCTCAAGTGCAGCTATCGGAACACACCGAAAGGTGCTTGGCGACAGATTTTCAACTTGAGGGTGGTAGCCAGCGGGTACTACAAAGTACCCTACCACCGTGCTATGGTTTCCTCACGATGTATTCCTTTTCCTCTAGTACTAGAGACTGTTATATCTACTACTCTATCTAAAATGTTGCTTTGATTCCAAAACAAGCTCTATATTTTCCCCCGATTTCATCAAATAACTAAGACAACCTTATTTCAGGAAATCATTAGATTTATTCGTAAATAACCTATCTTATTCGAATTTTTCACAAAAACTCAATCCAGTAATTGCAAATTTATGAAAATCATAACCTTCACTGAAAAATACAGTCGGTCCACTTAATCGCGCAATCGATGTCACCGGGTGTCAAACCTGTGACCCTATTGTATGGTAAACTATACACTGAGTCACAGCGGACCGGTGCGCGGTGCGCGGTGCGCGGTGCCAGCATGTTGTTCAGACTACATGACGCCTTGAAATTAAATCAGGCTATTTTAGGCTGTAGGTAGATACAGTTTAGAGTAGTGTTTTTCAGTAAAGGCTTATATTTTTAACCGACTTCAAAAAAAGGAGGAGGTTCTCAATTCGATTGTATTTTTTTTTATGTTTGTTACCTCATAACTCCATCCTTTATTAACCGATTTGGAAAATTCTTTTTTTATTTGAAAGGGTTTACTTCCCGTTTGGTCCCATTGTCATCAGATCAGGATTTGATTACTTCTTAGTGTACTTCGAAGTCGGTTTAAGTTTTTTGTAAAACAGTCCAATTATTTTGCATGAAAATGTATGTAAGAAAAGTCATGCGATTATTTTCACTATCTGAAGCACTAAAAATGCTTATTTTTTTCTAAATGTCGACGAAATTACTTTTTTGGAAGGTTTTTTTGTTTAAGTTCCGTAACATTAGTTACCGTGATAAAACAATCTTTCTATACTCAAATAAAAAACCCGCCAAGTGCGAGTCGAACACGCGCACCGTGGATTCCGTACAAACTGGTAGTACATAAGTTTTCCCCTTTTTTGCCGATTGTTTTTTTTGCGATGTAACTACAATTATTTTTTCGGATTTCTTTATTTACTTGTGCTACATATGACCTTGCTTCTTGCCAAATTTCATGATTCTAGGTGAACGGTAAGTACCCTATGGGTTTTGATTTCCTTGCGTGCGTCAAAATTGGCGGCATATACGGCCGTATCTTTCGATTGCATTGACTGATGGCCGATTCCTATAATGCTTTGCATAGCAGATCCTCCCATAAGGAAGTAGCTATCACAAGTAAAATTACTTACGAAATGATGTATATACCCAGTTTGGCTATAAAAAACCTACCATTGGTAGCAAAAGGATTCGTTTTTGTTTATAGAATCCGGGCATTAGAAGTTCGATTTTTTTACTTCTCCGAGGGATTGCAGACATTTGATATTAATTTGAGCTTGATACCTCCACGCGTTCTTGAGAAAAAGGGTCTTGAGAGACGGACAGACGGACGAAAGTGATCCTATCCCTTCCGTTTTTTTTTTCTTGTGAGGTACGGAACTCTAAAAAAGGAAAAAATGTAATTAAAAGTTAAATAAAACCTATTGCGAAGGAAAAATTTTCACAATACAGTAAATTATAAAGAAAAACAATACATATAATTAAAAACCGATATTATACATGGGTTGTAATTGAAAAACCAACCTTGACTAAATATAAATAAAATGCAAATCACACAATACTCATCCTTATCACCCTATTTTGAATATTCGTTGCCACTACGCGGAAGTACCTGTATATTAAAAATATCTACTAATAAATCAACTTGTTTTTCGTACGGACAGACCGTTCACCTTACGTTTACGTTGTCCCATTACATGCAAAACTTGGCAAACACTGCGTTTTTATAAAAACATTATCAAAAAAATGTTTTCTTTTTCGTTTTGCGTACGTATAACGCTAATTATAATCAGTATCTTTATATCATTTTGAAAACAAGTTGCACGTCATTTGATTGACTACACAAATGCATATAAGTATCAGTTAGTTGCCAAAGATTTTCTCACTGAGATTACTCTTTTAGGATAAACAAAGGAAAGCAAAAAGAGTTCGCAGCCGACAGCAGGCCGCAGCAGTAGACGACACTGTCGCTTCAAAATTCAAAATCATTTATTCAAATAGACCAAAGTCAAAGTCAAAGTCAAAGTCAAAGTCAAAGCCATTTATTCAATTTAGGCCCTAGTAGGGCACTTATGAAGGTCAAAGCTACTGAAGTTACCACCAGTTCGTAAGTCGGCCTTCAACTGAGAAGAACAGGCAAGAAACTCAGCAAGGTTACATTTTTAAAATATTTTTTTGAACAATCTGACTATTGGCTATTTTTTTCCAAAAACCTTCTCCGGCACTTATGAAAAGACTGACTCTAATACTCTAATACCGGTTCAGAAGGTTGCATTTGCTGAGAAGAGCCGGCAATAAACTCAGCAATTACTATTTTCAATACAATCTTAGATTCATTACATAATATTTACATTCTAATCGCACTGACAACAATTGCGTGCCCCGGCGCGGCGGCAAAATTAAAAAGTAGACTGAATCTATATTTTAAAAGTAAATAAATAAATGGCAAACTTAAGCAGACCAGCCCCCACAAGCAGCACCTGTTCAGCTTCGACACTGTTGCCGCGACACTACTGGTTTCTATGTATTACTATGAAATACCTTCCGTACTAGCTACGGAAGTAATACATTACATAGCCCGCTGCTTCTGCCTGCGGTCGGTTGCGAATCGGTACCTTTACTGTCATAAAAATTATGCCTTGTAAAATTTTCATTCACTAACTTTAATATTATAAATGCGAAAGTGAGTTTGTTTGTTTGTTACGCCTTCACGCCTCGACTACTCAAGGGATAATCATGAAATTTGGCACACAGATAGCCTATGGTATGGAGAAGGAACTTTTTATCCCGCAAACGCGAGTGAAACCGTGGGGGACAGCTAGTAATACTTACTTATATTATAAACGCGAAAGTTTGTGTGTATGTATTTTTGTTACTCTTTCACGCAAAACTACTGAACGGATTTAGATGAAATTTACACACATAGAATATGTTCTGGATTAATTCATAGGATACTTTTTATCCCGAGAAAACATATGGTCCCTCGGGAATGCGGGTGAATCCGCAGGGGATAGTTAGTTAAAAAAACAAAACCACCCGACTCGCGCGAGTCAACTAGCACGTTCATTTCAATATTACCTTGATACTCTGACACCACACCGATGGAAACAGCTCACGAAATGAACAACAAACTCTATTTTTATAGAAATAAGTGTTTTTTTGCAGCTAAAATAGAGTTGGCTCGGATATTATCGAATAAGTGCAATTGAAAACATGTTTACGTTACATTTGTGGGAGTTGCGTAACAGCTGTTGTTTTTTTTTAAATGTATCCTTGAGATATGTTATCTATGCTCGTGTATGATCCAAATGGCTCCAACGCATTTGAACGGCTAACGCTGTTTGGTACCATCGTCAAATTTATTTTAATTTAATAGCTGAATTATAATATTTTTTTAAAGTAAATCTATTTTTGCCATTGATAAGGTTTTGTTTGACGTTATTTAATGCTGTGGTACTGTTAATATGGTCGAAAATCGTAGATCCATCTCTATGTCGAAAATCTTAAAAACACAACGATTCAAAAGTAACTCCTTTCTTCAAAGTGGTACAGTCCATTTTACTATAGAAAAAATAAATTGTTTCCTTACAAATATACCTATCTCTCACTTTTTATTTTCTATATAAAAACATCACGTCCACGATTTTTTTTTTTTTTTTTAACTTTGTATAGGCCTGTGTTTGACCGCAATCACACAATGGTAAGTGATGATGTGGCCGAACGTGGTGCACACACAAAGCCTAGAAGGAACTGGCTCTCAAGTGCAGCTGTCGGAACACACCGATAGGTGCTCGGCGACCGATTTTCATCTTGAGGGTGGTAGCTAACCAGGTGGCTACTACAAAGTACCCTAACACCGTGCTATGGTTTCCTCACGATGATTTCCGTCACCGAAAGCTCAAGCTCATTATAGGATTTGAACCGGGACGTTCGTCTCGGCATCCGCCGTCACTACCACTGAGCTTTTGATTGATTCGGCTGATTTTTATTGTCTCTGATAGATTAGAAGCCTGAATTATAAAGCCATTTTGTCTCATAGCTGGTAACACTGGCAACACAATGAATGAATGAATGAATGAAATATTCTTTATTGTATACACTGACATAGTAAAAATAACAAAAGTATTTCAAATTAGGGAAGTTATACAATGTAGGCGGCCTTATCGCTTAAGCGATCTCTTCCAGGCAACCTTTGGGTACAGGAAAAAAAAATCTAAAGGTGGCAGGTTGACGTCTACCTACAAATAATACAATATATACGAAATAAACTAATACTATATATACACAAATACTATAATAATTCGAGATATATTAAAGTTATATACTAATACTTACATATATAAAATAAATAAAAGTAAATATGTAAATAAACTAAATACTACTATTACATAATAACAGTAACTAAAGGAAAATAAGAAGGAATTAAAGAGAGTGATAGTAGGAGAATAACTGAGACTTGAAAATGTTGATAAGCTTGCAACATATAATATAATCTGTTTAATTGTGCTGAATTAAAATTGTTATCTATAATAATGTCAAAGATTACTTCCTGAGACAAAACATACGTTACATAAATATGATATCATCCAGAAGTGTGGTCTAGAATGTTCTTTTATTTTAGCTTTTTTTTTTTTGTTTTAGGATACTGATAGTAAGCAACCACGAATCTGACTTAAAATACTATTGGCAATAAGGTAAATCTACATATATATAAATCAATTGCTGTTCGTTAGTCTCGCTCGAGAACGGCTGAACGGATTTATCTTAAAATAAATAAAATAAATTATCTTGGTCTTGAAATGTTCGTGGAGGTCTAGGGAAGGTTTAAAAGGAAAATTCGAATAATTGCCGGGAAAACCCTAAACACAGCCGTTTTCTTTTTCCCATATAAACGTTTTCTATCTAAATATATAAAAATCAATGCCACTTTTCGTTGTAATTTTATAACTTAAGAACGGACTCACCTATCCAAACCAAATGTTTAGGCTCTGTTCGGACTATTTAGTAGATGGTTTATGTAAAGTTTGCACAAAATCGGTCGAGCGGTTATTAATTTATCACATTTTTTGTAACAAATGAATTCAATAAATGGCGGATCATTTTGTTCAGTAGAATTAACTCCCTGGATGGTTTAGATAGAGTAGGGTAGGGTAGGGTATGGTAGGGTAGGGTAGGGTACGCGAACGAAGTCGCGCTGGGCAGCTACTAATAAACATTAAAACATATTTAACTTATTACTTTCAGATTTTCATTTTAATTACCGAACTAACAATCAAGCTGACAGACAAGAAAGGTTAATAGGAGGTTCCCGTGGTATAAGGCTAAATTCACACTACATTATGGTACGGCAATGGCAATAGAAAATGCATGAAAATCGTGCCGCAGAGCGCCGCCCGCGCCGCCTAGTCGTCGTCGCCTAGCTAGCGATAAAACGAGATCATATGTACTTATGTTAGTATTTTTTGCATGTATAATAGATCTATGCCGTTTCTTTATGCACAAAGATCTTTAACACTAACCAGCTTAATTAAAATGGCATTTAATAAAGGTAGCAAAAAAGGTATCTACCGTAGCCTATGGACGTTTGCAACACCAGGGGTATCACTCCCGTATTGCCGACCCTGGAGAAATCTCTTCACACCTATCTTGAATAAAAAGGCCTACATCTGTATTTAATAGGTACAAAAAACATCACTGAATTCGACCTTAAAATTTATAGGTCACTAAAAAAAAAAAAAAAAAAAATCCTGGGACATTCCTCACACACGGTCATCTGATCCCAAACTAAGCAGAGCTTGTACTATGGAAACCAGACAACTGATATAATACATATACTACTTTTTGTTTGTAAATACATACTTAATATATATAATTACACCCAGACTCAGGACATACAGACATGTTCATGCACACAAATGCATGTCCTGTGTGGGAATCGAACCCACGACCTGCGGCGCGTAAGGTGAACCTTAACCAACTGCGCCAACTGGCCCGTCAAATATAGACACCAAACGGAATGTCGATCGACACTGAATATAATTTTCAATTATACCTTTACGCTTTTCATAACGAATATACTGCATTATGTCAAAAAGATTTACATAATGAATCGTGCGCATCACGCCACGTGTCGCATAATAAATGTGTGTGCGTGTGTGCGTGTGTGTGTGTGCTCAACGCTCACTAAATTTCATTGAGCGCTATTGATGTCAAGGTCTCATGTGAATGAACCCTGTGTATATGTGTGCGGCCGTGCGCCTGTGTGCATGTACTGTTCCTTACATAAGTATTATGTGTTTTTGTTATTTATCTCGTAATGTTCCGGTGTTATGTAAAAGTAGTTTTTACCGGTGCTGTTGAGTTACTAGGTGGATGTATTCTCTAATAGATTTATTGTTAGGTAGGAATCACAATTAAAAAATAAACTTAGTTCGTTTCCTTTGTGTATATTTTTTATATATTACATTTATCAGCGTAGGTATCTTCTAAAAAAATGGTAATTATTTATTATAAAAGTAATAATTCAAGTTTTTTGTTGAGTATGCAGATTTGTAGTGGTATAAAAAGCTATAAATACTGTGAAAAAAATATTTGAATCGGATTAAAAGTGACGAAGTTACAGCGATTTTAGTGCAAGAATCATAAACGCTCTCGAGGATGTAGCGTCCCTCTGTGACGTCATATAGGTACTTCACCGCACGACTCTGGCTTTTTATACCACTACAAATCTTTACATACATAGTCTTCTTGTTCCACTATACGGATTAAAATGAAATTTGGCATGCAGATAGCCTATGGTATTGAGAAGGACATACTTTTTATCCCGGGAACGCGGGTGAAACCGCGGGGGACAGCTTGTTTATAATATTAGTAGAATCAGCTGTTCACGACGGCTTCATGATGACGGTGATGATGATGATGAATCTGGAAAAAAGTACCCTTTGTCCTTCTCCACTAATTGACCTATCTCCCTGCCAAATTTCATTAAAATCCGTCCAGTGGTTAAGCCGTCGTAACAAATAGACTGATAGCCAGAGTCGCGCGGTGGACGAAGTATGACGTTTTCGTTAATATCTAAGCAGGAGCGAGCGTTTTAATTACCCATTTTTAAAACATTAATAACTTCGTCATTTTTTGATGAATTTAAATCATTTAAAAAATAAAATACGTACATATTATTATGTAATTAACTTTTTGGTTAGTACCATAAAGTTAATATTTTGTTATGCGAATGATCGTTATTGTTCCATTTTTGATATCTATTGTTAAAAAAAACAATATAAAGCGTAATCTATATCTATGAACTGTCAGACATGATTTATGATATTTGTTAAGACGTTTTTGGACTTAATTCCTAACTTTCCTTTTACAACTACGTACAGCTACGAAAGCTACGAATTGCTACGAAACAAAAATTTTAAGGTATTCAACCATTATTAGGTTTAATAGCTATTCCAAGGTAATATTCGTTATTTTTTTAATGAGGAGTTTTCACTTTCCATAGAGTTTTATAGAGTTGGTTGAAAATACCTGTCAAACTGTTGATAACTCTATGGAAAGAAAACTCCTCATTAAAATGAGTCACCGAATTAGTCTTTGTTCGACATGTTATTTTTTTAACTTAAAATCGAGATACACGTGAAAAACAATCATTTATATTACAATATTGAAACAACTGCAACTAAGTAATACTCATTCATCACCTATTCATAACAGCTACCGACGTTCGAATTTTAAAAATTCATGAAAATTTTATTTATTTAAAATATTGACATCACTGTCCTCTCATACCAAGAATCTTATATATTAAATAAGATTCTTTTCTCACACACGCCACACATTCATTGTTCTTTATTTGAAAAAATATTTTTTATTTCTTCTTAGTTTTAAGTTTGGCATCCAAATCCAAATTCGGACTTATTTTTGCTAGTGTCGAGCTATATTATAATTTCCAGTCACAATAAATCACTTTCACATATAGTCCTCAGTCAGTCACAGTCCATAAATGTCATGTTTTTACTACAATGGTGGTCCGTGAAGAGTTTAAGTACAATGTACTTAAACTCTTCACGGACTTTTTGAGACAACTTGAAAAGTCACGATACACATAATTCATTTCATTTCACTTCACTTCATTGGATAAAATACCACCGATAATATGCAATAAAACTCAAAATACACGAATTTATGAAAATAAAAATGAAAACGCAACGTCACTCTGCAAGTTCGTTCCGAGGTGGAGGAAAGCCGCGAACGGCTGTTGACTGAAATCGAGAGTACACATTCTAGTGTCTCCGATTGGGGTCGACTAAACCTAGTCCATTTCAACCCCACTAAGACACAAGCCTGCGCGTTCACCGCTAAGAAAACCCCATTTGCTGTAGCTCCACAATTCCAGAACACGTCCTTGAACATCAGTAAAAGCATTGGGATCCTTGGCGTCGACATTTCTAGCGATGTTTTGTTCCGTAGTCACTTAGAAGACAAGGTTAAGCTGGCATCCAAAAAGCTTGGAGTGCTCAACAAAGCGAAGCAGTACTTCACGTCGGGCCAAAGACTGCAACTTTATAAGTCGCAAGTCCGGCCTCATATGGAGTACTGCTGTCATCTGTGGGCGGGGGCACCTGGATACCAGCTTGGGCCTTTAGACTCGGTTCAGCGACGTGCTGCTAGAATTGTTAACGATCCTGAGCTCACAAGCGGTCTAGAGCCCCTCAGTCTGAGGAGAGACTTTGCCTCCTTATGTGTATTCTACCGCTTGTATAACGGACAGTGTTCTGAAGAATTGTTTAAGATGATGCCCACGGCTACATTCTACCATCGCAACTCTCGCCATCGACAGGGAGTCCATCCCCACATATTGGAACCAAAATTGTTTCGAACTGTGCGGTCTCAAAGGAGCTTCCTTCCGCGGACGCTCAGATTGTGGAATGAGCTCCCTGCCGTGGTTTTCCCAATGGAGTACAGCATGGGGTTCTTCAAAAAGGGTGTGAAGAGATTTCTGCAGGGTCGGCAACGCGCGAGTAACACCCCTGGTGATGCAAGCGTCCATAGGCTGCGGTAACCGCTTACCATCAGGCGGGCCGTATGCTTGTTTGCTACCTAAGTAGTATAAAAAAAAAAAAAACTTTATTTAAAATATTGACATCTCTCTCCACTCAAATACACGTTCTCAAACGTTCGAATTCTTTCTCTTTAAATTTGAAAACAAATATTCTTTATTTGAAATGTTAACATCTCTGTCCACGCACACAGGCATACGTGTGGTCTATGGGTATATAATAAACGCATGTGCTATGCATGTGTGCTGTGCAGCGATGTGCACTCCTGCCAAGATCTATTTGTACACGCACGCACCCCGCGGTTGCGATCACCTCATCGATTAAATCGTGCTCTATCAATTTTATTATACGGTGTGAAAATTTAATTATGATGTTATTGAACCATTAATTCTGAGTACAAATTGAAATGAGCTGAATTGGCTTGCAAATAAGGATCGTTATATAGAAACATAAATCATCATCAACAGCTCATCGAGTTGGCGAGTTTACTCATACCATTTTAGAAATATTTAGGTTCTAGTGTAAATATATGAATTTTATTATGCCCTAGTAGGGAACTTATGAAGGTCAAAGCTACTGAAGTTACCAAAATAGTAATCAACATTAATTTCCACAATTTGTTGTTTAACTGAAAAACCATGCGTAAATCAAATAAACAGAACAAAGGCGCATTGCTTATATTTATAACGTAGGCACAAAGAGTTTCAGAATTCAACCAAAAAAATGGGAGGGAAAAAAAAAATTTCTTTGACTTGCATAAAGACTCTCCATACAAGTCTAAGAAAAAAATATTTTTTTTCTTCGGATTTTTTTTCTAATATTATTTTTTGATGACTAATGACCTATACATTCATCCCTCAAGAGGAAGTTCACTAATTTATTAGGACCTTAGATATAAAAAAGGTTTTGTTAAAAAAATAATTTTTAATAAAAGCTTCTTTTGTTGACTGTACTTGCATTGTCATCCAATATACTAATGTACACCAAATATCAAGTCAATCCGGCCACTGGAAGTGGGTGAAATTAGACTTGCAAGATTCCACCCGAACAAACATAGTTACATACGAGATACCTACATTGCAAGTGAAATGAAAGCTTGGAAAATTGCTGACCGCGGTGCCACAGATTACTAAATAGTTACTACGCAGTGCGCGTAGAAAAGCCAAGTCTTTGTTCTATAACTATAAGTTTGTCTTATAAGGATGTTATAATTATGTAGAAGTATCTTTACCCTCATTTGATGTCATTATGATTTCGTACCAAAAGGTTAAAAGGAAACCTCGTTTACTTGGTAGGTACTTAGGTAGGTACATACCACATAGTGTATTATACATAATAGCTCTTTAGACAAACAACTGTTGTATGATGAAATAATTGAAGATTTTTCATCTTGTTAAAGGTCGAAAAATAAGTTATAATTAGCACATTTTTATAATAATAATTATTGATAATTCTGTTTACCTCTTCGGGGATAATAAGCTAGTGTGTGGTGATACGCCCTGGTGTTGGTGTTGCAAGTGTCCATAGGCTACGGTAACCGCTTACCATCAGGCGGGCAGTATGTATGTTTGCTACCTTAGTGGTATAAAAAAAATTGGAGATTTGTTGCCGTGGAGGTCGTGCACGTCGGTTCGATTCCCAACCAGGACAAACATTTGTGTGTATATAGTACATCATTTATCTGGTTTCCATAGTTACAAACCCTGTTTAGTTTAGAATCCGATGGTCATGTGTGAAGAAGGTCCTAGAATAGCAAACAGGATCAACAAAGAAAATGATGAATGCACTACCATCATCACGAAAAACATGGCAATTACATTTTCTAATACATATCTATATAAGGTCCTAATAAATTAGTGAACTTCCTCTTGAGGGATGAAAGTATAGGTCATTAGTAAAAAATAATATTAGAAAAATAATCCGAGGGAAAAATAAATAAATCTTCTTTGACTTTATGGAGAGTCTCTATGCAAGTCAAAGAAGATTTTTTCCCACGGATTATTTTTCTAATATTATTTTTTGATTACTAATGACCTAGACATTCATCCCTCAAGAGGAAGTTCACTAATTTATTAGGACCTTATATTTATATAAAAGAAATAAACTGACTGTCATATACAGCGCATAGCTGAAACTACAGGTTCCTTAAGGCATCTCCTAGTAAAGGGTTTTCAAAAACGACCCTAAGAGCGTATAATAGGGTAAACTAGTATTGTACAATTATATAATTATATCTTTGTCATCTTTTTGAAAGGTACCATATGTAATTACTGATTCATCCTACTAATAATTATAAATGCAAAAGTTTGTGAGTATGGATGTATGTTTGTTTGTTACTCTTTCACGCAAAAACTACTTAACGGATTTGGACGAAAGGCACACAAATAGAATATGTTCTGGATTAACACATAAGGTACTTTTTATCCTGGGAAAACATACGACCCCTCGGGCATGCGGGTGTTTTTAAAACAATACAAATGTTATATGTGTAGCTCGTGGACAGTAGCAGTAGCGCAACTACAATAGACCACTTGTCGTACAAATTGTCTCAATTGGCTCGCTTTAGCGCTACATCTAATTGTACAGATTATTTTTGGACCCGGAACCTGTTTGTTAGCGCGAATTGGATTACATACGCCTGCGCAATTAACGCTCTACTTTATGTTAGCTAGGAGTATATTTAGAAATACATAGTATATACGTCATGTATCTAATGAGCCCTTTAGAATAAATGCATGTCTGTTATGTATATCTCAAAATAGATACATAAAGAAATGCTAAAATCTACCTCACATAAATAAATGTATTTAAAAAAAAAAGAATTTTCTAAATTTTTGTTTTTATTCTTCTTTTGATGTAGGGGTACCTAAGAAATGGGCAAAAGTCTCTACATTGCAGCCCAAATTATATGAAACCTGCTAGCTCTACGGTATTGAAATTGAAATATATGATACTTAAGGATATAACAAACACATCGCCCGAGCCGAAAACACGATTTCAATTAAAAGCCTCGATAAAAAAAAATGTTAAACATACCTCTGAAAATCAAGAAATTCCCAAATATATCCAACGCCTGAAGGTATTTTGATACGATTTTTTTCATCAATATAGTACATATCATAAGCAAATAAACGCCCGATTTAGTTTTTTGAATTTGCGATTCAGTTTTTCATAATAATGATTTTAAAAAAAGTCGCTTACGTCAAATTAGTCTGAGCACCATGAACATCATACCGCACTGTATTATCCTGCAACTCGCGTATTTTGCTTCGCGCTCACTCGCATTCCGCGGCGATCCGCGTTGCTAAACGGACCTGTGTCATTTTTTTTCAGAATTTTCACATACATAAAACCCTCTCAAATTTGTAAAAAATCATATCTAATTATCTTTAGAAGGCACTGGAAAATGCATGCTAGTCAAATTAAGGCAATTGAGCCTATTATTTGCTTGTTATAAATAAAAATATATAAAATAAAATCTGTTATGATTGATGCTTTTGATAATTGTCACCGAGGCATGTCGTGGTACTGACAGAGACTAATTCTTATTTTCGTCTATGAAAGGTATGGTTAGGGTAGCCTAGGGGGCTAAGGCGCGAGGTATTTATGTACTCCACTAAAGGAGGTGATGATTCAAATCCCGGAAACTGTTTTTTTTTTTTTTTATCAAATCGTGCGAAATGAAAAATCAGCAATATATATTATTTTTAATGAGCAATTACCTATTTAGTTAGTTACCTGATTAAATAATACCTCATTCAATATTGTTTATTTTGAGATGAAAGAAAAGGTATGAAAGGTAGGTTGACTTATACTGGTAACAGTAGGTGCCCCGAAGTCGGGGCGGGCATGCCTGCCTCTACTGCGGTCATCGAGTCATCTGTAGTTATCGAGTCGAGCCGGTAAACTTTTATATTCATTGTATTATTGTGGTTCACTCGCGTAGTCGTCAAATGACAATGGCACAGTAAAATTAGAACAGTAAGGAAAATATTACACATCTTACGTTGACTAAGTTTCTAGTACTTACTGGACTGATTAGTTAGAATGTGAAGCCAGCGTATATTTACAATTACTAGTAGTGAGCTTGGCTATCATTGTGCCGATTGTCGTAACGGCCAATGGCCTGATGGCCGAAAGCCTCGAGGCTCTCGGCAGTATTCCTCGATACAGCTCGCATTGTGAGGAGGTTCCTGTTTCTGCAACCCTAACCACCGGTAGCTTAGATTTTTCAGCCAATCAGTGAGCCAGGCACAGTTTTATATCAATAAAAGTAATAAAATTGGAATAACTTTTTTTCCAAAACATTATATAATACTTCCTTAAGGTGGATGCTTAGCATGAGGCGGGAAATTTTATATTATATGGGTCAAAATAGCTTTTTGAGTTACATGCCTGCAATAAGGATCATTCACATAACAAAACGATAACTTTTTTATTACTACAGAGGATGCACATAACCTTTTTGAGCATAATGTTTTTTAAATTTTTAATATCCATCAATAAATGACGAAGTTATTAAAGTTTTAAAAACGGCTTAATTAATACGCTCGCTTTCGCTTGTACATTAACATTGAAAGAATGCTTAAAACTTACAATCAACCTTAGATCACTACTATAAGGTTCACCATACACTGCAGCTGTTAGTTCCGTCTCACTCGCAAGTCACGCCCCTCGGCACGGCGTGCGCTAACATGGCGGCAGCTGCCGACCAATAGCGTTGCCCGCGCTTTGAAAATGTATCTTCGGCGCATGTACATCGGTAAACCCTATTAATTGGGTACTACTGTACTTATAGATACCGATACGTTCAATTTAGGTGTCGGCTTAAACTAAGGGTCTGCTAGGATGCCTTATCTCTTCCTGATGGTAATGGATGCTTTGTCGTTGAAAGAGTAGAATGTTTAAATGGCTACAATTGCTGGAGAGAGCTTGAACATTAGCTGAACTAAAACTTAACATATGTTCTGCGATTTTGGCGGTATTTCTACTTTCGTTTATTTTACTTGATGGAGTTTCAGTACCAGTCTGCTACTACTTCTGGTACCTCGGTTCACAAATGCAGAACGATGTAGGTTGGATGAAATGGCGACAGGTCGCATAATAAACATTTGGTCCAAGAATATATAGTCCGTGATGACAGGTCTTAGTCTTAATATATGGTTCAGAATGTTGGACATTAGGTAAAGAAGATGGATGAAAGACATGCAGCTGAGATGATTATGTTGAGATGAATGTATGGAGTGACAAGAATGCATATGATAAATAATGAGTACATAAGAGGAAGCTTCAAAGTAGCAGTATGGACATGTTATGAGGAGGAATGAAAGCCACGTGAGTAATAGAGTTATGAATATGGAAGTGGTTGGATACACGGGAAGTGAAAGACCGAAAAAGAGATGGATAAATCGTGAGAAAGATAATGTAAATAAGGAGTGAATGCTGTTATGACGGAATTAGGCAGAATCGAAGAAGCGAACATATTGCATCGATCACAAATAGCTGGGAACAGGATATGTAGATGATGAACAATTAATTACTTATAGGTATTATTAAATTTTAGGAACATAATAGGAATTTCAAAGATTGCATAAACATAATAATTCACATAATCAATTAATAATAGTTAATAATTATACACATAATCAATAAAAATAGTCAAATAGCTGGAGTTTGGTGTCGCTACACACCAACATGCTCTTCACAAGCTGCCGTTTTGCTTTATTAATATTATTTAATCGCTACAAGTAGCTTCATGCTGCGACACTAAGCACCTATAGTGTGTTTTAATTGTTCTACGAAATTTACTGATCCATACTAAACGACTTTTTAAAATTAATCGAAAGAACCGAAAGACCCGAAAGAACCGGTTCTTTATATTTAAGAACCGGTTCTTATTGCAACCCTCAGAATCGGGAATTCCCGGTTCCGATGCCCTAAAACCACGTTTATAAGTTGTTTTCAGGGGTCATTACGAATTGTCTTGCACGTAGGTTTGAAGACTTCCAGCCTCCCGAAAAAGCTGGTTTCCGTAAAGGCTTTAGTACCATAGATCACATACATATAGTTCGCCAAATTATACAGAAGACTGAGGAGTATATTCAACCGTTATGCCTTGTGTATGATGACTGTGAAAAAGCCTTCAATTCAGTTGAGACATGGGCGGTATTACAGAGTCTACAGCGGTGCTAAATCGACTATCGCTATATCGAATTGTTGAAGGTGATTGTACAGCAAAGCCACTATGTCAATCCGAGAGTACGAGACCAATCCAGTTGCAGAAGGGTGAAAGACAGGGTGACGTAATTTCCCCGGAACTTTTACCACTGCAATGGAGGATGTGTTCAAGATCTTGAACTGGAAGGGTTATGGCATCAACATCAACGGTGAACACATCTCTCACCTTCGACTTGCCGACGAAATAGTCATCGCTGGAATAGGAATCGCTGGAAGCTTTGAACATCATGCTCAAAGATCTCAAGAGAGTTTCCTAACAGGTCAAGATGAAAATATACAAGACAAAAATTATGTCTAATATTCATATTCCGCCAATATCCGTGATTATTGGGAACACTTCTCTCAAAGTTGTAGACGAGTATGTTTACCTAGGACAAATTGTCCAACAAGGTGGGTTCAACTTCGACAAAGAGGTCAACGGAAGAATCCAACTCGGCTAGACAGCGTTCGGGAAGCTACGGCATATCTTCAAGTCCAGAATACCTCAGAATAATAATAATAATAAGTTTATTTATTTCTCTTTCACAAAGGTAAGGCAATTAATAACTAGTATGTAATTAAAGAAATACAGTTTCCAGTTAGCATCCCTTTGTGAGAGACTGGTGTCTGTACTAGGAAGACCTGTGTTACAGATTACCAGGCTCTCTCCCCTTGAACTAATACTGTATAGGTATTTAAACATTACATTAGTTATTAAGTGTTGTGATTAGTTTAATGTTAACAAAACTGTAAGTAAAAGAGAAGAAGGGTGATGACATAATATGGAAAAGTGTTCTGAATCAGAGTCTTAAGACGAAAGGATTTCAATCAATGCGTGTTACCAGTGATGACATACGGAACATAGACGTGGTCTTTCAATGCTGGCCGCATAAATAAGCTCAGAGTTACTCAGCAAGCTATGGAATGAGCTATGCTCGGAATTTCTCTACGAAACAGGACCCGAAACGAGGACATTCGTAGGGGAACAAAAATTATGTATATAGCTCGTAGAGTTAGAAGTTGATGTGGCAATGGGCAGGCCACATCGCTTGAAGAACCGATAACCGATGGGGATGGAAGTTTCTCGAGTGGCGACCACTAACTGGAAGGGGACACCATGCAGGACGACCATGGTGGGACCAGGTGGACCGGCGACCTAGTCAGAGTCACTGGGCGCTGCTGGATTCAAGCGGCCCAAAACCGCTCGAAGTGGAAGTTAATGGGAGAGACCTATGTTCAGCAGTGGATATCATTAGGCTGATTATGATTATATGACGATGAATAAAAATGGTAGGTAAAGAGGGCATTTTGAGTGTTGCATTCATTGTTTTACAACAACAAGTGAGGCCATCTGGCCACAATTGTTGTTGTAAAACGATGAACGAAACGCGTAAGCGCCGTGAAAATAACGGTGTTTGCGAGAAAAATACTCCTAAAAGCTTTCTAATAGCGCTACGTGTTTCTACTGTCTGCTTAGACGACTAATAATTGTTTCAGTGCTAAAGAAACCTTTAGTCGACTCTAAAGAAATGGGACATAAGCTTTGCTTATGATAACATCTCTATACGTGGTAATAATAGCTCAATGCTTTACAGCAAATAATTATCACTAATATTTTAAATGATATCACAGATTTAAAATTAGCAAGAAACAGTCGCGATACCGTGATCGGGTGGCGTGGGCGGTCGCGCAAATCGCTCCACTGACACCACATTATGACATTGTACCCGTGCGAAGCAGGGGCGGGTTGCTAGTACTTACTATACATATGTACACTCAGACTCGGGACATGCAAACATGTTAATGCACACAGATGCATATCCTTGGTGGGAATCGAACATAAGATCGGCGGCGTGGAATCTTAACCAACTACGCCAACTGGCCCGTCAAAAGTTTTTTAAAGTATTTGAAAAATTATATTTGTAATGTTTGTCTGCAGTTTGTCTACTGTTTACATTTTTACTGTATCCAATTCAAACAGTGTTGTTCTCACGGAAATGTTTAGATGGCGGTGTATCATGTTTAATTGTTTGTTTGCAATGACGCACTTCTAAATAGAGGGAGCTAGTATTTTTTGTTTGCTTAGTTCCTGTAATTTCCGCTAATATTATGTGAAAATATGGCGCAAGGGTGAAAACTGAAATCTGCTCGAGAGTATTCTGGGCCTTAATAATTAAAAAAATAACAACACTAATTTATAAAAAAAAATGGGGAGGTAACTGGTGACATGAAAGATAGTCAGTGAGTCAGTTAAACACACAGACACTTACCAAATTGTCGTTGTTAGTAGTTAGGTACCTACTGTAGCATTTTATTTGCTGTAATAAGGGGCTGGTTGACAGATTTTAAACTTCAAGGTGGTTGCCAACCGGAACTAGGTTGACCCGAGAAGAAGTTTTTTTTTTTATACTACTTAGGTAGCAAACAAGCATACGGCCCGCCTGATGGTAAGCGGTTACCGTAGCTTATGGACGCTTGCAACACCAGGGGAGTCACTCGCGCGTTGCCGACCCTGCAGAAATCTCTTCACACCCTTTTTGAAGAACCCCATGCTGTAGTCCATTGGGAAAACCTCGGCAGGGAGCTCAATCCACAATCGTCGACGTCGTGAGCGTCCGCGGAAGAAAGCTCCTTTGAGACCGCACAGTTCGAAACAATTCTAGAATCTAATGCCATGATTGAATAGGGCTCAACGACGAATGAAACAAAGAAACACGTAACTCCGTACTAAGAACAAAAGAAAATCATAGATTCGACGTAGTTCTACCCTAGCACCTAATGTAACATGTGTCGGACGTCTTTTCAAACAGTCACAACACAGTAGTTTCGCTAATTCAATTTGACGGTCATACATAAACACATACACACACACATACAAACACACACTATAAATAGAAGCGAACAACACGAAGGGCCACTTATGGACCTTACAAACTTATATCTACACTCACGAAATTTCAATATAGATCTTATCTTGAAGTAATAAAAGTTATTTTCGGATTTGGAGATTGTATGGATAATTTGGGATGTATGAACGATTTTATTACCGTCGGTTAATTTATTTGTTTGTTAGCCCGACCCCGTTGACACAGTGAATGTTAATAGCAGTAAGATAATCTAAAAGTTTAGGGGAATAGTGAGGTGATGGTCGATTTATAAATTTAATAATCTTTAAGCGTAGTATTAATTGTACGTTTGTGAATATTCTTTTCACCAAATAAGTCAACACTTATTGCCAAAATATCTTACATTGTGTTCTGATTTAGTAACAGTGTGTGAATTACTCATTTCATGTATAGCTTTACAACGTTTGGCACTTGTCTTTGATACTCAAACAAATATTATTTATGACTCAAGATGAATCACTGTTAGTTATATTTACTGTGACAAAGTCGTGATACTAAACGCACGTACGCAATGTACGTGAGGTATATTTCAGTTTATTGGACTAGCTTCTTTCTGTGTCTTTGTTCATTTTGTATAACCCTTTTTGCTGATTATCGAATTTCAATATTATCAATAAACTGTAATGAAATATGTTTTCAAAGTATAGTCTTTCAAGAACCACAAAAAGATGTAGGTAGGTCGATGTTATTAGTAAGTATAGATAAGGCTTTAGTTATGTTTAGTTGTACCTACCTACTTGATAATTTAGGCTAATTGCTCGTGCCAGAAGGGTTACGATAAGAAACTAATGTGCTCATTTTATCAAACTACAAATATCAACTATTTAATTTATTTATCTATTTACAAACATCGTCTCATTGGTATTTACTTTGTCTAGCAATAATTGTTTTCTGACTATGTTACTTCCTATTCCATATATGTATTATCTATTGTATCTATATGTATAAAGAATTACGCAGGTTCCATATAAGGTTTTTCAAAATTTATCTAAGGAGGTCTACGGGGCGGAAAACGAGTGTTTGGAAGGTTGCATTTGCTGAGAAGAGCCGGCAATAAACTCAGCAATTACTCATTTCAAAATAAGCTTAGATTCATTACATAATATTTACATTCTGATCTCACTGACAACAAAACTCTGGATCGGATACTTTTTTCGAATAATTCTAAAAAGAGAAAACGACAACATATCCATTGTGGCCACGTAAAGCTTTTCGAAACTAGAAATCGTCACCGATATTTTTTAAACTGGATGGAATTAACATTTAAAATCATCTCTACACCTCAAAACAAGTTTCCTTACAAGACAGACGATAAAACGCTTCCTTCGGTAAATAACGAGCGAGTTGTATTTACCTTTTAAATCTTTACAGAGATTAAAAGAACTTTCTAACTAGCCCAAGTCTATTTGAATAGAAAAAAGCAAACTGGCATAGCAACGCACCTAAATTTAGTACTCGACATCTGCTTACACGTTTATGTGCACACAGATTGAATTGAACCTTATCCTTATTATAATAACGATGAGATAGTGACACAGTGTTCAAAGCTGGAATGAGTTGTATCGTCAATTGCGTTCTGTGCCTTAATTGTGTTGTTTACCGCAACCAACTGACGGCCAGTCTGGATTTACTCCACGACCGCGTACTTAATTCAAAATCCTGTTGATCTATATTTAAAACATCACATCCATTGACGCTGTTACTAGCATACTTATTTCAGATGCTGAATTAAATCTTCAATGGATGTCTTCTGAAGCAATTTTCTAATGAGCAGTTAGTAAATTTTGGTGTCGTGGTGAGGTTACATCGCATTTGTTAACATTAAATTGTACGGTGTTTACTTGGTTATTTCGAGTTCGATGTATCTTTGAAGGCTGTAATTAAATCTGCAATTGTTATTTAAATTGGCAGCATAATTAATAGATCAACAATTAATAAAAGTTACTCCAAGTAGGACAGATTATTAGGGACTATTTGTATTCGATTACTTGCTTTCCGAAGCGCTCGTGGTGTAGCATTAGCCATACTTAATCGATCGGAAAAAAATAAGCTACCATCGTCGTGGTCGGTACCTGGATGGGTGACCGCCTAGTGGTATTTTAAATCGAGCGTTTCTGTGCTTCGGATGGTACGTAAAGCCGTTGGTCCCGTTAGATATTCGTTAAGCTAGTTGGATGCCTCCTAGGCGACTTGAAAAATTCCAACAGTTGGTTGACCACTAGCCTACCTCCACCGATCCGCAGTGGGCACGCGTGGTGGAGTATTACCCATTCCCTTTCACCCATCATTTGTGAAAGGAGGCCTGTGCTCAGCAGTGGGACAATATAGGCTGATTATGATGATGATGACTTGGTTTCCTCACGATGTTCCTTCACCAGAAAACAATATTGTAAGAGATACTAACTATGAGGTCCCAGGGGGCGGCAAAATTTCACAATGAATAATAATAGGTATTTCTTATAAATATTTAATTCATTTCATTCAGTTGTGGATTTACACATTTCCCAAATTTGGTTAAAATTGCATAAGATTTATTTTGGGTATATTACTGAGTAAATCAAAGTTTAATCATGTGCTGACTAATAAGGGGTAAAGTATGCTTCTTTCTGCAAGACATGAGAAAAAAGCGGTCCCCAAATTTGCCGCCCCTAAAATCTGCCGCCCTAGGCCCTAGGCTTACTCAGCCTGCTGGTAAATCTACCACTGGTGTCATTTTATATTTATATCGCACCTACAATTTGGACCGACTTGGTTCTTTGATACTTTGATCACAGTGATAACAAATTGTGTGTTTAGTAGTTTTCCCTTAATCAAAATTTTCATTTCTAAGGCAGACTTAAGTAAGTCATGCTTACTTTAAGGCCTTTGCTTGCGGGGCGGCGTCGTGTGACGGGTCGCTCTCTTAAGCCCTGCAATATGGCGAGAAGGGTGATTGCTGCCACACGCGTCATACTTGTGAACAGGCGATGCTTATGGGGGCTGGTCTACAATTTTTTACTTATTAAATATCGATTCGGCCTACTTTGTAGTTTTGTCGTCGCCGGGACATGCAATTGTTGTCAGTGCGATTAGAATGTAAATATTATGTAATGAATCTAAGCTTGTTTTGAAAAGAGTAATTGCTGAGTTTATTGCCGGCTCTTCTCAGCAAATGCAACCTTCTGAAACGGTATTAAAGTATTGGAGTCAGACTTGTCCGTGGTGACAGAAGTGCCCGCGAAGGTCTATTTGAATAAATGACTTTAAATTTTGAAAAAAAAATGTAGGAAAACTACTTAGCTTCCAGCTCAAACTGCCGTTAGATAATTGCGACCAATATTAGGGCACTCATTAAGGTCGTGAAAATTATTTGGATACTCGTAAAGGTAGGGCTGTTAGAAACACATTAAAATCTAATAATGCACGAAAACTGTTACCGTGGAACAAGATTGAGCTAGAAAATATCGGTTCGTGATCCACTTTTATACACGTGACTGGAGGCACCGCGTGCGTGACTGACCACAACTATCTTTTATGAGACTACTGAATGTTCGATATTTAAAATAAAAGTAAAAGGTGCGCTATGGCCTTTATTAAACAGTAAAAAACAATCATATCTTTTTTAATACAAGTTTATCAAACAAGCATACGGCCCGCCTGATGGTAAGCGTTTACCGTAGCCTATGGACGCTTGCAACACCAGGGGTATTACTCGCGCGTTGGCGACCCTGAAGAAATCTCTTCACACCCTTTTTGAAGAACCCCATGCTGTACTCCATTGGGAAAACCGCGGCGGGGAGCTCATTCCACAATATTAGCGTATGCGGAAGGAAACTTCTTTGAAACCGCACAGTTTGAAACCATTCTGGTTGCAATGTGTGAGGATGTACTCCCCATCGATGGAGAGTTGCGATAGTGGAAGGTAGACGTGGGCAATATCTTAAAAAAAACTACAGTACTATATTCTATAGAACACACATAAAGAGGCAAAGTATCTCCTCAGACTGGGGGCCATAAACCGTCTGTGAGCTCGGGATCGTCGACAATTCTAGCGGCACGTAGCTGAACCGAGTCTAAAGGCCCAAGCTGGTATCCAGGTGCCCCCGCCCACAGATGACAACAGTAATCCATATGACGCCGGACTTGCGACTTATAAAGTTGATGAATGAAAGAATCTTAAAAATTGCATATAGTTGAACTACTTAGTGTCATATTCTCAAAGATAATGCTTAACTCTTCAACAACAAAGATATGGGTGGCTTGTAAGAATGATGATAGGGGGATCGAATGGAAGAAGTTACGACCACTAATAAATTGTTACCACAAATAAATTGGGAACGTGGCAGGCAGAAAATGGTTACTAAGGTCTCAGGATTCATAGACAGTCATATTTAGGCCTTATAGGATGGCACTTATGAAATTTAAAGCTACTGGAGTTACTAGCGCTGCGGAAATCAGCAATCAGCTGAGAAGAACCATAAAACAATGAGATTATCTTTAGACGCATCACTAATTTGATTACTTACCGTAATACTGTTTTACAATTTGTAACGCTTTCGCTGTGATGTTTATGTTTTTATGCAATGTTTGTGTGCAATTTGATAACGTCAAACCATTACTGTTTACGTCATAAGCAGAAATAGTAAATAACTCTTAAGTAAATAGATAATTTTAATGGTAGTTTGCTTAAATAGATTGAACTATGATGATTCGTTCTTGAATATTATTTTTTTTGCGTCAGTGAAAATTCTCTTTTGTAGTGATCAAAGAATAATTGGGCTGTTTTACAAAAAACTTAAACCGACTTCAAAGTACACTAAGAAGTAATCAAATCCTGATCTGAACAATGGGACCAAACGGGAAGTGTACCCTTTCAAATAAAAAAGAATTTTCCAAATCGGTTAAAAATCGACGGAGTTATGAGGTAACAAACATGAAAAAAAAAACATTCGAATTGAGAACCTCCTCCTTTTTTTGAAGTCGGTTAAAAAGATAGGATCTAGGGTCAAAGTCAAAGCCACTTATTCAATTTAGGCCCTAGTAGGGCACTTATGAAGGTGAAAGCTACTGAAGTTACCACCAGTTCGTAAGTCGGCCTTCAACTGAGAAGAACCGGTAAGAAACTCAGCAAGGTAACATTTTTTAAATATTTTTTTTGGAGAAATTGATTTTATTTGCTGGTCAGGGTGACTCGAGCGAGATATTATTTTTGTTATAATATGTCAAAAAATAAATAGGCATCCACTAATTTATTCCTGAACAATCTCAATTGTTGGAACAATAATATGCAAAAACTGATTTAAATAATTTAAAAACATATTCAGGAGATGGTAAGGCAGTTTAATTACTCACGTGATCTCTTCAAACAGGTCTTTGTTTTGTTTTTTCGTGGCCACATGCGGGGCTAGGTCCGGTTTGTTCTAAGCAATGTTTTGTTTTTCTATTTTATTTTAGATTTAGCATGTATTTTAGAGAGGATTATGTTAAATTTTATCGTTTTTATGGTCTAAATGAGATCAGCGAGTGGTTATTTTTAAAATGAACATATTGAATTTAAAAATATTTACATTTATTTTTATTTACATTCAGTGTAACAAAATTTAAAGAAATAAGCAATATAATTTCATTCTTAATTTATTAATATTATTCTTCCTTTATTTTGAAATAAGGCGATGAGAACCACAGATATAGGTATAGTTAGATAACGCAAGACCTACTTCGCGTGCCAGATTTAGTGCCCAACTTAAGCATAAAATGCTTAACGTGGCCACTATCGCACCCACATTACATCGGTGTACTTGAATTGATTTGGTTTTTCCATCACTAAATAGTGTTTGTGACGTGATAGTAGGTAGTCAAAAAATGGCATGCTTGGTTTTAATACAGATTGATACTTGCGTTATCTATTTATATCTATATCTGTGATGAGAACCTGTTGAAGGGACGAGTATCTCATCATTACGACGATGATTTATTAATTGAATTTCATACCCAAATATATAGAAATCATCAAAAATGGTTTGTAATTACTTTTTTCTAGTACTCCAATAAGTAGGTACGACATAACATTATCATTACATTTTATAATACCTACAATGTTCGTGTAAACCTGCCAACTAAACCATTTGTTTACTACATTTACTGACTATAAATAACGCCCTATCATTGTTGTACTATAATTAATGTAATATAATTAATATTAAATTAAATTTATTATTGTCACTCGTTATTGTCACTATGTAAGACGGAGATGACAGCGAGTGCGAAGACTTGGGACTTTGAATTACAAGCATGAGGACCAAGATAGGTCATCACCTTAAGGCGATGATAGATCGGTGATAGTGACCGAGAAGAAGGTCCCGGATTCGAATCCTACAATGAGCTCGAGCTTTCGGTAAAGGAAAACGTCGTGAGGAAACCATAGCACGGTGGTAGGGTACTTTGTAGTACCCATCTAGCTGGCTACCACCCTCAAGTTGAAAATCTGTCACCAAGCACCTATCGGTGTGTTCCTACAGCTGCACAGAGCTAGTTTCTTCAAAGCTTTGTGTGCTTACCCCCATCGGCCACATCACCACTTACTATGGTGAGATTGTGGTCAAACACAGGCCTACACACAGTCAAAAACCTGTGCTGTGCCATGTGCCAGGATTTTTGTGATGTGTCACTGCCGGCTACATCCTTATATTTTTGGGATCCGTAAATTAAGGGCCAGAGGGAGCTTATATTATTATTTTTAGCCAGCTTGGACCTTTAGACTCGGTTCAGAGACGTGTAATCAGAATTGTTGACGATCCCGAGCTCACAAGCGGTTTAGAGCCCCACAGTCTGAGGAGAGACTTTGCCTCTTTATGTGTGTTCTACCGCTTGTACAACGGACTCCCCGTTGTACAAGCGGAAGCTCTAAGGAATTGTTCGACTTGGTGCCCACGGCTTCCTTCCACCATTGCAACTCTCGCCATCGACGGGGAATCCATCCACATACATTGAAACCAGAATTGTTTCGAACTGTGCGGGCTAAAAGAAGTTTTCTTCCGCGGACGCTCAGATTGTGGAATGAGCTCCCCGCCATGGTTTTCCCAATGGAGTACAGCATAGGGTTCTTCAAAAAGGGTGTGAAGCGGTTTCTTCAGGGTTGACAACGCGCGAGTGATACCCCTTGTGTTGCAAGCGTCCATAGGCTACGGTAACTGCTTTCAATCAGGCGGGCCGTATGCTTGTTTGCCACCTTAATGGTATATAAAAAAAAAAAGCTGCCACTCTGTTGTCTGAAAATTACTGAAATTTGGATATTTTTCTTAGCCTGTCAGGTTGGGTGTCATTGCACTTATTGAGTAGAATACAAATAAATAAATGGGGGGGGGGGGTTGTCAATCACCCTGGTTAATGATCGTTGAACCGTGTGCCTACTTGACAGCTTTGAGCTTACTTAAGAATTAAGCTAAGACTTAGGCATGGTATTTGTAAAGGTAATCTTCTCGCATTAGTGTAATCTGTTTGTAGCATTATAAGTATGAACACAAAGTATGAACGTGAATGGGAAACGCTACGTGAGTCTGAACGTCACGTTTAAGCCTAAATAAGTTTAACCCCCAGTTTTTGGTTCGCTGGCTAAGAACTGTTTAAAAGCTTGATTAAAAGTATAATACAGTTATAGCTATAAAAATCATGACAGATGTGAATTCATTTATTTATGTTTCATGTAGCTATAAGCGTCGTGCTATAAATAATTACGTGCTTGTCGACATGATTGTATCTATATGCTCAAATTATGGAAAAAAATTACTATAAAATGAAAGAGCACTACAGTGAAATCAACTTCTTCCCATACTGGAACTATTAATAAGTAATTTTTGTAGTATTTTTTTTCGAATTCTCGGCAGATCCTACATAATTAAAATATTTTTTCTTACACTAGTCACTCATTATAGACAATTCAATTCAATAAAAGATTCGGAATTGATGAATTGCATAAGATCAGCTGTAAATTCGAAAAAAGAATTCCATTAGCAATATTGTTTAGCTTCCCTTTAGACCGGCCGCATACTATAAGAAATTTTCTGTCAGAAATTCGCTTGCTCATACATTCAGACGTCAGACACGTCAGAATTTTCGGATAGTATGCGGGGTCTAGAACAAAATGTATGGGGAAAGTGCATAGTATGCGGCCGGTCTTAGGGGGGAAGGACTGCAATATTGCCGTCTTTCTTTTGTCCATCCTAAAAAAGCTTTGGTCTTTTGACCTTCTTAAACTAAAGAAAGATTAAGTGTATTTTATCAGCTAATTTAAATTACTCGAGAAAATCATACATATCAACTGCACGTGAGATTGAAACCATCAATATTTCGTTAATTGGCCTTCCAGAAACCGGTGGCAGGTAAATCCATAATAGCGCGTTCGTAGCAAGTTACCAAGAAGTAATTTGCGTTAATTACAGAAGTTTCAACGATAGAAGTTTGTCTGCAAAAGTTTTTTTTAGTGTTCCGTGATAATAATGAACCATTAATATCGTGAGAATTGTTGCTATTGTTACAATTACTTAGTTATGTAGTTTGATGGGTTGAATGTACCTTTAATGAACGTGATCTTTCTGACATAACAGCTGAAGATCTTGGTGATATCATGATAACATGTTGCTATGAAGGTAAGTGATGATACGGCCGAAGATGGTAAGCACACACAGACTAGAAAATAACTCGCTCTCAAGTACAACCGTAGGTCCTGGACATCGAAGAAAATTCCATTTAGAGTAGTAATAACGAGCCATCCAATTTCACAACTGGTAAGTGCTTTTGCACGACCCTGCAGAAATCTCTTCACACCCTTTTTGAAGAACCCCATGCTGTACTCAATTGGGAAAACCACGGCGGGGAGCTAATTCCACAATCTGAGCGTCCGAGGAAGGAAGCTCCTTTGAGCCCGCACAGTTCGAAACAATTCTGGTTTCAATATGTGAGGATGGACTCCCCGTCGATGGCGAGAGTTGCGATGGTAGAAGGTAGCCGTGGGCATCATCTTAAACAATTCTAAAGAACAGAGTCCGTTGTACAAGCGGTAGAAAACACACTCACTGTTTTGAAGTCAGCGAAAGTCGGCCTATTCCATTGAAAATATTTCGTTGATTTCAAAAGTGTCAGATTAGACACTGATTAGATTTGTATTTTGAAATCGATTAATAAAAGATGGTACCTAATTTACATACCTCTCGAATATGTAAGTATATCTTAGTATATAATATATAAGTAGTAATCCTAGTTTCAACAATTGACTTATGTAACAGAAAATACTGTTTCATTTCTAATATCAACGGCAATAATATTAACTTTAGATCCATTAAAATAGGAAATAGTGGATAGGTTGTTGAAATCCTAAAATATTGCAACACGAGTCGGCTCGAGTGCAATCACCTATTATCAGGCAGCCCTTATCAGCGGTTAAGTTGATAGCGCAGGGCACGCGAGTGTTAGATGCTGGTTTTGTAAGCTGGTTTAGGTACTTATACTATTTATGAAAGATAGGTAGGTAAAAAGCGGATACGCGAGGACAGTGGGTGCAGGCCGAAAGTATTGGATAACAAATTAGAGTTGTCGAATCTATTTGGAAAATTGGAAAATAAAAGTATGACCTCTTCACCAAAAAATCCTGTATCTGCTACTGAGAATAATTGATACACTGGCTCAGGGACACACCTCAACTTGTATACTTGGAAGGTGATACAAAAAGATCAGGTAAAGACATTCTGATACTCCTAATGTACCAAGAGTTCAAGATATGGAAGAAAACTATACTCAATCATAGGTTTATCTGTAAAAAAAACATTATTAGGACTAAGTCGCTGATCTGTCTTGCTGAGTTTCTTGCCGGAGTCTTCTCAGTTCAAGTTGTATTTGGAACCGGTGTAGAGCCATTTGTTAACGTTCATAAGTGCCTTATCAGGGCCTAAATTGAATAAATGCTTTTTGAATTTGAATTTTGAATTTGTCTTGGACTCTTGGAATTCTTTGCTCGGATATGCCACTGACTTAGGAAGACATGTTTGACGATGATGACTTCAGATAAGAGAAGTCATCACCATAAGAAATCCCATTTGGAAGAAAAAAGAATCCGGAATAATATAATGTTATCTTTCTGATCATACCACCATAAATAGCTCGGCCTTAGTTACACTTGAACCAATATTAGTTTAGTTGAGTAAATAACTGAATATCTCGAGTACATAAACTGTTTTGTACCACAGCTGAAAATAAACTTTCAAACGTTATTCATAAAGTACATAATCGTGTATGGTATGACTTGTTTTTCTCATTTCACGATACGAAATTTTTACTTAGCAACAAGCTGAGACTATTTCAGCTGTAGAAAAAAATAACGGCATTACAAGATAAGGCAGTAACTACTTTGTACAGAAAGGTTCATTTATAGGTATGTTTCGTGGGAAAATAATAGATGGCGTTAGTAGTCATGAAATTGTGCTAATGGCTTCACGTAGAAACCGGAGGTAGCAACAAGAAAATAATTATCGCTTTTGAAATTAATATCAGTGGTAGTAATTTCATTTACCTTATTAATTGAAGAAACTGAATAAGGTAGTCGTTTAGTGTGGGGTTTAATTAAGCTATGTTAGTGGCTTTTACGAGGTTTCTTAATTTTTTACGTTTCTGATGAAACTTAAGGACTTTTTTCGATATAGGTTTATAACAAGACCTTAGACTCGATATTTGTGCCTTAGATATTAATTTGATGATGAGGATATTTTTGTAATTTTTTTTATACTACAAGCCTAGCAAACAAGCTTACGGCTCGCCTGATGGTAAGCGGTCACTGTAGCCTATAGACTATATCACTTGCTTGGCTAAATTTTGGTTAAATTGGGATGGTAGCTTGGCAAATATATGAATAGGTAAGTATAGCATAAATTTTCTCAACACTTTTTTTCCATTAAATGTGTTTTTTTTGTGTGTAGTTTTTTTTTTAAGTCGTCGGCTTTTTCTTATTTTTATTTGTTGTTTTAACTTATGGAAATATGAAAAGTGTGTTGTAATAAAAAACGAGATGAGTCATTTAAGACCAAACTATGTACCTCGTTGGTATAGTACTATATCTCTTAAAAATCTTTTTTGAAAAAAATAGTATAAAATAAATACAAACACAACCCAAACGTAGGTATGTCTCTGATCCATCGTGTGTTATAAATAAGATTCAATGCGTAAATCAAATAATTAAATTTTACTCCCGTAATATCCATTTGGGTGGTAACTAGTGATGGGCAACCTCGACAGTTAATCGACTATCGATTATTCTGCTAACGACGTTCGTACCGCTACGGTATTGCAATCACGTCGGTTGCAACAATCATGTCGTTTCGGTCTGCGGTTACAACGAAATGACCCTTGTTTTAATGCAAAATCAACTATTGCATAAAACTCGTGGAAAGTACTAAGCTTATTACTTTTATTTGAAAAAATCATACTTTATATTATTTGGATTTTAGAAAATATGAAAAGTGAAGGCACCAAGTGAGTTAGTACCTCATTTAGGTGTTCACAGTCCTCCTCAACTAGATTAGTCTAGTACTTTAGGATATTCGAGTCACACCGGTCGGCAAACATCCTCAAGATCAAGATCCTGTTACCGCTCCTTTTTCTTTTATTATAAAGAAATGTTTGATTGATTACTCGTAACTTTTTCTTTAAGAACTAAAAATATTATCATATTAGGTACTGTTTGTCAAAACCCACATGTTTAATAGTCTGAGATATTGTGAAAATTTGCTTAAAATATTGGAACCTCACTGATCGCACGTCTACGGATTATTATTTGCCAAGTTTTTTAACAGATTGTTATTGATAATTTAGCCGCTTGCAAAACAGTCCTAGATACATTGGATTTAAAAATGTGTTCATGCCATTATAGACTCAATCGCATCCCTATAACTTCCGAAATCGTATGAAATCACGCCGAAATCATGTTACCATGTATGTATACTCACCTACTTCAATTTCCGTATAAAATCGATAGGATTGCCTCCGATCATAAATTGGAATTAATCGCTGAACGAATTCAAGTTTTATCGAAATAAACAATTTTATTTTCGTGTTCGTTAAAATGTTTCCTTTTTACTTTTTTCTTACATTTGTCAAATTTTATTCGTGTAACGAATCGCTTATGGTTTATGTTCTGGATACCTATTCCATCTTTTGAATTTTCAGCTGTAGATTGATATATAGGATTATCTATAATTTATTTGGCATCCATATGTATATAATTAAGTAATAGCAGTCGGACAACTTGCACGTAGAAAACTGTAGAAACTGGTAAAATGACAAAACAAAAAATCACGTGAGGATGAGGGTTGCACCAATCTCTAGTCGAGAACCGGTCGCTGCGACCAGCTAGTTTGAACTGGTTACAAACCGGTTGATTTTATTTATCGCTACGACTCTTGGCTTGTTTTCAGCTAGGTTAATTTTATGATAATATATGGTAATACACCTACATGTCTTCTTTGTTTTTCTTATAAGTATCATCTGTTTGGAATATTTAATCTTTTTTAGTATTCATATTATGTATATTCGTCGTGAAAAATAAGTGCTTTAATGATACATGTTTTTATGCATCGCTCATTATAATTCTGTACTTGTATCATACTGTATTGTATTGTGGGTAGGGAGGAGAGGGTAGGATGGCAAACATTGAAACAATAGCTTTCCATTATTGAAACTATGTATTTTTTTTCATCAATAATTTCTACATTTTCTTTTACTGTCTATCAAATAAATATCAATTATAAACAATTGATACATTTATTATTATTGTTAGTTTTGTATATGTCGACATTTCAAGTTTAGAAGTAAAATGTTTTTGTTGCATTTTTTAAAATCTTTTTATTTATTATTTTATTGATGAAAGTGAACTCTAGTACTATGATATTGTGCGTTTTAAAACACTGGACCCTACAAACATTTAGATTTCGTTTAAAAACTGTTAGTCTATTGATTTACATTTAATGTAGTAATTACACTGGATGAAGAAAATGCATTCGACTGCAATCATTAACATCTCGTCAAATATAATGTACTATTAGTACATAAATGTATTCTCTCGTCGCCCACTGGACTATAGTTACGCAGCTTCACGCGGCGATAGAAAACAATCTTACAAAAAATTACAATCTTTTATGTTAACTTAAATAACTTAATACTTTTAATAACTATAATAATATATCCTGAGATCTTTGCAGTATATTAAGGCGCGGAGGACGTGCGCGCGGGTACGCCCTGCCGCGCCCCCTCTCTTATTGCCTCCGTTCTGTGACGGCACTCTATGATACAACTCTCTAACTTTATAATCTGCATGCGTGTTCTCTCATTCATAAAAAGTATATATTTTTTTCATCATTTAAATTTTATACATTACAAAAGTAGTATCACAAACAAATGTACGAACTAGTACAATTACGAAAAACGTACACATATCAGACCTCTGCAGAGGTCGCCTCTAATAAATACAGTTACGATACATGAAAAATACGAACTCTACGCAACTTCAGAATAGAATCGAACTCGAAACAAAAAATAATACCTAAGACTAAATCGATCAGGGTATCAGTATCACACGCGCGGCGGCGACTGAGATCATGGGGTGCGCACCTAACGCCGCCACGCCACTCACGCGACCAACCAGCACGACTCACAATCATTAAAATATCCAATAATAAAATACGAACAATGATCATACAATGATTAACATAAGTACGGCGGCGCGGGGAGGCAGGCGCTGCGGTGGGCAGAGGAGAATGACGAACAGGGAGGGGGGGGAGCGAGATCGGCGCAGGCCGCCGCGCGCCGCCGCACGCGCGTCCGCCGCGCGCCGCCGGGACGCTCGATGCACGATCGAATATCGACACTTTGTCGATACAAAGCGCATTTCGCATCACTATCGACCGTCCCGGCGACGCGCCGAGCGCACGCA